>CM077092.1:14814512-15301794 GCA_039513925.1 Platanthera zijinensis
AAGATCCCGCAACAACAACCAACATTCCCTTCATCCACGTCCTCCCCGCAAACAAGCTTCATGCGGAGCAACCTGTTGCCCGCCACGAGCCAACAATTCTCTTTCTCTCTCACCTCTAAAGTGTAACGAGAAGCGGCATGTCGCTCTCGATTCTCAGTGAAAATTGTAACCGCCAACAGATAGTGGAGTTCGATCGGCACAGACCCGATCACGTGGTTTCTTACCCAGTTGAGGGGTTTTTCCACGTCAAAATTGCCTTGCGTGCATATTATTTGATTTTTTGATTGATTGCGCGTTCGACCGCGTCCGAACTAAGACATTTGAATTTGAACCGGTTTAAGAACACGCCGAATTAGAGCGTAACAAACACAAGACAACCTTTTACCAATTCTTACTTTGTAAGAAAATAATACATTTTTTTGTAAAACAATTTCTATTGTCACCAACAAGCAGCTTAACGGCACGATGTAGAAGATGAAAAAGGCAATCCATTTCTGACTTCTAAGCATGGAAATATATTCTTCACCATCACATGAAAGACATTAGAAACAGGGTCACAATCCACAGAAATCCAACAATGGAAGAAGAAGAAGAAGAAGCTGAAATCCCGGTGGAATCTATACAATCCAAACACTTATGAGTCGTCTTCTCCCTACCAGCTCTGTTCCCCAAGTCCAAATCATGGGCAAAATTCTTTACTCCGTATCTACACTTGCTCACTCTCTCGGGTCCTTCCCCTGTTCCATTATCAGCTTCGAATCTGTAGCAGAGATTTGGATTATTCCAAGAAGAAAATCTCGTCCCCATTCTCTCATAAAATTCTTCAGAAAACTTAAGCTCTCCTGTCAAATTGTTTCCATGGAGATAAAGAGCGCAAAGGTTACTCATGGCGGCGAGCTTCACAGAGACAAAACCAGAGAGTCTGTTGCTATCCAATGCAATAAATCTCATCTTCTTCGACTCTGCGATCGAACTCGGAATATCGCCGACAAGACTCGTGTTTGAGAGATCCAAATGAGTTAAATTTTTTAGAATTTTCCAATCAATTTGTTTCATGCTTCCGCCCAATGGATTGTTACAGAGGATCATGTATTGCAGAGAGATCATTCCTTGAAGGGAGGGAGGTAGCCCACCCGAAATATTGTTGTTTCTGAGATCCAAAAGTGTGAGCTTTTTGAGTTTGCAGAGCTCCAAGGGTAGATTTCCGCTTAAGAAATTGTTGCTCAAATCAAATTTCAACACAGAAGCTAGACCACCAAGAGATGAAGGCAAGGGGCCAGTAAGAGAATTGCTGCTGATGTCCATGATCAAGAGGTCGCCTAAGTTTTCTCCTAATGAAGCCGGCACTCTTCCAGATAGCTGATTGTATGAAAGTGTGAGTCTTTTCAAGCGCGCTAGATTGCCCAGTTCCCGCGGAATCTCACCACTTAGAGAATTTTGAGTGAGTATTAGTGATTGGAGATTCACCAGTTGGCCGAGAACTGGGGGAATCTGCCCGGAGATTCCTCTGTTTGATCGAAATTCCAATGTTTCTAAGCTCGAAGAAAGCTTGTTCCAGTCCTGTGATGGAATGTGGGTGGTTTGATTCACCGGCGACGAGAAACAATCGAAGATTACCAGGCTTTTCAAGTGGCTGAGCTCGAACAGGGACGGGCTGAATGCGGCATTTTCAGAGCATTCGAGGGAGTTGTCGGACACGGGGCCGATGCTCACGGCTGTTATGTACCACAAGCCATTGTCAAACAGATCACAGGATACTCCCTGCATTCAAATTTTGAATCTTTAATAAGAGTAGCCAAAGTTGGAGACAAACTTCAATCTCATCTCTTCTATAAAGAACTTCAATTTGAGAAAAAAAATGTTCAAACCTGAATTGATGCCCAGCCACAAGGGTCTGGATAAAGTTCAGAGCCATTCCACCCGTCTCCAACAAAGCCCTGAATCGTAGAGTAGAGAGCTTTCTTCTCCTTCTCCTCCATTGGGGCAGTGGAGCCGTCCGACTGTGACAAAACTTGAAAACAGAGCAGAAGGATGAGAAGTATTCGAACTGCAACATCACCCCTCATCATACTTCGCCGCCGAGCTTTGCCATGATTACTGCAATCTTTGATTTGTGACAGAAAGCAAACCATTGCCTTTAGTTTATCATGAGAAACTCTCAACAGATTTGCGGTTCCTATATAAGAAGACAGAGGGGTTTGAACTCTGAAGGGAAATTAGAGGAAGGCAAAAAGAGGCAATGGTGTGAAAACAAGATCTATGCTTGCAGCTAGAAAAGGGCTAAGTTGCCATCTTTACGTCTCGGGCAGTAGGAGGAATAGCAGAGAGGAAATGGGTCGGCTAAGCCCCTAGTCTTTCCCGACATGGATCAGAAGCAGGAAAATAAGAAAAATCGAACTTTCCATTGAACAGAGATTGGAGAAAGAGGAAAGAAGGTTTCTTTCTTGGATTGAAACTTGAAAGCAGAAGGATTCAGACGATGGGATGCGGAAACAGTAAGAAAGAAACAGTTTTGGGGGGAGAGAGGGTAATATTACAAGTTGTTGGGTATGGAGGAAATGGGGAAGAGGGCGAGCCTGAGAGTAATGTCTTGTTCGGGAGGGGGACCATGGCCACTGCATGTGTTCGCGTGCTGCAAATCACAGGAAGGAGAGTGGTACCACTGCCTCTCCTACTTTTAAAGGCTGTCGTTTTTCATTGTTATTTCTCTTTTTATTACGGCACATATCGGTTGGGATGAGCAGGGCGAATTTCTGGAACCTGGCTCGGGTGAAATTTGACTGTGAAATGAGTGAAAAATCGAAAATTTATAGTTTTGAGGTTTTCTTATATTAAGTGCGGCGCAGGAATGCTTCTCTTTAGGGTTCAGTGGGTAGGGTTTGTAATTTTTGGATCTTAAATCTTGTTGGGGAATGAGAGAGTGATGAAGGGGAAACCGGGCTTGAGAAATGTGTAAAATTATAAAAATGGGAGGTCGTAGGATCACTCTTAACCAACCTAGAGAAACAACTCACTAACAATAGAAGGTGCAAGAACAACACGTGTATGTATTTACTGCTTTACAAGGCGAGACATACAAGCATGAGACATGATTTCATGTTGCACCCGATGAAGATAAAAAAACAAACAAGTACAACGCTGGCGAACTGCAAATACAAGCCGCATTTTTGCACCTTTAGCCGTGGGGTCGCATGAACAAGTCCTTATTGACTCTGTTGAAAATCAGACCACCCAGGTTGTGCGAGCTGATAAGCCAAATCTCGTGAACTGACCCTCAGACCACTTGCTCAAGAACTGCCAAGGAGGACTGCTCTAGTCATCAACCTGCGATATCGCTAGCGATAGCATTTATCGTCAGGCGAGAGCCACAATCCGCCAACTGCTTCCGCGGCTTCCACACAGATGGTACCACTGATCAAACCGCCAGTACTAATTGCCTAGTTGCCCTGTGCCAACCACACAATTCGCAAAAGCTGACCAAGAGACATCTGTTGCTCCTTGTCGCGCAGTTAGAAAAAACCAAACTACAGCCTTGCTCCAAGCACTGTTCTCGCTGGTCCAAGATACAAATGAGGGTGTCGGGACCCATATTTATAGTCAGGGGAGGTGTATAAAGTCACCACCACAAACGATGGAGCTACCACAAGTAGATAGGCGGTTAGGAAACCATAATCGCGCGGCTTCGCGGATAGCCGAACTCCACACTGCGCGACTTGGGGAAATCTACAAAAGCAAACAAAAAAAAGATATCGTTCGGCGATAGGAGATGTTGTCGATGATAATACAAGTCGCGCAAATTGGCGACCTGCAGACCTCACTTCAAATTTTCAACACTCTCCCTTGAAGTGAGAGTCAGAAACCACCCTAAGCAAACCCCACGACAGCTCAAAAGACCCATTTGATAGTGGCTTCGTGAAGATGTATGTGGCATTGTCCCTGCTCTGCACATACTCCACCATCAGAGATCACTTTAGCACCTTCTCCCGAATAAAGTGATGTTCGATTTCGATGTGCTTTGTTCGTGCGTGACACACTGGATTTGTAACCAACTCAGAGCACTCTTATTGGCACTACAAAGCAAAGTAGGAACTCTCACCTCCTCATGGATGTCTAAGACCAACCTACGTAGTCAAATGCCCTCCTCGGCCGCCAAGGATGATGTCTTGTACTTTGCCTTAATAGTGGAAATAGAAAAGGGATCCTAATTCTTGCTGCACCACGAAACTGCTGCGGATCTGCACATGAAGACATAACCAAATGTTGACTTCTGAACATCTGTATCTCTGTCATAATCAGCATTCGTGAACCTGTGCAAGTTGAATCTTACATCCTTCTCATAATAGAGTCTCGTTCCTGAGGCGGACTTCACGTATCTTAGAATACTTTTTGTCGCCACTAGATGAGGCTTTCTGGGCTACTGCATATACAAACTCACTCCACCAAAACCATATGAAATATTCGTCCTAGTAATTGTTAAGTATATCAAGCTCCCGACTAGAGCCTGAAAGACTAAGTGATCTGAAAAAATTCTATTTTCATCTCATCAAATCTTTAACCCGACTTCAAGTGAAGTAGAGCTGTTTTTACCCTCATAGATGATGAGCCGCTTCACGATCCACTTTGCATATCCATTCTGGGAGACAAGCACATCGCTCTTCTTCCTCTCCACTTCCATACCAAGGAAATGGTGCAGCTCACCAAAATCCTTTATCTCAAATCAATTAGATAGCTCTGCCCTCAGCTTTGTTACTTCTTCGTTAGAGTTCCCCGTCACGATCATATCGTCGACGTACAATAACACCAAGACTAAAAGCTCCCCCTTCTTGATGAACAAACTTGAATCTGAATCAGAAGCAAAGTGTGCAAAACTGGAGGTATTCTGTTATCTTTTCATACCAGGTTTGAGGCACCTGCTTCAAGTCATAGAGGGGCTTCCTGAGCTTGTAGACATGTCCTGGATGAGTCTCAGATACATACCCTGGTGGTTGCATCATGAAGATATCCTTGTCAATCTCACTGTAAAGAAACACATTATTAACGTCATGTTGCCTCTTCCATGACCGACAAGCTACCAAAACAATCATCATTTGTATCGATGCCATCTTAACTACGAGACTGAATGTCTACTAGTAGTCTTCTCCATTCTACTGAGATAAGCCGCGAGCTATAAGATGAGCCTTATACTGCTTTATATTGTCGCCTGTTTTCTTTTATAGCTTGTAAACTCATTTGCAAGTAACATGAGTTATGCTATCCACCTTGGGTACAAGATCCCAAGTTTCATTCTTCCTAAGGGTGTTCATCTCCTCATCCATAGTAACTTCTCACTCCTTTACTCCAATGACATTTTCAAAGCATGATGACTCTCACTCGTCTAGAGGTCCAACAAAGAAACATGAGACCCAGCTCACCATACGACCATCTCTGTACTGAGTTGGTGGTGTTGGTGTTACCATGGTGATCTGGAGTGATCAAACATGTAGTCTCACTGCCAACGCAATATGAGCCTATGAGGTCGCACATAAGAGCATTGGATAAGTTGGAAAGGTTTGTGTTGACCTTGCTCATATGTGATATGAGTGAAGGACAAAGCTTATGATGTTCTGGATCTGAAGGTTTTTCATTCCGTGACCTATATTGTGAATATGGGTCATCAGGTAAGTGGTCGGAAGACCTAAAGAGCAATTCGTCGAGTATAGTCTTGAGGTTTTAACAAATAGGTTTGAATTCGTCAAGTATCTTCATGACATTTCAACGAATCTTTCTTGGATTCGTCGAGTATCGTGATGACAATTTCGACGAATTCGACTTTGATTCGTCGAGTTTTGCCTTGATGCTTGGATGGTTTGTTCTGTCTGGATTCGTCGGATATTTACATGTTATTTCGACGAATGGCCTTTTGATTTGTTGGATATCGATGTATAATCTCGACAAATTTTGTTTGCTCCGATTTGATTCTTTTAAGTCCGATTTTGTGTGGTCTGCGAATATCAGATGTTTCGGTCTTCTGTATAAATATGATATAAACAGTAATCTGATAGGTGTGCTCATTCTTATGACCTAATCGAGCGAGGCCAAGAACGTCAATTATTCTTCCCTGGCGGAACTAATCTTCCTAGGTCACGATCGCCGCTCTTTGCTGCCAACTGCTCGCCGATTTGCTGTCGTTGTCGGGGAAGTGTTTCCTCAAGCTTCGTCTTCGTCATTGCCGCCTCTTTTTTAACGGTTCTAGAAAACAGTGGAGACGTTGAGGGCATACCTTCTTCCAACCTAGATCTTGTGTGATAAGAGTCTAAGGGGTTTTCGTGCTCGTATGGACATCTGTAGAGGCGTGGATACAATTTTGCGTTTGGTACTCCAGCCGCAAGTGACCGCCAGATTTATTAAAGCATCTTGGTTGAGTAGTGACTCAATCCCGCAAAGGTATAATTTTATTTACTGCAATTTTACTTCTTGATCAATGTTCATCACAAGATCCGTATTTCTTTTGGGTTTTCTTGTTCCCTAATTCCGCTGTACAGAAGCGTTGTGATGTATAGAAAAACCCAACATGTGGTACGATGGTCCTCTTCAACCTTCACAAGGTCGGACCCCTCTCCACCACTACCACTGCCTCTTCTGTATCAGCTTATTTGTCAGAAGTGTCAGGAGCATTGCTCCCCCTACTTTCGGAACCTAAAACACCTAACTTTGAGCCTGATATAACCAGAGCTTCTGGAGACACAGACAACTAGAAGATCTTTAGCAGTTTCTTTTCCCTTGCCTTATACCCCGCTCTCTTATAGATCAATAGTTGAGCTACCCCAGGCATGATGTGAACTCATCAAATATAACATCCCTTGTGATAACAAACTTCTTTGTATCGGGATTCATGCACTTCCATCTATTCTTCCGCTCATCATAGACAATGAATACACACACTTTCGTCTTAGCATCCAGCTTTGTCCTACACTTGGCTTCTCCTTGAACATCAGCTCATGTTGAGAATTCATGTTATTGGGACTCATAGGTATCCAGTTGATGACATATGCTCCACAGGCCATTCCCTCCGCACATAAGGCATTGGGAATGCCTTTGGTATGAATCCTGCTTTTATAAGTCTCCACAAAGTGACTAATCTTCTTTTTTGCAACTCCATTTTATTATGGATGTTGGTGTTTTCAAGGTGATCTGGAAGTAGTCAAGCAATTGATCTCACTGCCAACGCGATATTAGTCTATAGGTTCACACATAAGAGTGTTTGGAGAAGTTGGAGGAATGAATTGTGTTAGACTTACTCATATTAGATATGAGTGAAGGACCAATCCCTTGACTCATTGGAGTTGTGTTGGCATTATTTTGAGCCTTACACGGTGATACTGTCGCGATCGTTGAGATCATCTCAATGATATCATCGTGACCATTTTGATTATTGAGATTATCTCAACGATACCGTTGAGATCGTCTCAACGATACCATCGTTGCTTACTCCTTTTAGTCCCGGGTTTGCTGATAGCGATGGCGCGTGTTTATTTTATACTCTTGGGTATAAATAGATAAAACCCTAGGGTTTTTTGCGTGCTTCCTTTTGAGATCGAGACGGAAGTGTTCCTAAGATCCTATTGTTGCTGCTTCCTCAGACCATCCCGACACTTGCTGTCACCGCCACTCCTGTAACAAACCTAACAGTCTGTGGAGATGCGGAGAGCTTTTTTTTTCCACCCCCGACCTTGTTGGACAAGATTCTGGTATTCTCCTCCGTTCGTATGGATACTGTAGAGCCGCAAATCTATCTTTATATGAACTTAGCCTTCTGGAGCATCTTGGATGAGTATGGACTTAATCCCTCTCAGGTATATTGTTATCTGTTGTTGAAGTTTGATTTCTTGATTCATGAAATAGCAAGATCTGTTTACTTTTTAAGTTGTTCTTGTTTATTCTTTTCCACTGCACACATACGATGTATTTTTCACTTTTGTATAGCAAACCCAACAGTGTTATCAAAGTGAGGTTTTCGATCCAGTGCGTGTAAATCTAGAAAAAACCTAATAGTGGAGTGCAAGTAAAAGTTAGCTTCCACTTGATCGCATGCTTCATGTAGAAGTTGAAGAATACATGCGCGGTAAACTCCCCTCTATTGTCCTTCCTCAATTTCTTTATTCGCAGCCTAAGAATGACTTCAATGATCTTCTTAAACTCCATAACTTTCTAGAAGATTTCAAACTTTTCCTTCATGAAGTACGCCCAAGTGTATTTATTGAAGTCATCAACCAAAACTAGTATATATTTGTTGCCTCCGAGGTTAGGGGTGATGCATGTGTTGAAACCGAAATTCGGTCTCTGTAGAGTTCGATCCCCAAAAGAGGGGTGAACGCGCACCTACTACACTCAAGTAAACGATCTAGGCTCAATACTAGGAACACAAGGGACAGACCCAAGGTCTCAGCATGGATGTCCCACCGCATACTCGGAAGACTAACAAACGCTTCCCCTCCCAAGCCAAAGACTGAGCTAAGACACCTTCGAAGGGCTCTCTTGGCCGACCGAAACATCTGAGGAGGATCTCAAGATCAACTCTCTCTTAACTAAAGATGTTTCCTTGGGTATATGTAAAATGTTCCTCATCCGCCCTACCAATGGCGTAATCTCACCGAATAATTCTACTTTACGCAGTCCCAATTGGGCCGCCAACAACGTAACTTCGTTGTTCTAAAAGGCGGCAAACAGACCCCTGAGGGCTTCACGGCAACCTTACCTCGGTGTCCCTACGGGGCAAGCGGTTCACGAGAATACCGCCCGCCTAAGACAAGAAGAATAAACAACATCCACAAGGCATCACAGGCATTTTAATTACAGGAATATAAATTCCATACTTCGGCACGCAGGCCGACAATATAAACAAATTAGGCCTTCTTGGGCCGGCACAAACTTGGACTTAAGCCCGCTACTCCCCGCTTGATATTACAACACCTGTATGTCAACATCTCGACAAGCGGCTGTCAGCTGAACAACAGTCGGCTAACATAAGCTGACCAAATATATTGCACACACCCCTTTTTCGGGGCTATGGTGCGCATTCTCTGCAAATAGATAATACACAACTTCCTCAGAGTCTTCTCCGGGAACCCCAGAACATCACCAATCCGGCTCACACGTCCGGATGGGCTTCACACAGCATGCCTAAATCCGTACTCGCGCTTCCGGATACTAAATGTTATTAATTACGAGGATGTACACATCAACCCGTCAGAGAGCACCCTTTCCCCGCCCGCCGGTGGAGAGGGGCTTCCATGCAAACATGTTAATTGAGGGCTTCACCTGCCCAAGAAGAAACTTCGTTACCCTTGATGCGTGTTTTGACGGAACTGTAACCGCATATCTTGCATGAGGCTCGATGCCTAGTGACTGTAATGACTGTCCATGCACGAATCTGGCCTCTACTTGAAGGTTGGAGGCTCCAAGATATTTTCTCCATAGCTGAGCTTCTCCCTGGCCGAACAAGCATAATGTTGAATGAGACGGGAGATGAACCCCCAAACTTCCTTGCTTTTGGAGACCTCGGGGAAGAAGCCTTTGGCTGACCTATAACTGAGAGAGTGGAGAAGCTTGGAGATGCCTAGTCTTGATGTGGAAGGAGCCGACTGGATCCTTGTCGGACTTCTATGTTTGCGATTATAAATCACAGAAACCCAACCGGCCCACCTCTCGGATTTGGTGCCACCGAAGGGATTTGCGGCGATGGTGAGAGGGATATGTGTGGCCTTGAAGAATCGGGGATGGACCCGGGCATGGGCAAACACTGCCTTAAACAACGATCTCGGTCGGCCTTTCTCCAGGAGGTGCCGGGAGAGAAGGTCCCGGCCGATCTCTTCTAGACGGCGCCCACCCGGAGAGACATCCCGATCCTTCCTCCTCCTTCCTGGCCGGCGCAGAGGAAATTGGGAGAGAAAAAGCTGAGCGGGAGAGAGAGATCTGGGGGCCTGGGGGAAAATGCGGTTGATCCTCTTTAGGGTTGCCCCTCTCTTTCCTCCTTTTTCTTAGAGGAAATAAAGCCCATATGTAAAAGTCTCCCCACCCTGCCCGTAAATTTCCCAAAACCAAATCATGCCGTACTGGTTACACTTACTGACCGGAATCGCGCCAAAATGCTGCTCATAGCACGCCTCGAGTCTGCTACTTAGGGAGGGTCCCACTTGGCCGGATACAGGGTTGAACAGCAAGGTCCCATTAGATCACCGTGAATGCACTCAAATGGTGTCTTGCATTTGGAAAAGAACTTGTCAAATGAAATGCGATGTGTCTTCCCTTAGTAATACCCTTTGCAGACATGACCATCGCCCAAAGATAAAGACTAGACAAGCCTTTCACCAGGCCTTTTGCCACTATAATCTTTAGCTTATCCATCTCGATGAGCTCGAACCTCTCATGCTAGATAGCTGCGTTTTCCTTTGCCCTCACCTTCTTAACATAAGAACTTGTTGATAAAATGAACAAGTCTTGCACACATCTCTCAACATGAGTCACATCAGCCTTTACCACTAACATGTTCCAAATGAACTTCAGTTCTGTTGAACCAAACAGAACGTGATAGCCAACGTTCACAATATTGGTCACCGAGAATAAATTCTTCTTCATCCCTAATACGTGATATACATTCTTCAAGGTGAGTGGGCTCTTACCATTTCCCAAAGAAATTATTCCCTCCTCTCCACTGTATGAATTATATCATCAGCTGTAATGATCACATCATTACTCTCATACACCTGCAGAGTAGAAAATTTTGAATCATCACCACGGAGGTGGTGACCACACCTAGAGTCGATAATCCAATCCTCCTGGAAGTTGATGGAGGCCAAGGAATCAACAAACATCACTGTCATGTCTGCTAAGAAGCAACTGTCCCCCACTTACCTTCATTCTTGTATCCTCCCCCTCTTTTTACAGTGTGTCCTGGCTGAAGGTTCACCTTGTAGTCTCTCTTCATTTGACCAAGCTTGTTGAACCTGAAATATTTAAAACCCTTCTTAACTCCATCATGCTTAGGAGTTTTGCCTCCCCCCTGTTGTGATGAGGTAGAATCCTCTCCATCATGAGTCTTCTTCTTATCTCATCACTTCTTCTTCCTAGAATACAAAACTTCACTATCTACCCTAGGGATAGAACATTTAGACATCTACTTTGTTAAGCTCACCTAAGAGGCTAGCAAGTTCTCCAGCTCCAATAAAGACGGTTGAGTAGCTCACCCTTGTATTAAAGTGTTGAAAGCAAAATATTCCTTCCGTAAGCAGCGGATGGTGCGTCTATTCATCTTAGCCTCAGAAATAGACTCATCTTGATCAAGTGCTGCAATCTCAGCATATAAGTTCTTCATCTTCAGAAAAAAGGAAGAGATAGACAGGTCTCTAAGCCCTTCATATTGAGTGAAGAATAATTTGATTGAACACAAATTTAATGATTTTAACTCTTGCTTTAATTAATTAAAAAAAACTATTCTAGTTATTCAATGATAATTAATTGGTATAGTTAGACAATCCTAAAAGTTCAAATTATGAATTTAAAGTTAATAAGATTTTTTGGGTAAAGCTCTTTTAAGTTTTATTTATGCATAATTTTCTTTAAATTTTTGTTTACTTCCATGCAATCTTTTGTAATTGACTTTTTAAATAATAGGGAGGGGTGAGCAAGAACAGAGATAATGATGTAAGCCAAAGATACGAGCTTAGCTAGTTAATTCATTTTGATCATCCATTAGAACCTTTATGCTTAAATATTGCCATTTAGACACGCTATCCTATGTTTAAATTCCTTATATTCTCACTAGTTGTATCTTAGTAAACTAGCTATTTATGAGAGTTTAATCTCAATTGAAAAAATGGTTAAATGTCATAGTGATATGTGACCTAAGTTTGTGTACACTTACTTGGAATGATCCCAACTATGATCATTTTTTTTGTAAAAAAAGAGCAAAAAATTATCATAGTGATATGTGACATATGCGTGCGAATACATACTTGGAATGATCTCAACTATGAGCATAAAAAGAGAAAAAATGTATAAAAATCATAGTGATATACGGTCTAAGTATGTGTACACCTACTTGGAATGATCTCAACTATGAGCATAGAAAAAAAAGATATAATGTTTGAGAACTAAATCCCATAATATGGTGAACTATTAAGATTATTAACTAAGGAAATAACAATTTCACTATCAAAGTCTAATCATAAATTTCCACTAAGCCAAAGATAATTCGACTTTCAATTAAACTATTAACTCTTGTGGAGGTTAAATCGTAGACTTAGCTTATTCTTATCTTTTTTTATTAATGTGGAGGTTCAATGAGAAAAATTACATGTGAGTAAAATATTTTAAAAGAAAAGCAAACACAACACTAGAATTCTTAATTGAACTTTATCTTCCATCAAACTAACGGATTTATGAATGTTTGAACTCTTAATGATTGACAAACTTATCAGTTGAGTAAAGCGAATTTCTTGAGTATGTTTTGATTAAAAAAAATTCAAGAAAAAGGATCATATGAATTTATATCTTGATGTTATTTTTCCATTCAATTTATAGTAATGATTTATCTTTGCTAGTCCCGAAGCAGAGAATAGAATGAAAATATAATTCAAAAGTTTTACCATCAAGATCAAAAACTCAATAAATAAATCACACTAAAAATTTCATAAACAGAAATAAAAATAAAGATCCGATCAAAATAGAACAAAGTACTCTAAAAATACAAAACCTAGAGAATTAGTTCATGATTTGAGAAATCCACCATGAAATTAGAGAGATCTTACATGACATGATGTTTAGAGATCTAAATATTACAGAAAATTCCACTCAAATATGTGCAAAATCCCTCTTTGATGAAGATCCATGCGGCTCCTCCTCCTTCTCTTACAAATTCTAGTTCTTCTCTCTTGAATAATGATGAATGAATCATAAAAAATTATAAAAAATCTTTATATCTCTCTATTCATCTCCTTTTTTGTCTTCTCTCCTCTAAAGGAATGTTTTAAATGCTGAATAGAGACACATCCTTGGTATTGAAATTGTCCAGATTTGAATATTTTCGGATTTGAAAAATCTATTCTCGTGAATATGTTGCAACATAATCTCTGCACTGTAAAAAAATATTGTAACATATTTCCTACATTACTAAAAACTGTTTCAAACTGCAATTAAATTGTTACAACTCTTCTGCAATTTTTTTCTGGACTTCAAATAAGCTCAACCCTTAACTCCTCTAGTTGGATACTTCAAAATTCCTACATCAAAAATAAGTTAAAATGACCATAATACCCCCTACTTTTATCAAAAACCAAATTATTCTTTATTTAATACATTTTAACTCGTATTTATCAAATATATTAATCAAAAGGATTAAAATTAAGGACCAAGAAAACTTCTTTTTGAGAAGTTATCAGTCTCTTTAAGTGACCCTCGTCAACTGATTCTTCAAGAACTGAAACCTCGTTATATATTTTTTTTTATTAAATAGCTCATTCAGGGAAGTCCAAGTCTCGAAAGTTGACATGCAACCTATGATGTGATCAAAGAGCTTAGGTGAGATAGCCTGCTTGAGGATGAACTCTGCATTAGCATTAGTTCTACTCCAAGCCCTCACTTACTGGGCATTTTCTCCAACAGTTATAACTTCTTCTCTATTATCTCCACCAACAACCTCTCAAAGGTACTCGTCAAGCAAATAACTCTCAATACACGACTTTTATTTCTTGTAATTGGTCTGAGTTAGCAGCTCAATGCCAAAGCCTCTTGCATATCTACCTTTCATTCTAGATCTTATAGTTTACTTATCTTCAAAATAAACTTAACAGTCAATCAGCTAAAACTTTTGTTGCTCTAATACCATGTAAAATTATAAAACGGAAGGTCGTATGACCACTCTCAGCTAACCAAGAGAAGTAAACTACTGGCAACTGAAGATGCAAGTACAATACGTGTATTTATTACTGCTTTACAAAGCAAGACATACAAGCGTGGGATATGATTTTGCATTGCACCCAATGAAGATAAAAAAACAAACAACTGCAAAGCTGGTGAACTGCAAATACAAGTCGCATGTTCACACCTCTAGCCGTAGGGTCGCACAAACACGTACTTATTAACTTTGCTGAAAATCAAGCCGCCCAAGTCATGCGAGCTGACCAGTCAAACCTCACGAAAAGACCCTCAAACCACCTGCTCGAGAACTGTTAAGAAGAACTGCTCTAGTCACCAACCCGTAATATCGCTGACAATAGCACTTGTCGCCAAGCGATAGACACAATCCACCAATTGCTTCCGCGACTTCCACACTAAGGCTACCACTGACCAAACCATCGGTACTAGTTGTCTAGTCATCCATTGTTAACTGCATAGTTCGTAAAAGCTGACCAAGAGACCTATACTACTTATTGCGTGGTTAGAAATAACCAAACCGCAACCTTGCTCCAAGCATTGTTCTCACTGGTCTAAGATACAAATAAAGGGGTTGGGACCCTTATTTATAAGCGGAGAAGGTGGATATATTCACCACCACAAACGATAGAGCTACCAAAAGTAGATAGGTGGTTAGCAAACCCTAACCATGCGTCTTCACGATTAGCCGAACTCCAAACCAAGCTACTTAGGGAAATCTACAAAAAACAGACAAAAAGCAATCCTCTAGCGATAGGAGATATAATTGGTGATAGCGCAAGTCGCGCGAAGTAGCGATTTGCCGACCTCACATCAAATTTTTCCACAGTTTGGATAGTAAATCTTTTCTGGGAGATCATTTTTTATCTCCCCGGAGATCAAAATGATCTCCTAATGGGGACTGTGCTTTAGAAATTTTTGATCTCCTGTGAGATAAAAAAATTATCAAGCCCAGTCTCCATCAAGAGAGAGGAAGCTCGAAAGTATTCCAGAGATTAAACATATCTAAGAGAAGGAAGCAAGCTAATCTAGACTTTGGAAGGTGGAAAAACGACCAGTTGGCCTCAGAAGCAGCAATCGGAGCAACGAAGATCGTTGAAATTTAGAGAAGAAAATGACATTCATATGCAATTCAGACCAGGAAGTCGCTAAAATTTACCATGCTTTTAAGATTATAACATGTGTCGCGCTCTAATTTCACCCGAATCTAGATTTGGGAACTGAAAGTCAAGCCTATGGGTAGAAAGTCACCTAGGGGGGTGAATAGGAGACCTATTAAAATTCTTTGCAGTTCTTTAAACTTTAGCAATGTGCCCTAATGCAATTCAGAATATAAGCTGTACCCAGCATAAGCAATAGAACAACAAGAACTGATCACAACATACTCAGCAAAGAACACAGCACACAGCACAAGGGACACAATAAGTTTATAGTGGTTCCTCCATCTAGGGTACATCCACTTTCACCCTTCTTCCTCACTAGCAATGTGCTAGATAAGGTTATAGCTCCTCCTTCACAACTCAGATCCTCAGATCCTACAAGGCTCAGTTTCTCTCCAAGAAACCTACACTTAGACCCACTTGCCTATCTCAGAGATACCTCAATCTCCTACCTCAGAGATCTCCTCAATATCCTACCTCAGCCTTTATAGATTAAGCCTACAATCTCAGTGATTTACCCCAAATCACCTACCTCAGATTCACTCAGAATCCTACCTCAACCTTTATAGATTAGGCTTACAAAACTCAGAGAACAAGATCTCCTACCCACTAAGATCTCTAGGAGATCTTACGATGAAATTTGATAAAACAAATTACAGAAAATAGAAAACCTGTTATCTGTTGGAACTGTGTGTACAGATCTTTTCACTCAGCTGCAGTTTGATTTCTTCTTGATAGATCAGCAGGCTGAATAGAATTTCTTCTAAATTAGCAACTTCTTGATGAAATTCAGATTGAATAGTTTGAAGATGTTTATGAACAGATCACTTAATCCCCAGATCAACCTAAGAAAAGGGATCTGGAGACTTTCTTGAAGATCAACTTCTTCTTCTCTTTCAACTTCTTGATTAGTCTTTTAGAATAGAGAGAGACTGATGAATAGAATAGAATTGGTATCCATGTATTCTTCTGAAGGCAGCACCTCCTATTTATAGAAATCTCAGACGGCTTGGACTAGTATTGATGACATCAGCAACTGCCAACATATCCTTCCTTGAGCTGTCTTTATAGAAGTGAAGCCTTCCTATGTCGACCCGAATGATTTGACCAGTCTTGACCAGATTGATGTTGACTCAACACATTCTGTCATATAAGCGTTGAAGTAGACAAGTTGTCTCGAAATCTGTATTGAGACATCTTTGACAGACTCAACACTTCCATACTTAGAATAGTTTTCATCTCAAAACAGAAAGTGTTGAGATAGTATAGTTGTGTCGACACATCTGTTATTTGTGTCGACACATCTTAGTTCTGCCTTGTGTCGAGATAGAAGTATTGTCTCGACACATCTTCTTTCTCTGTGTTGACTGCTGATCTGCCTTGTGTTGACACATCTTAGTTCTGCCTTGTGTCAAGACAGAAGTATTGTCTCGACACATCTATTATTTGTGTCGACACATCTGTTATTTGTGTCGACACATCTGTTATTTGTGTCGACATATCTTAGTTCTGTCTTGTGTCGAGACAGAAGTATTGTCTCGACACATGCTGTCACAACACTTTGACTTAGAATAATTTCTTCAACTTTGAACCTGCACATGTAAACTTAACATACTTCAAATATACCTTTGGGTATATCATTGAGTTGTCAAGGGGAGTTCTCCAAATCAGGTACATTATTCCCAATGTACCCAACAATCTCCCCCTATATAGAGAAGTCATAACCCCAAATCAATGATATACACCAACATAATAATCTTAATGATTATATCATAAAAGATTTAATATTCAACCAGATGAACTTTTATAGCATAAAATAAAAATTATCATAAAACAGATGAACTGTTACAACAGAAATAAAAATTGCCATAAAACATTCTTATCCCAAAAAAGCTATCAGTCTTAAAATTACAATGAGCTTATATAGAATTACATTAATTCTAAGAAAAGAAAATACATCCCAAAACTGATCAGGTTTTGTAATTACAATGCCTTTCCCTGGCTTCACTTTGGCCTGAACATATGGAATACTTTCATCAACAACCTGCTTGCCTTTCTTATCTTTAATGCTGGAAAGTTATTCAGCTTTAATTCTTTGTATTTCAAAATAATGAAAGGGCTTAGGAAAGTATTTGCATGGTTCAATAGCAGTAGCAGGAATTAAACCTTCCTTCTGCTCCTTTCTGAACTTATAAATATCATTTTGTTGCTCTTCATGCTTCCTCCATTCCTGCTCTGAATACCACTTACCCCTGTCATGTTTGTTGGTCATGACTGATTTCCATGAAGTAATAATGATGTTCCTTGATGTTGGACTTCATTGTTCAAAGTCAGGCCTCTCCTCAGCCTGTTCTCTAAATCTTTTCTTTGACAATTGGGCCTCTTTCTCCCTTTGTAGAGCAGCTTTAGACATTTCCACCTCTTCAGACTTAACTCTATGTTTATATTGAGGTGGACTATACATAAGTTAAACTTGATTATGAATGTCCTCAAATCGTGAAGGAGGGTATATGATTTTGTCTGCCTCCTGAGCAATTCCTTCAATCAAAGCTGGTTGGCAACCAGACTCTGCAACATGATCATCATCACACAGAGGAGGGTATCCTAGTGTGGCTCTTATGCTATTAGAAGTCCATTTGGCATGTTCTGAGCTAGGCTTGACCATCACTCTCTCCCCCTTTATGACTTCTCTCTCTATATGATCTCTCAGATAATCCTTTTGAAATCTCACTTGATTCACCGCATGATGGTTCCCTGTGGTGTAGTAATTATTGAACTTTGTCATTTGATCAGAGAGAGCCTTTGATGAATCTTTTATAGCTTACAGAATTGCAGCTGAATCCACTATAAGCTTGGTATGTAACTCAGTTAGTTGAGTATTTACTTTAGCCTCTAAGGATGTGGATTGATCATCTATCTTCTTCAGAGTGATCGTATGAATTTCCATCAAATTTTCATTCAGTCTCTTCTGATTCTCCAGACTAAAGCTTTGTTTTTGCACTATATCATCTATCTTAACTTTTAACTCTTGCTATTGATTGGCAAGATAAACCACTGCATTGCTTCCTTTGTGAAAATAATCAGTCATTTCTTTCTTCATCAGATTCACTTCAAATATGATTGACTTTATGTCTTGAGCAAGGTGGAACTCCATATCCTTCTTATTCTCATGCAAATACTTTTCTAGGTTAGTTCTTTATTTGTCTAGCATTATCTGCAGCTGAACCATGAGAGAACTCTCATCTATTGAAGTAGATGGAGAGGACTGGAGTGATTGTAAAGTTTTCTTGTAGCTCTGACTCTTCTTTCTCCTTTCATATATTCTGGTTTGTTTTTGCCTTGTGTCCTCTCCCTTATCAGAGTCAGATGAACTGGTAATTTCAACAGCTATGTCTACATCAGCTGGTTCTTCAATTCCAATCTTAAGAGACTTGGCTGATTGCTCCCCCTCAACTGCTGTACCCTGTTGATCAAGGTGTATTTCTGTTAAACTTGGCTCAGGTTGTTAAACTTCTACATGAGTTATATTTTTCCTAGAAGGATCTGTTATCTCCCCTGGATGTGAGCATCCATCTCTGTTGTGTCATCAGGATCTTTTTCAGGAGATTTTTCATCCATAATATCAGGCATATTCTCATCTTATTGTGTATTCAGATCTTTGAGAACATCATGTACTATGTCAGTGATAGTTTTACTATCTAACACAATTATTTCATCCATAGTTTTCTCTGCATTGAGTCACTACTAGAAAAATGACTTTTAGCCACGGTTTCTATTGCCACGGGGAAAAATCGTGGCTAATAGTGAGTATTAGCCACGGTTTTATTCCGTGGCTAATACTGGACTTTTAGCCACGGTTTGCCTGAACCGTGGCTAAAAGTCTACTATTAGCCACGGTTTGCCTGAACCGTGGCAAAAGGTCGTGGTATCGTTTAGTCCCACATCGGTAAAAAAAAATGAGATTTTTGGGTTTATAAGGAATTTATTTCAATTAGCCTTTGAAATAAATATGGCGGCGGCGGCGGCGGCGGCCGGGGGGCGGCGGCGGCCGGGGGGCGGCGGCGGCGGCCGGGGGGCGGCGGCGGCGGCCGGGGGGCGGCGGCGGCGGCCGGGGGGCGGCGGCGGCGGCCGGGGGCGGCGGCGGCGGCCGGGGGGCGGCGGCGGCGGCGGCGGCCGGGGGGCGGCGGCGGCGGCCGGGGGCGGCGGCGGCGGCGGCGGCCGGGGGGCGGCGGCGGCGGCCGGGGGGCGGCGGCGGCGGTCGGGCAGCGGCGGCGGCGGCCGGCCGGCCTGAATTTTTTATGTTATGAGTGGCCTTTTAACCACGACGATTAAACCGTGGCTAAAAGTCCACTATTAGCCACGACAATGAACCGTGGCTAAAAGTCCAGTATTAGCCACGGTTTTGGACTTTTAGCCACGGTTTGGACTTTTAGCCACGCTCGTATTGCCCACGCCTATTTTCCGTGGGCAGACCGTGGCTAAAAGTCTTTAGCCACGGTTTTGGACTTTTAGCCACGGCAATCTGCCGTGGCTAAAAGTCAGTTTTCTAGTAGTGAGTGTTGCAGAGGATTTGAACTCCCCCTGGACCTGATCCCCAGTTCCAGTTGTAATACTTGGAGTTTTCCTTTGGATTCTTTCTTCAGCTCCATCTGAACTGAAATTAATTTGTTCTTCTGAATCACTTAAGGATTCACTTTCTTATTGTAATGATTTCTTAAAAATGATATCCTTAGACTTATGTGGTTCTGGTGTATCTTTGGCCAAGACTCTCTCCCATCTAGACAAAATCCTCATGTCCATCCGTCTCATGTGATTTATCTTTGAACCCAATTTTGGATTGAGTTCACCAGGAATCACTTTATTCAGATACAAACTCAGTATTCTACCCAGGTTGGGTTTCTGGACACATTTAGCAATTAAGTCAAATAACAGTCTGCTCTAGTCTGTCTGAAGTTTGAAAATGATCCTAGCCATTATCTCAAACATGTGAACTGAGATTCTGTCATGTGCACCTATCTTGCACAACAGAACCTTCCCAACAATTTTAGATAGAAATTTTCCTTGGTTGTTCATACCTTTCCTATTCAGTGAACTCCCAATCTTAGAAACTGAATCCAAACCACACCATTGAAGTCCATCAGTAGTCTTGGTGGAGTCAACTGTATCTTCTTATTTAACTCTAGGTAATTGAAATACCTGGGCCAACCGTTTGCCTGTGATTTTGACCTTCTATTTATTTATGGTTGATTTGATCTTTGTGGCGTGAGAATCAATCGAGGCATTTATCAGAAGTTCTGTTACTTCTCTTGTCCATATGATTGTCGGCTCTGATAATAGATACTCAAGTCCAGCTTCTTGGATTAGGCCAATGACATTTGTAATCTCTTCATCTGCCGATTTGAATCCATGGCGCACCAGTTTGTATCCCTCATTGATATTATCATCCTTCCTTGGAGCCATTGTTGTTAGTTTTGTAATTGTCGAACTGAGAAATTGACGAGAGTCGACAACAGAAAATCTAGGTTTCAACACTAAGCAAGAGAGAAGGATCTGGTAGAGAATTTTTACAGTTTATGTCCTTTTTATAGGCCATTCTACTGAGAAGGTGAAAGGGCGCGTCGCCTAAAGACATATTCATAAGTTTGGAAAAATCCCTTAGGTCAACACTCGGAACTTGTCAACAGAGAAAATATGTCGACTTGTGTCGACACACCTCCAGCCATCTCGACAAGTAGTGTCGACACACTTCCTTATGTCGACACATGACAGTGTAGATTGTGTCAACACATATATATAAATTATGTCGACAACCCTAGTTTGTGTCGACACACTTGATTTATCTCGACACAAAACATACTTAGTCTGATTGTTGACTCCTGATCCTGATGATGTCCATATCTTGATGTGACAGCTGGATAGTAGGCTTGCATTTTTGTTGACTTAGTCTAAATTTAGGCTCATCCAAGACTTAACATGCCTAGCTCAAATTTGAAGAAATTAAACGTTTCTTCTACTAGTGGTTTTATAAATATGTCAGCTATTTGCTTATCAGTAGGAACATATTCTAAACTGATGTCTTTGTTTTCTACATGTTCCCTAATGAAATGGTTTCTGATTTCACTGTACTTAGTTCTACTGTGAGATACAGGGTTATTTGCAATTGAAATAACACTAGTAGAGTCACAAAACAATGTAGATTTACTTATCCGTAACTGATAATCTTGTAGTTGATACTGAATCCACAGAAATTGAGCACAGCAATTCCCAGCTGAGAGGTACTCAGATTCAGCTGTTGATATGGTCATACTTGTCTGCTTTTTGCTACTCCATGAGACCAGCCTTCTACCCAGGAATTGACATGACCTTGAGGTGTTTTTCCTGTCTTCTTTACAATCTACATAATCTGCATCTGAAAATTCTATCAGTTCAAAATCACAACTCTTAGGATACCAAAGGCCATGATTTGGTGTGCCCTTTATATATCTCAGAATTCTTTTGACTGTAGTGTAATGAGATTCTTTAGGGCAAGCTTGATATCTAACACAGATACAAGTAGCATACATTATATCTTGTCTACTGGCAGTTAGATAAAGTAATGATCCAACTATCCCTCTGTACAAGGTAATATCAACTAGCTTTCCAGCAATATCCTTGTCTAAAGACATGGTTGATCCCATAGGAGTTCTCATAGTAGTGGCAGTTTCCATGCCATACTTTTTGATTAACTCTTTGGTGAACTTTGATTGACTTATGAAAAGTCCATCTTGGGATTGTTTAACTTGGAGACCCAGGAAAAACTTTAGTTCACCCATGCTACTCATCTCAAATTTACTTTGCATTAGCTTAACAAATCTAGTGCAAAGTGAATCATCAGTAGAACCAAATATTATGTCATCAACATATATTTGTACTAAAATTGTCCTACCTTTGACTTCCCTTAGGAATAGTGTCTTGTCAATCTTTCCCCTTGAGAATTTATTCTGTAGAAGGAATTCTAACAGAGACTCACACCAAGTCCTTGGAGCTTGTTTTAATCTATAGAGAGCTCTAAAAAGTAAATAGACATGAGAAGACTTAGTTGGATCAACAAAATCTGAGGGTTGTTCTACATATACTCTTTCCTTGAGGTTGTCATTCAGAAAAGCTGACTTAACATCCATTTAGTATACTTTAAAACTTTTGTAAGATGCATAGGCTAGGAAGAGTCTTATAGCTTCCAACCTAGCCACTGGTGCAAATTTTTGGTCAAAGTTTATTCCCTCTTCTTGTCTATAACCCTTTGCAACTAGTCTAGCCTTATTTCTTATTACCACTCCATTTTCATCTAGTTTTTTTTCTGTAAATCCATTTTGTTCCAATGATATTATGATCATCAGGTCTTGGAACCAACTTCCAAACCTTGCACCTCTTGAATTGGTTTAATTCTTCTTGCATTGCACTAATCCAAAATGGATCCATATTTGCTTCTTCAAACTTCTTAGGTTCTGTTTATGACAGAAAACTTGAATACATCACTGTGTTATGATGTCTGCTTCTTGTGGTTACTCCTTGAGCAGCATCACCTATGAAAAATTCTATTGGATGATCCTTTAGGTGCCTGATAGTTACTGGTAGTATCACTTATTCTCCTGGACCATCTTGATCATGTTATTGAGTTGTTTCTCTAGGTTCTTCCTGTCCTAGTGCTTCTTCAACAATGGTGATTTCCTCTTACAAATTATGCTTGCCTGTATTTGTATCTTCCATGGCCAGTTTTTTTAGCCTCTAGTTCACTTGTGTTGTGTTTGAAGTACCTGTCTTACCATCATAGAACATAGAACTTTCATCAAATACAACATGGACTGACTCCTCTACAACTTGATCCTTCAAGTTATAGACCCTATAGGCTTTGTTATGGTTGCTATAACCAACAAATATCCCATCATAAGACTTTTCAGCAAACTTGGTTAAGTAGGTTTTTTCATTGTTTAAGACATAACATCTAACCAAAGATTCTGAAATAGACTATGTTTGGTTTTCTGTCCTTCATAAGTTCATAAGGAGTTTTATTTAATCTCTTATTGATTGAAGCCCTATTTAGAACATGACAAGTTATGTTAATTGCTTCAGCCCAGAAATATTCTGGAAGTGAGGAATCACTTAGCAAGGTTCTAATAGCTTCAATAAGAGTCCTGTTTCTCCTCTCAGCTATTCCATTTTGCTGGGGTATTCTTGGTGAAGAAAATTCTTGCTGAATTCTTAGTTCATCACAAAAACTTCATCATACAATCAGATTGGAATTTAGTTCCATGGTCACTTCTCATTTTGACCACAGTATTGTTAAGTTCATTCTAAATTTGTTTCACAAAATTCTTGAAGATATTAGAAGTTTCAGACTTTTCTTTAAGAAGAATGCCCAAGTAAATCTGGAGTAGTCATCAACAATTACAAAAGTATAGACTCTCCTTCCTAAGCTATGAACTGGCATAGGACTAAACAAGTCCATATACAGGAGGTATAAACACCTCACAGAGTCTTTGGATTCACAGAATTTGAATGAAGCTTTAGTCTGCTTGCCTTTTTGGCATGCTGGGCAGATGCTCTCCTTAGTGCATCTCATGTTAGGACCATTCCTAACAAGCTCCTTACTGTATAGTTTGCCCAAAGCCTTAAAGTTCAAGTGGGCTAGCCTCTTATGCCATATAATACATTGTGAATCTTTCTCACTTGCAGCTAGACATAAGGGTGAGTCAGACTTAATATATAGGAAGTTTAAACAGTATACATTTCCACATCTAATGCCAATCAAGATGACCTCTTGGTCACTTGAACTTTTTATTAGGCACTCATCTTTGTAGAACAATGTGTCATATCCCAAATCACAAAATTGGCTTATGCTTAAAAGGTTGTGTTGCAACCCTTCCACAAAAGCTACATGAGTGATTGTGACTAGACCATTTGTGATCTTACCATAACCTTTTGTGATGCCTTTGTCAGCTCCTCCAAAGATCACTTTAGGTCCATTTTCCACAGGAATATATTCCCTCAGATTTCTTCTTATTCCAGTCATATGTCTGGAGCATCCACTATCCAAGTATCAGATTGGTCTGGAGCTTGGACATTCCTGCAAAATAAAAAATTACTTTTTCTTAGGACCCCAAATAGTTGTGGGTCCTAGGTTCATGTTAGTTGTGACTCTATCAAAGCCATCAGTTGATCTCTTTAAAGGAATTGTCTTTAGATTATGAGGCACTATTGGATTGAACTAGCAATCTAGAGCAAAGTGTCCTATCTTTCCACAACACCAGCATTCAAATCTATTATATCTCCTTTTAGGAGGAACAAAAGAATCTTTGTGCTGACACCCCTGTGGACAGGAGTTAGCACATTTGGCTTTATATTGATTGTGAACACAAGATGGGTCTTGTCTCACAGCCTTAAGATCTCTTTAATTATTAGATTGTACAGCTGATTGTGGAATGGTATGACCCTTTGAGTCCTTTTGCTTTTTGCCCCTCCTTCTCTTGGGTTTAATAAACCCCATACCACCTCTAGGTTTTCCTGAGAAGGTGTCTATAATAGGTAAAATAGTCTTTTGTTTTGAGAACTTCTCAACCAATTTCTTTTCATTTAGTAGTTTGTTTTCTAGCTCCTTAATGATTGCATCTTTTTTCTTAATTTCATTTATTTGGTCATCAATGATCTTGGTTAATATTGTTAACTTAGACCCCTGAAGACCAAGTTTCTGAGTATCCATCTTGTGATGATACTGAAGACTTTTTAGTGATGCAATTTCTATAGCTTGTTCTTTAACAAGCTTCTTGCTTTTGAATAAATCAGCTAGCAGTTTACCAAACCTAAGTATGAGTTGCTTCTGTTCAGTCCCTGAGTTGATCTCATATGGATCAATCAGTAATTCACTTGAGTTTGCCTCATCTCCAGTCTCATAGACATAAGTCTTGGTGCAGGAAGAGTTATCATAAATTACCTGAGAATTCTCACTGATGTGAGTTCAAGTTTCTGGATCATCAGCTATAGCCATCAGATTGATTTTCATGTCTTCTTCAGAGTCACCATAGGATGATAAATTTTTGGAGTTATTTCCTTTATAGATGGCTTTTCTGATGAACTCCTCCTCATATGAATACAGCCCCACATATTCTTCTTCTGACTCAGTTGAATTAGAATCACTGTCAGACAAGGTCTTTGTCTTCTTAGCCATCAGACCTTTTTCTGATTTCTTATCCTTGAAGAATTTCCTTTCTTTTGAATTTCTGTTGTCCTTTCTTTTTACTGGGCAATCAGCAATTACATGCCCAAGCCTGTTACAACAAAAACAAATAACATCAGTCTTAGATTGTTTGTTCTGATTGGAGTCATACCTGATCACAGATTTGTCTCTATGTTTGTCTTTGCTTTTGTGAGAACTAGAACCAAAAGGTTTCTTATAATTTCACTGTTTTTTTCTTCTTAACATCTTCTTGAACTGCCTTGTAAATAAGGCAAGTTCATCATCTAATATCTCTTCTGAAGAAGAGCAAGGTCCAGTGTTATCTATCTCTTCATCTCTTCTAGGTGATGATGAAATTTCCCTTCTAGTTTTCTTGGAAGAGTCTGCTTTGAAGGCCAATGATTTAGACTGGGATGATTGTCTGGTAGTTTCTGCTTCAGTTTTTCTTGAATTGAGTTGAAGCTCATGTGACATTAATTTCCCAAATAAGTCTTGGGGAAGCAGATTTCTCAGATTTCTCATTTCCCTTACTGCACAAATCTTGATATCCCATTCTTTATTTAGGAATCTTAGGAACTTGTCATTCAGTTCATAGTTTGAGAAGTTTCTCCCATAGTTTCTCAAGTCATTGACTATTCTAAAGAACTTTTCATATGTTTGTTTAATAGAATCTGTCTTCCCTTGTCTAAATGCCTCATATTGCTGGTTAAGGAGTGACCTTCTGTCATCTCTCACCTCTACTGTACCTTTCATATACACTATAAAGGTATCCCATATTTCCTTAGAAGAATTACAGTGCACCAGATTCTGAAATGTGGAGTTGTCAATAACACTCACTATTATGCTCTGTGCTCTTTTGTCCATAGTAGCAAGTATGACCTCATCCTTTGTCATTTCTAATAATATCTTGGAAGTTTGAATATTTACATCTAGGACAGATGATTTCATGGGCACTTAAGGTCCATCTTGAATTGTAACTAAGATTCTTGGGTCTGAAGCTTCCATGAACAATCTTACTCTTTGTTTTCATATAGCAAAATTGTCCTTAGTGCAGATAGGCAATTTCATGGAACTGAGTTCTCTGTTTGATTCAGAAGCCATAGGTCAGATAACCTTCAACTACCCTTAGGATCTTTTTCAGACTGTTAGGTCTATCTTTGGATAACCTCCCTCTGATACCACTTGAAAGTCAAGCCTATGGGTAAAAAGTCACCTAGGGGGTGAATAAGTGACCTATTAAAATTCTTTGCAGTTCTTTAAACTTTAGCAATGTGCCCTAATGCAATTCAGAATATAAGTTGTACCCAGCATAAATAATATAACAACAAGAACTGATAACAACATACTCAGCAAAAAACACAGCATACAGCACAAGGGACACATCAAGTTTATAGTGGTTCCCCTATCTAGGGTACATCCACTTTCCCCCTTCTTCCTCACTAGCAATGTGCTAGATAAGGTTATAACTCCTCCTTCACAACTCAGATCCTCAGATCCTACAAGGCTCAGTTTCTCTTCAAGAAACCTACACTCAGACTCACTGGTCCTACCTCAGAGATACCTCAATCTCCTACCTCAGAGATCTCCTCAATCTCCTACCTCAGCCTTTATAGATTAGGCCTACAATCTCAGTGATTTACCCCAAATCACCTACCTCAGATTCACTCAGAATCCTACCTCAGCCTTTATAAATTAGGCTTACAAAACTCAGAAAACAAGATCTCCTACCCACTCAGATCTCTAAGAGATCTTACAATGAAATTTGATAAAACAAATTACAGAAAAATAGAAAACATGTTATCTGTTAGAACTGTGTGTTCAGATCTTTTCACTCAGCTGCGGTTTGATTTCTTCTTGATAGATCAACAGGCTGAATAGAATTTCTTCTGAATCAACAACTTCTTGATGAAGATTAGATTGAATAGTTTGAAGATGTTGATGAACAGATCACTTAATCCCCAGATCAACCTAAGGAAAGGGATTTGGATACTTTCTTGGAGATCAACTTCTTCTTCTCTTTCAACTTCTTGATTAGTCTTTTAGAATAGAGAGAGATTGATGAATAGAATAGAATTGGTATCCATGTATTCTTCTGAATACAGCACCTCCTATTTATAGAAATCTCAGACGGCTTGGACTAGTATTGATGACATCAGCAACTGCCAACATATCCTTCCTTGAGCTGTCTTTATAGAAGTGAAGCCTTCCTGTGACGACCAGAATGATCTGACCAGTATTGACCAGATTGATGTTGACTCAGCACATTCTGTCATATAAGCATTAAAGTAGCCAAGTTGTCTCGAAATCTATGTTGAGACATCTTTGACAGACTCAACACTTCCATACTTAGAATAGTTTTCATCTCAGAATAGAAAGTGTTGAGATAGTACAGTTGTGTTGACATATCTGTTATTTCTGTCGACACATCTGTTATCTGTGTCGACACATCTTAGTTCTGGCTTGTGTCGAGACAGAAGTATTGTCTCGACACATCTTCTGTTCTCTGTGTTGACTATTGATCTGCCTTGTGTCGACACATCTTAGTTCTGCCTTGTGTCGAGATAGAAGTATTGTCTCGACACATCTTCTGTTCTCTGTGTTGACTGTTGATCTGCCTTGTGTCGACACATCTTTGTTCTGCCTTGTGTCGAGACAGAAGTATTGTCTCGACACATCTGTTATTTGTGTCGATACATCTGTTATTTTTGTCGACATATCTTAGTTCTTCCTTGTGTCGAGACAGAAGTATTGTCTCGACACATGCTGTCTCAACACTTTGACTTAGAATAATTTCTTCAACTTTGAACCTGCACATGTAAACTTAGCATACATCAAATACACCTTTGTGTATATCATTGAGTTGTCAAGGGGACTTCTCCAGATCAGGTACACTGTTCCCAATGTACCCAACAGGAACGGTGCTCGGTCCTGGAAATTTCGCACTAAGCAGAGCATGTAAAAATGGTGACATTTAAAAACTGACGCTAGCGGATGTTTTTTTCTCTAATTTTGCACTGAGCTAGATTATGACATGTGTCGCCTCTGGGTTCTTTTGGGAACCTAGCTGCGGGACTCGCGCAGAATAATAATGGTCAAGACGGCCTCGAGGAAGCACAGTGATTGACCTTGGCTAAGACCGATATGCACCGTGGTTGTTTGGGTCACCTCTTTTTTACTTCTGCCCTTCTCAACACCGCGTCGCCAATGTTCAAGCAAATACGACCTTAGTTCAACTAAACATTTTGTGGGGTTTATATTTCAAAATAATAATAATAAAAATATCGTTAGTATAATTAGCAAGCTCAATATTGCACCCCAAAAATGTAACTTATGTATATACATTGTGTTTATAACATATAAAATGCTTCACAACATGATGTTACCTATGCATAATGACGCTTGATATGCCCAAAACGAAAGTGTAAATTAAATTATGCAAGTGCCCGTGTCAGTTCAAGTAATATAAATTGAGTAAAGATCATTCTCATTGAGAAGTGATTAATTTAATTCTTGCAAATACCAACTAACTTTTTCTCTAAATCCAAGTGAATCAAATTAAGAGATTTTTTAAAAAAAGTTAAAAACTCTAAAGAAATTTAACGGCGACTTCCAAAAAATACTTTTTTATTAGTTATGGGAGAACAATTTTGTATTTTGATTTTCTTTGTCTATTATGACGGATCGTTAAAAGATTATTATGAGAAAGGTTGGTGCACTATCCTGCAATGTTTTTATGACAGAAATTTGTATCTCTCGATATCGAAAATCAATGTATTCATTCTTTTCCTTGTTATCTCTAACTCAAGTGAAATGAAGAATATTAATAATAATAAAAATCAAAGTTGCTAACATAAAGGTTAAATCTCGTTCTCATTAATATGCTATATTGAGTTGATGATACATTTATACATCTTCTCTCTTGAATCTCAAAGCACAGTAAAAGGAATCAAAAACTTTGGTTAAAGATTTACATAACTCATCTCTTGAATCTCGAAGCGTAGTAAGATAATCTTCATCCATAGACTCGTGCATCTCATCTCTCGAATCTCAAAGAGGAGTAGATAATAAAAATATAATCTAAAAATTTTACCATCAAAATCAAAAACTCAATAAAAATAAAACACAAAAATCTCATAAACAAAAAATTTGGATATATCACATCAAAATAGAACAAATTACTCTCAAAATACAAAATCTAGAAAATTAGTTCATGATTATAGCATCACACCACAAAATTAGACAGATTTTACAAGATAAGATGTTTAGAGATCTAAACGTTGCTGGAAATTGCACTTAGAATTTTGTTAATCTCCTCTTCAATGAAAATTCAGTACGCCTACTCCCTTCTCCTTCAAAACCCTAGTTGCTTTCTTGAAAAATGATGAAAGATGTTGAATTTTCTCTTTCCAGCCCCTTAATGAGTGTGCCTCCGCAATAGGAATCTCCTAATTGTCGAATAGATGGCTCCCTTTGCTTTCGTAACTGCCAAATTTGAGAATTTAAAATTTATAATTTTAGTTCCCGCCGATTTGTTGCAACATTTTTCCTGAATTTCAAAAAAACTTAACCTTTGACCGTTCAAGTTGGATACTTCGATATTTATGGAACAAAAACAAATAAAAATGATGACAATACTCAAACTTTCACCAAATACTAAATTATTCATATTTAATACATTTTAAAACATATTTATCGAATATAATAGTCAAAGGGTGCAAAATATGAATCAAAATAACTTCTTTGTGAGAAATTATCAACGTTTCGCGTTAAATTTTACATAGTGTAATGAGATGTTGAGAAATATTATGTGGATTATGAGAGGAATGAAAGTATGAACCTATCGAGATAGATTGATGAGATTTTGTATTTGTTTGGGAGAAGGTGTTTAGAGTTTGTTGGATGGGAGCTATTTCTTGTTTGGTGGTGAATTTAGGAGTGGAGGTGGATAGGTGGTTGTTGTGGTCTGATTCAATGAATGTGTTTTTCATATTTTCTTATATTGGGCCCTGAGTTATTCATTGTAGCATTCTGAACCTGATGAGAGCGGTGACTGCTTTGGGGACAACAAAGCCTAAACAAAGTAGCTCGTGACAAGATTCTAATATAATCGATATGTGACTTTCTAAGAAGTGCTCGTAGGATGCTTATTGGAAAGAGTGTGTGGTTCAGCTAATTATGAGCTAAGATGCACCAAAGCGGATAATATTTTCTGATATTTTGAGAATTTGGTCGTTTCAAATAATATCGGAGTCAGACTTTAAACAGTATGATGTGTGATTTGGTGACGAATCATGTGAAAATAGTGGGTTTGTAGCATATTGAATCCAGTGAGGACGGTTTAATGAAAGCGGGCGGTTCTTTAGGATAGTGAAGCTCAAATCAAGTAGCTATTGCCAAGCTTCTAGAATGATAACCTTTTAGGTGAAAGAAACTGCAAAATCTCTTGGGGAGTAATCTTGATATGAGTGATCTCATGAGATGTTGTCGTATGTTTCCTATAAAAAAAGAGGAAAACGTGCGGTTCAACTCATATGTCTGATATAAAAAAAAGAGCAAAACGTGCGGTTCAAGTCAGTATGAGTTGAGACTTCTTATAATATGAGCGTTGATCGTTACATCCATAATCGGCAAAAACCACACTTAGAACGCATTGACAGAGATCACTTGAGTTCTCATCACACATAGCGAGAGCTACTACCTCTTGATTATGCTTAACCTCCTCCAAATGACTTTGATTGTTTGACTGCATTGTTCTAGGTTAGATTGAGTCTAATTATAGTGTAAGGAAGCTCAAAAGAGAGCTAGCAATAGTTAATTAAAATATCAAACATCTTATAAAATGTGTAAATATCTTTTGAGAAGACAATCTTAATCAAATTGTAAGAGATTGAACATATATCTTCTAATAGAGCATTTCATGTCACGAGTTATCGTGGTTCACGGTTACGATGATAGTGAGAGCCTGCAAAAAAAATTCCTACGCTACCCACTCTCAGAGGAAGGAGCGTGTGTAGCTAGCGCAGGAGTCGTCCGATGAGCCTTTAAAGTTTGTGATTTGCTCGTTTTTTTTTAATTTTTTTTATTTTGGTAAAGGACTGATGTTGGATTTAAAACTGGGCGGCTTGGATTTCACCCGCTCCCAAAGAAGAGAACGCTACCAGTGTTGGGATTCGAAGCGGTGCCGAAGTGCAGAATACCTGATGCTAGCACAAGTAATAATAACAGAAACAAAGGCACAGGAAAAAACACCAGAAATAACGTGGTTCCCGCTGAATGGGTACGTCCACAGGCGGAAATGGCAGTCACAATCTCATTCAACACAAAATACACAGTGTTACAAATTGGGTTAAATTACCCCTATACAAAATGAGATAAAAAAAGTGACTCCCGGATACCTTGCAGAAAAACGGCCAAAGAAAGAGGATGTTCCTCACGGCCAAACACGGCGGCAACCCAAACTCCGACGGCGTCTCTACGACGACGGCGTCTTCCTCAAAAACTGCACCAAGCAGCAGCCCCTTTCAAAACCCGGCACAATGGCGGCGCTCTCCTCCAAAGCAGCGGCGACGGCTCTTCAAAGCAGCGGCGGCGGCGGCTGTTCAAAGCAGCGGCGGCGGCGGCTGTTCAAAGCAGCGGCGGCGGCGGCGGTCCTCCTTCAGCGAGAGGCAACGAGAGAGAGAGAGAGAGAGGCCAATGGAGAAATGGGGTTACAGGGGAGGAGAACGGCTAGGGTTGCGCACTATTTTTCTGGGGCGGATGAAGGCTTTAAATAGGTTGTAATATATAAATATATATATGAATATATATATATATATATATATAAATATATCACGGATCAGGAAATCCTGAAAGGCAAGTCAGTAATTGCGAGGTTGCAACCTCCCTTTCCGAGGTTGCGAATTTTCTGCCAGAATTTGAAAATTGCAGAAATTCGCCCCTGAAAAATTTCCTTGCGCGCCCGGAGGTTTGGTACGGGGTTGGGGAGTTAATGAAGGAAAAAAACCTAACAAACTCCACCTGCCGAGATAACTCCAACCAACCAAGTTGCCACCAAGAACGATGCAGATCGCATGAACTGAATCTGCTCCCGCCAAGGGCAGATAAAGTGAACTCTTTCAATCTGAGTAGTACACAAACTGGACTGACGTGACTACTCCAGAAATGCTCCACCTGAAGCAAAGGTCTAACTGCTCCACCTCCAGCAGTGGTCTCCCAAAGCAAAAAAAATATCACAGACTCCAGAAATGATGTGCGCGGGGAGAGAAATGATAAATGCAAACACATCAACAATTGAATGCAGACAAAACTGATCTCAACATGGATAAAGAGAACCCTTATACGAGCTAATCAAGAAATGTTGATTAGACACACACACTAAGCTCATGTGACGAATGAGTAACAATGAAAGAGCTTAGGTACTAGGGTGAAACAAAAACATTCACACAACGGAGTAATGACGGAATAAATAACCCAAAGACAGGTTATAAGAAAGATAACAGGAATAACATGAACATAATGAGGGGAAAGGAAAGCAAGCAACATAGGGAACAAACGGAACAGGAAGCACGAACATATAAGCGGAAAGTAGAAGAGCAGAGAGAAGGATGACCTAGATGAGGTTATCCCCCACATCCTCAAAGCAGAGGGATATGTCAGACTTCCCATTTTCATCACCAGTGCTCTTCCTTTTTTCTTTGTTCTAAAGCTTCCAGCAGTCCTTGATCACGTGACCCTTCTTCTTGTAGTATTTGCAGTATAAATCTGAACTGTCCTTTGACTTAGACTTTCCCCCTCTATCAGAACCAGAATGACCCCGAGAGTATAGAACGGAGTCTTCAGTAACACGAGAACCTGAAGACCGCTTCCGGATGTCATCTGAGAGTAGGGCCGCAGTCACCTCTTCCAAGTCCAATACGTCCTTACTGTAGGTAAGGGTAGTAACCATGCTCTCATAGAGCTTTGGAAGAGAGTTCAAAAGGATCACTGTTTTGTCCTTTTCATCCACCTGAATATCCATGCTGAGACACTCCGATAACAGTCTGTTGAAACTGTTCAGGTGGTCATGAATAGAGGATCCCTCCTTCATGCTAAACTTGTACAGCTGCTGCTTGAGGTAGATCCGGTTGGGGAGAGACTTTGTCATGTAGGTACTCTCCAACTTTGCCCAAATGCCAGAGGCAGTCGTCTCTGAAAGAACTCCATATAGCACGTCATCATGTAAGCAAAGCTGTATGGTGGACAACGCTTTGAGATCCATGTCCTCCCACATACGATCAGAAACCTCAACATCCTTACTGGTCTTGCCCAGTAGGGCACGGTGTAAGCCTTCTTTTATAAGTAGTGCACGAACTTTGACCTGCCATAGACCAAAGTTTTGTTTCCCGTCAAACTTGGCCACATCACCAGGAACAGACGAAGCCATCGAGAACGGAACGCAGAAACTGCACGGAACACAAAACTTGAGTTGACGACCTCAGCAGTGCACAACTAAGGGGATAGCCAGCGGACCAACGGTCGTAAACTACCGCACCCAAGTGTACACTCGAGATCGGAAACAACTCGTCCTTTAAACAAAAGTGTCAGCCCGGAACCTCCCTCTGATACCACTTGTTGGGATTCGAAGCGGTGCTGAAGTGCAGAATACCTGATGTTAGCACAAGTAATAATAACAGAAAACACAAAGACACAAGAAAAAACACCAGAAATAACGTGGTTCCCGCTGAATGGGTACGTCCACGGGCGGAAATGACAGTCACAATCTCATTCAACACAAAATACACAGTGTTACAAATTGGGTTAAATTACCCCTATACAAAATGAGATAAAAAAGTGACTCCCGGATACCTTGCAGCAAAACGGCCAAAGAAAGAGGATGTTCCTCACGGCCAAACACGGCGGCAACCCAAACTCCGACGGCGTCTCTACGACGACGGCGTCTTTCTCAAAAACTGCACCAAGCAGCAGCCCCTTTCAAAACCCGGCACAGCGGCGACGCTCTCCTCCAAAGCAGCGGCGGCGGCTCTTCAAAGCAGCGGCGGCGGCGGCTGTTCAAAGCAGCGGCGGCGGAGGCGGTCCTTCTTCAGCGAGAGGCAACGAGAGAGAGAGAGAGAGGCCAATGGAGAAAGGGGGTTACAGGGGAGGAGAACGGCTAGGGTTGCGCGCTATTTTTCTGGGGCGGATGAAGCCTTAAATAGGTTGTAATATATAAATATATATATGAATATATATAAATATATCACGGATCAGGAAATCCTGAAAGGCAAGTCAGTAATTGCGAGGTTGCAACCTCCCTTTCTGAGGTTGCGACTTTTCTGCCAGAATTTGAAAATTGCAGAAATTCGCCCCTGAAAAATTTCCTTGCGCGCCCGGAGATTTGGTACGGGGTTGGGGAGTTAATGGAGGCAAAAAACCTAACAACCAGTACAGAAAAATTACTCGAGAGCCTGAGACATAAGGCAGTGGAAGCACTTTCGAGAAGTTGTCGTTATGCCCCATGAGAGACGACCCTATATATTGGCGGTGACGACATCTCCTCCGTCATGTCATGTGTGTGCATACAAACTAAATTGAAATTGAAACTTTGGTCCTCATGTTTAGCTAATTGCAATGATAAATGAAAGCCCCTTTCCAGTTTGATCTAATTCTGTATGTGCAATTCAGATAAGGAAGTTGAGGCAAGAGAATTCATTTGTTTTTTAAAAATAATTTGCTTAAAATTCTAAACTTACCATTCTCGGGGTCGATAGAGAAAATTTTATTTATGCAGTTACATAAATTTATGAGATTATGTTTGGAATAACTTAAATTTGATTACTAATTTTAACATGTCACAACTGTGGTGTTTGAGCGGTGTTGGTGTGAAATTTAATATTACGATAATCACTATTTTTTTGAAATGTGTTGGCCATCCTTGGTCAGGGCAACGTCGGTCGTCCTAAGCCGAGGCGGCACCGGGCATCACGCCCCCGGTCGCCCTAGGCCGGGGAAGCGCCAGGCACCACGTTCCCAGCCGGCCACAGTGGAGCCGGTGTCGGGCGGCCCACGCTGTGGCCGCCCCTCCCCGCGGTCGCCGCCTGCGGCCGCGCCCTCTCCCAACGCGGTCGGCCGCTTCACTGGCCGCAGCCTATCTTCCTCCGTCGCCGGCCGGCCGCTGCCTTGTTGGCCGCCCGCTCATGGAGGTCCTCCGTCGCCGTCCGATCATCCAATTACGATCACCATCGTCCGTTACATGAGTAAGCACCTGCGTAACCACCCACTAACCACTAAGGTTCGTGGGAAATATTATTTAGTAAATAATGGCTTACATATAGCCAAAATCTTAGTAATCAAATGCGTCTGAAACTATATTACATGTGGTTTACAAATAGTAATTTTGGATGGTTACGGTGTGCGGATAACCGTGTAACCATCAAAAGCACCTCCTGGAGACTATAAAAAGGCCCCAGAAACCCTTTCATTTCTAACTTCTCTCCTCCAAACTTTCTTTTTCCTCAGATCGGAGCTCCCCCGGAATTCTCCTACTAGTCTCCTCCACCAGCAGCTGGTCCGTCAAAGAAATTGTCTAAGTCCACGGTGCTCTTGAGAAGATCGTGTCCGACGCGCCACTCCAAAGAGCTTCCTAAGTGCACAACGCCACTCAAGCCACCGCCAACTCATCTCAGCGTGCTCCGCCATGGAGTTTGCCTGCCAAGCAACGTTACGCTTGTTTCCATCAAAGCACAGAAAAGAATCAGTTTCGGGTAAGGCGGTTTGTCATCCACCAAGCACTCTACAATCTCTCATCTCATTGTTGTAACGAGGAGCGGCTTGCCGCCCTCAGTTTTCCGCACAATCTGTAAACACCCGTCAATAGTGAAGTTTGATTGACACCGTACCAGACACGTGATTTTTTACCCAATTTAGTGATTTTCCCACGTTAAAATTGTCTTGTGTGCTTCTACTTATTATGTGATTGTGCGCGCGCTCTTGCGGTCTACCATGAGGGTTGAGTTGGCCGCAACAGAGTTATTTTGAGAACTAGTCATATCACATGTATTTAACCTAATTCTACCCTCCCCCTATTTTACACACATCATCTATGAGAGTACTTATAGCGTCAATGGCTTGAGTTCCCGTAACCGACTAGAGTGTGAGTCCGTTCACAATGAAACAATTTCATGAATGTGATCGGTGCTAAAACTTAGGATTACTCGGTCGCCACTCTAAACCAGTTTCTCAGTGGCCACCGCCCTCATTCGAGGTTCCTCAACCCCACAACCCCTTCCCTAGAGCTTCCAACCACTACCATCTCCTTTGATAGGTCACCCATGCCCTTCCCCAAGCAAGCTCTTCCCCTTAGCATCTCCCACGACACCACCGATGCTCCTAACTACCTCCAACAACCATGTCTCCCACCTCTGCTTCCTCCCTTTGATGATGTGCACACACACCCTAATTGCTCCCAAAGTAACCCTATAACCAATCATGCAAAAAACTATATATGCATAGACTCTGTTTGGCGCGGTTAGCCAAAAAATCATCAAGAAAACAAAAATTGTTTTAAACATAAATGTGGATGAAGACTATGAAGTTCCTTAGGTGAGGTCTTATCGTCACGAACAACGGTTTATAACCACCGCGTTCAAGGCCGCCACAACTACACCAAAAAGCGACCGTCGTTATTCAACGGGAGCAGACCTGATTATTGCTTCGTGCATATTTCACGACGTTCTAAAAATAGAAATATTGTTCGTGATCGTGGTTGTGAACCACCGTTGGTGAACACCAGACCAACTTCATCCACTTTTATGATCAAAAGTAGTTTTATTTGGCAATTGTTATTAGCACTACAGTTTTGGTTAGTCACACATTATTTTCTCCTAATTTCACGTGCCTTTTGAAAATACGTCTTTTACATACATTTTTAGGAAAAGTGTTCAACACGAAAGTTGTAGATCTCGACAAAATCTACAACTTTCGTGTTGAACACTTTTCCTAAAAATGCATGTACAATGCGTACTTTGAAAAATACACCCAGATCTCGTGATTTTTGAAAATACGCCTTGTACATGCATTTTTAGGAAAAGTGTTCAACACGAAAGTTGTAGATCTCGACTAGAACTTTCGTGTTGAACACTTTTCCTAAAAATGCACGTAAAAGGCGTAATTTCAAAAGGCACGAAAAATTAGGAGAAAATAATGTGCGACTACCCAAACTGTAGTGCTAATAACACTCGCCTTGTCAGCAGTCATAACAACTGTCTTGTCAAACATTCATTTTACTACTGCCAAGTTTTTGTTCAAACACACATTAGCAAAAACCTCACATCAAACCGAGTCAAAGCTTTCATTTGGGACGACGTTTTCACGCCAGTGCGAGAACAGATGCCCGGCGTAGCTTTCATTTGGGACGGCGTTTTCACGCCAGTGCGAGAACAGACGCCGGGCGTCTGCACCCGCCCGTCTGCTCCCGCCGAACCAAACGAAGCCCAAACTAAAAATTAAAATTAAAGGATTGTTGGAGTTATTTCCACAATTCCAGGTTGTAAAGTTCCGAGTTTTGCAAGGAACGGAAGAAATGAATGAATAAGTTTTTTGGCTTACTCGGGCCAAAAGTAATGGGAAGGGTTAATTAACTCGGCCACATGCTCATGAAGAAGATGTCAACGACTGCGACGGCTGATGGGCGCCGACGGTGGCCGGGATTTCGCGTATCTATGCAGAGCTGTGGCAGCTGGCTTTTGAAAGGCGCCAATAACACGGTGGTCCCTTCATAAAGATGGTCCCTTTTCACTCCGCTGTCAGCTTCCTCCGGCGAACTTCTCGTGCACTCTCACCGCCACTTTTGTGCACCGTCTCCATCTCCGGCATCATTATTTTAGAAACAGAGCATTTAATCTACAAAAGAACTAATTAGTGGTGGGTGTATGAGGCCTAAAATTTATATTAAGCGCACTAGATTGTATTTAGGGTTCGTTTGGCACTGCGATAGCTGTCGTTAACGCTGTGGTTTGAACCGCCATTGGTGAACATCCTATTGGCATTTGAACAGCCCGTCCAACTAAGCTATCCCTGTCAGCTTTTAATGTTTCACTGCTCTATGTATTTCCCTTGGGAAATTGTTAATTTCTTCTTAAATGTTGCACTATTGGCTATTTGTCTGTTACTCTTCATTTTACTGCATCTATTTAAAGGATTGTTGTTGCGGGTCATCCGGCGGACCGCCTTAGTTCGGAATCGGATCCGGCGCGCAAACAATCAAAGTAAAACATCAACAAATGACAGAAGACCTTTTTGACGCGAAAAACCCGGAAAGGCTGAAAAAACACGTGGTTGGATTTGTGTCGAGTCAAAATCCACTAGTTCTTTCGAGTTTAGAGGGATTGAGATTTGATCTCGGAGGATGATAGAACGCTTCTCCGTTACAATTATAAAATACAAAAATGAGGAGATGAAAATAAGTTTTCGGAGTCTCGATGGAAGCGCTCCGGCTTTGGAAAAATGCTAAGTCTACAGAACCTCGATGGAAGTGCTCCGACCTGAAAATTTGGCTAAGTTCACGGAATCTTGGTGGAAGTGTTCTGGCTGGGAAAATCTCTAAATCCATAAAGCTTTTGTGAAAGAAGAGGGGCGGAGCGAATTTCTAAGCGGAGGATCGGCCCAAGTCTACGATCTTGTCAGAAAATGTATGAGCCCTCTCTCTTGCATCTGGAGTGCGCGCGCGCAGGTAGTACGCACGCTCGGGGCACGCGTGCTCGTGCATTGCGTGCACGCGCAAGGAGTGCACGTGCGCGGGGAGCGCACGTGCACAGTGATCGCGCGCTCGCCTGCGGTGCTCTTGCGTCTGCGTCATGTTGAGTCCCTTCCTTCTGGGTGGTCCTTCCTGCGCGGTTGCTTGGGTGCTCATGCTTCATTTGACCCCCTTTGGGAATGCTTTATGGCCTTTCAGGTGAGCGAGGTTTGGAGCGCGCGGCTCGCTTGGTCGGGTCGGCTTACCTCTGTGCTCATGGCTGAGATATTCCCGATTTGACTGGAGGATTTCAGGGGGAACCCCATCAAATGCCCAAAAATTTTTGTGGGTTGTGAACCGCAAAGCGACAAGCCCGGAAATTTCTAAGCTCGAAAATTCTGCCTTGGGGTTATGGACTTAAGATCATTTCAAAATGTGCTCATCACAAGTTACTTTTGTTTGCGGCATGAACTATCCCCTTGATTGGGCTTTGATGTGATTGTCGACGTCTTGGAACCACCCGCGTCTACTTCGCGGGAAGAAGGTTCCGCGGGGATGTCTAGGCGGCAATTCCTACGATTAACTGCTCGTGCATTTCCCTCGCTAAGTACGATGCGTCTGCGCCGTGTCGTGGAAACACCTTCTTACTGTGTGATTTGTGTGTCGCGTTAATGCAGGAGCGTGTTACTTTTTGCATCCTCCCTGTACGGATGTGCGAGTATGGTCTTGCGCGCTAGCCAGTGCAGCTGTTGCGGAGCGTGTGCGCTGGTGGCGAGTTTTTACGATGTGGGGCGACGTTTTGCCCCTTGTCTCGGCATCGTGAAAGGACCTTCGGGCTTACTACCACTAGAAGTCGTGGAAGGACGTGGTGTCATTTTCATGTTGTAACTTAGAATGATTACGTGTCCTTTCCTACTAGGAGTTGGGACGTAGCTTCTTGAGGCGGAGGCCCTCAATAACATCTATTTCTCAGGATGTCGCAATGATGTGAGCTTTCCCGTTTGCAGAACACGGGGAGTCTCGGGGCCTTGAAGTGGAGCGGTGTCGGATAGCTTAGCGGTCCCTTAAATGATGGCTACGAAGGTAGGTCCGTCATGGCGGGATGTGCGCAACGTTGAACTCTACCATGCCTTTGGCGAAGGGGTTGTGTAATGCGAAGGACGTGGGGGAATCCCGTCTCCTGAGGCATTGAAATATGGGGTTAGTGACGGGGAGCACTTAATTACATTCGTTTCATATGCACACTTGGCATTGTTGGCTGGCGTATTGCCTTTGTCACTTTCTTCATTCAGTCGAGCGAGCTTTTGCGTGACGTGTTGAGCTTGTGACTCCCCTCGGGCATCAGCCTTGCATGGTGAAGATCCTGTCATCGTCATGAGGTGGGGAACCTCAGTAGTTGTCGAACTACTCCTTAATGTTGCCCATACGAAGATGACTTAATGTTGTAACATGCGTTGTAGGGCCTGGGAGTATTTGTGCTTTCATGTTCCTTGTTCATCGTGAGCTATCGCTGGCGTTTGTTGCTGAGTATTAGTGTCGGGAGTTTGTTGCTTAACTGTGATGGGGAGGACACTTGCTCCCCTCGCCTTGATGGTGCGGATGGAATCAGAAGTCTTTTTGTTTCGGGAGGCAACGACAGACCTTGGTTTGTGCGCGCTTTGAGAGGGATCGGGATTTGGCAGAGAGACTTTGCTCGCTTTTGCCTAAAGAGAACTAGAGTCCGCCCATGCGGTTGTGGTGAAGAACCTTTGTTCGATTGCTCTTTAGGAGGTCTTGAGTTCGTCCCGATGGAGGTGGAGCAACTGAAGAAAGAGAAGGTTTGACTAACCGTGGAGCTGAAGGACGTCGAGATTATGTGAGCGCCCGCGGACGCCGTGTATAACGGGTCTTACGACTTTAAGATGGAGAGATCTCGTATCGCAGACGAGGTCCGCTCTGAGATGATGGCGATTAGGATTGATTTTCTAAAGAGTGATGTTGTGTACTGCTTGGTTCTTGGTAAGGGGTTTCAGGTTGCTCAGAGATTACCTGAGCGCAGTGACCTTGGCGTAAAGGATGCCTCAAAGGATGACGATGACATCAATGTTGAGAGATGATCACATTGTGCCCTTTTTATCTATTTGCTTTGCTTTTGCTTCGTCTTGCGGACACGCCTTTGCACCGTCGCATGTTTTTTGTTCATTCGTTCGAATAGAGATCCTATTTTTCAGATCTTTTATGCTCTGATTGTGCTTTGGTGCGCGTACATTTTTGGCATAATAATGCTTAACTTTAGTGTTGGTATTTTGAATATGTCGCTAGTAGGAGATATTCGTCCACTTGAGTTTTGGGAGGACCAGAGTCTGTTTAGGAGTTGGTAGAAAGGAGCCCTTGTTTGCACATGCCTCAAGGGAACCAGATTTCATTTATGTAGGAGTGGCGAAGAACCTTTGTTTGTGCCTTAGGAGAACCGGGGTTCGTACAAGTGGAGGTGGAGAGGAACCTTTGTTTGTTCCTTAGGAGAATCGCGGTTCATCCGAGTGGAGGTGGCAAAGAACCTTTGTTCGTGCCTTAGGAGAATCGTGGTTCGTCCGAGTGAAGGTGACGAACAACCTTTGTTCGTTCCTTAGGAGAACTAGGGTTTGTTCGAGTGGAGGTGGCGAAGAACCTTTGTTCGTTTGCACCTCAGGAGGACCGGGGTCTGTCTGGGTGGAGGTAGCGAAGAACCTTTATGCATTCGCTCCTTAAAAGAACCGGGGTTCATCCAGTTGGAGGTGGTGAAGAACCTTTGTTCGTTCGCGCCTCGGGAGGACCGGGATCCGTCCGGGTGAAGGTAGCAAAGAACCTTTGTTCGTTCATGTCTCAGGAGAACCGGGGTTTGTCTAAGTGAAGGTGTAGATGAACCTTTGTCCATCTTGCCCGGGAGGTGCAGACAGACCTTTCTTTGTCTCGCCTAAGGTGTAAAAGGGTTTTTGCAGATCTCGCCCGAGGTGCAGAAAGGTTTTCACCAATCTTGTATGAAAGGTGCAGAAAGAATTTTGTCTATCTTGCATAGGAGGTGCAAAAGGGCTTTTGCTAACCTCACCTGGGATGTGATCCGTCCGCGGTGAAAGGGAAAGCAGATACTTTATTGCTGAAAGCGAAGATACATGGGCTCGTGTGCTTCTTTCCACGGCTTATTCTTTGTAAAATAGGGAAGCAGTAGATGGCAGGGCGCGCGCTGGCTTAAGCCACACCTAGTCCTTATCCCGAGCCCGGATCGGGGTGCGCCTACTGAAGGTAGCAGATGTACAACACCGTATCCGGCGAGTGATGTTGGGCGGACCCAGACTCGGCAAGTGGGCCCGGTACTCGCCTCGGGAGCTCAGCAAGTAATCGGCGAGTGGGGCTATTCTTGGTCGTTCGTCGAACGGAGCTCGGCGTTCGTCAAGACTGGAAAGCTGAGGTCGCCGAACTAAGCTCGTCATTCATCGAACGGAGCTGGAGGGGCCAGAGCTCAGCGGCCCCCGACTCGCTAGGGGCGAGGTGGAATCACCAGGGGGCGAGTGGAGCGGGCCGGCTCGCACTCACCCCAGGGGAGCTTGGCAAGCAGCAGGAGAGAAGGGCCAGCCGGGCCCGTGCTCGCCAAGGTTCGGGGAGGCGGCAAGTACCAGCCCCATCAAGCACTCGCCGCCCCAGACGAGTAGAGTTCTCAGGGAATCCTCGCCCAGTCTGCTGTGAAGTGTTTTTACCGTTTTGCCCCCACTGTCCTGCCCGTAGCCAGTTAGAACAGCGGAGTTGCGCTGTTGGCAGACCCAGTTGGGCTGCACATAGCTGTTTGGAACAGCGGAGGTTGGTTATTTGCAGGCCGATTTCAGAAATCTATAAATAGGACCCAAGGGGTACCTCAGAAGGCATGCTCACTTGTCTCTCAGTCTTATAGCGCTTTTTGAGGTACCTTAGCCCGACATTTGGCTAAGGAGGGGAAGCACTCTGAGATCTTCCAGGTGTGAGGTGGGACCTTCGTGCCGAGCCCTTTGGTTAGTCCTTTTCCTTTATCATTTTTGTTGTCAAGAGAGAAGTAGATGCGCGATCACCCCTTCCCCAAGGGATAACTCCACAGAGACCGAGTTTTCGGTTTCAACATTTTGGTGCGGTGAGCGTGGAACGTGGTCAGCACAGAAAATCTTCAGTAGGCTCGATGACGGGAGGATCAGGGCAAGGCTCAGACAAGTCCGACTTGCCACCCCCCCCCCCCCCCCCCGCCTCTCGCCATAGTGGGAATGTTCGAAGAATTCAAGCAGGAGGTGCTCGGCCTCGTCAGGTTCGCACTCGACGCGCGCGTCAAGTGCTCGACTCTAGCAGCATCTGTACTCGCGATCCCGGCCCTCGGTGAGGACGCTCCCGGTAGGCGAGCTGGTAATGAAGTTGTGGAGGAAGGGAGAGGATGCAAGCTCCCCGTGTGAGTTCTCTTCCAGAGCTCGGTGAGTGGTGGCAGGTTCAGCGAGATGGGGGTGCGAGACCCCCCAACTCGCCCAACAGGGGGAGGCAGCCCTTCAACGAGTTGGTTTTTTCTGCCCCGATTCCAGAGGGGTTCAGGGAGCCCAAGATGTCCTACTATGTCGGGAAGGGAGACCCGGTCCAGCGCATCCAGTAGTTTAAGGACATGGTCTCGATCCGACAGATGTCGGATGGGTTCAAGTGTAGGTTCTTTGCCATCACTCTCAAAGAGAAGGAGAGAGTGTGGTTCCATTAGCTGCTGACCAACTCCATTTACTGCTTCGAGGACCTACGTCGGGGTTCATGCTGAGGTTCACCACCTCCAAGAGGAGGAAAATGAGTCGTAGTCCCTGTTCCACATCAAGCAGGTGGTGAATGAGACCTTAGGGAGCTACGTTGACTGGTTCTAGGAGGAGGTGACCCAGGTCCAAGAGATGTCAAGGCACACCCTGATGATGACCTTCAACCTGGGGCTACAACAGGGATTCTTCATAATAGAGCTGAAAATGGAGCCGCCCCTCTCCTATGAGGAGTTGATGGAGAGGGCAACAAGAGAAGTCGACGGGGAAGCGTCGAACCCGGAGTTTGCCCGGAAACTGGCAAGGTGGGCCACAGAGGAAGAGAGGCCAAGAGGTGGCAGAGGCCAAGAGGAGAGGAGAGCTGAACCCCGGCAGAGGGAACAACAGTAGCCCAGGTGGGGGAGCCAGGAGCCGAACCATCGGCTAGGTTGGAGGCCGAAGTGGCAGGACCAGGGGCCGTGAAGAGGTTTCCATGGGGGAGACAACCGCTAGGGGGGTTAGGGCCAGTTTTACCCTCCAGGTGGGAGGTAGGGCCAGAGACCACCTCTCCCCGACCAGAATCAGGCTATGTCTATAATCATGGGGGAGAGGAGGAGAGCAGCGCGGAGAAGGAGAAGGGAGGTTAGGGTGAAGTTGCCCTACAGTGACTTCCACCAATAGGAGGGGCACGCCACGACCACGTGCCCGGAGTTTCTCGAGATGAGAGGAAACAGGGAGCAGCAACACATCAAGACCGTCAGGGAGTGCGGATCGAAGAAGTCATGCCTCGAGCGGAGGAGGACAGGTGTGAGGACCGGGCAAATGTTGGGGACCGGGGAAGGATCAGAGTGATCCATGGAGGGTGGGGGTCGAGGCTTCCCGCAAGGCAAGTCTCCACACCATGTACTGCTGGAGCATTGGCGTCTGATGTAATGAAGGTGGAGGCTAAAAGGGTGCTTGTCTCGAAAGGACCTCGGGGGAGAGGAAGAAGGTCGAAGGAAGAGTGGGACTCCATGTAACTCTGGGGGGGGGGGGGGGGGGCAGTCCCGCACCTGCAGGTTCGTCATCGTGGATGCCTCCAGCAGCTACAACGCCATCTTTGAGTGACCCCTCATCAGCGCCTTCCGCTGCATCCCCTCGTCCTTCCACCAATTCCTGAAGTTCAATGCCGAGGGAATCCAGGTCCGGGTCCAGGGAAACCCCAAGGTGGCGAGGGAGTGCTACGTCACCACCGTGAATTCCATCTCTTGTCAGGAGGGAGCCGAGGAGATGGAGTGGAAGATGGAGGAGGCAGAGCAGGAGGTAGTGGAGATGGAGGTGGAGGAGAACCGCACTCGGGAGGAGGTGACGGAGGAAGTCCAGGAGCCGGCCGAGGCAATGGCCGTGGAGGAGGCTGTGGAAGTTCCTGCCCCGAGCGGGGAGGACGTTGGAGAATGGGGGGAGCAGTCAAGGCTAGAGGTTGTGGAGGAGGTGGTGGAGATGGAGGTTCTCACCCTCGGAGGCAGGGTGGAGAAGGTTTGCATCAGCGGGGGACTGACCCCGGAGGACCAAGGCAGGATGCTGGAGTGCATCCAAAAGAACGTAGACGTCTTCGTCTGGAGTGCTGCGGAGATGCCAGGGATCGATGCGGACGTCGCCTACCACCGCCTCAACCTAGACCCGGAGGCTCGCCCCATCTAGCAGAAGAAGAGGTCCATCACGGACAAGCTGGTCGAGCCCATCAGGGAGGAAATGGCCAAGCTCCTCAGGGCCGGCTTTGTATCTGAAATACAATACCCCGGCTGGGTCTCCAATGTAGTAATGGTTAAAAAAGGGGACGACCAGTGGAGTGTGTGTGTCGATTTTTCCTTACTTTATAAATCGTTCCCTAAGGACTGTAATCCTTTGCCTCGGATCGACACGCTGGTTCACTCAGCCGTTGGTTTTCCTGTAATGAGTTTTCTAGATGCATTTTCAGGTTACCACTAGATCAGGATGCACCCCCCAGATGTCAAAGATGTCTCCTTCATCACATGAGACGGGTGCTACTGCTATAAAATGATGCCCTTTGGGCTAAAAAATGCAGGGACAACATACTAGAAGATGATGGACAGGGTCTTACGAGAGCAGAAGGGGAGAAACCTAGAGGTGTATGTAGATGACCTCATGATCAAGAGCCGAGACGTGGATTATCACATCTGTGACCTAGAGGAAACCTTCACCACCCTGCGCAAGTACAAAATGAGGCTGAACCTCTTGAAGTGTACCTTCGAAGCCAGCAGGGGCAAGTTCCTTGGTCACCTTCTCACCCCCACGGGGATGGAGCCAAATCCTGACAAGGTCTGAGCGATCATGGAGTTGGGAATGCCTCGGAATGCTAAAGAGGTACAGCGGTTGACAGGGAAGCTGGTAGGGTTGAGTAGGTTCCTTTCTCGGGCTGGGGAGAAGTGTTCTCCCTTCTTCAAGGCGATAAGAGGAGGCAAGAAGTTCGAATGGACCAAGGAATGCGTGGAGGCATTTCAGGCCTTGAAGAGGCAGTTGACTCAAGCCCCCTACTCCAAGGGCCGAAGGAGGGGGAGGACATGTCTTTGTATCTTGGGGTCGGAACAGAGGCCTTGAGCTCCATCCTAGTTCGGGAAGAGGGGAAGAAGCAACTCCTCATATACTATGTGAATCGGGTCCCGAGGAAGGCGGAGCTTCGATACCCCATATTGGAAAAGCTAGCCTTCGCCCTAGTCATCTCGGCTCGGAGACTCCGACCTTACTTCAAGGCACACTCAATCCGAGTGGTGACTGACCACCCCCTCCGCAACATTTTTGAGGGGGTGGAGCATTTGGGCCGGCTGTCCAAATGGTCGATGGAACTGAGTGTGAAAGTGAGGATAGATACAACTCTAGAGGAGGGTGAATAGAGTATTCAAAAATTATGACACCCTACTCAACTTCCTTAGAGTAAATTTGTGGAATGAGTTTATAGATATTTGAAACCCTAGAGCCTAACACAAAGTGAAGTGCCCAAGAAAAGCTAACTGTAATTACAGTTGAGCTTTGGTCCTATCACAACAACTAGCAATCCTAGTTATTTCTACTCACAGCCACAGTGCAATAATTAAATTAAGCAACACAGACGACACAAGAGGTTTATAGTGGTTCCCTCTAAATAGGTACATCCACTCTTCTACCACCCTGGTAGGAATCCACTACAGGTTTTTGTTTAGGTGCCCTGCCACCAACTGATCTGCTTCAGGTAGATCAAGTAGACCCTTTGAGCTTTTGATCAGGAGCTCAAAATCCAACACAGATTTTTGCTCAGGTGCCCTGCCACCAAGGTTCACTTTTGAAGGGAGTAATAACCCTTTATACAGGAGGTTGAGAGAGAGTTAGAATGTCTTCTCTATTGTAAAATAAGATTAGATAAGCAAGTGGATTGCATAGAGCTAGAAAGCTCTAAAGAATCAAGGCTCCCCTGGCTTAGTGATATTCAGGAAGAAGTCTTGCTTCAGGGTGCAGGATCTCTTCTTAACTCTTGACAGAGAGCTGTCTTGAAGTTCTTAAAGGAGCAGCTTAAAGAAGACTCTTGATGTAGATTGATTGTTCTTCTTCAATCAGCTTTTCTTTCTTCTTCTTCTTCTTCTAGAGGCTCTGAGTGTGAATCTTCCTGGAAGCAGGATGAACTCAGGGTTGAAGAAGAAATAGTTGAAGAAGGTTGATCTTCTCAGTTGAATGTAAAAATATCTGAGAGCTATATCTCTTCTTGTTTTTGAATCACTCTGTGCATACTCTGCTTGCTTAGTATATCTGTATGTATCTCTCTTCTCTGTGTCTCTGTCTTTTGAAAGCACTTTATATATTGGCCTTTGTAACAGCTCTAATCTTTGTTTGAATTTTGTCTTCTTCTGAGATCTGCAATCTGGGCTGCAAATAGCACAATACAAAAAACATATCCTGCAGACAGACATGCTATAAAGGGATAAAGCTTTCTGAGAAGCTGCATATCCAATCTGATAAAAGAATACTAGAGAAAGTCACATCAGACTAAACTCTTTACAGCCAGAGAAGACTTTTGTGTCTAACGGCTATAAAGGACAGCATGACAGATAAAGCATAAAGATATTTCAACTAATAAGACAAAAGACTTTTGTCAGAAAGAACTTGACTTATGCATAAAGAATGGGGCAAAGATTGCCTTGAAATGTCAGCATAAAATCAATGAAATAACCTTTAATAAAATATGCCAAATTAATAGGAAATAAATCACAGAAGAGAAGGAGTACAAAATTACTAAAGGCAGACAAAAGATCGTCGAACGATCCACAGAGATCGTCGAACGAACCACAGAGATCATCGAACTATCAAACAGATAGTCGAACGAAACAGATAGTCGAACTATCAAAGCAGATAGTCGAGCTATCAAAAAGATAGTCGAACCATCAAACAGATGGTCGAACTATCAACACAGAGCAGATAGTCGAACTATCAAAGCAGATAGTCGAGCTATCACAAAGATAGTCGAACCATCAAACAGATGGTCGAACTATCAACACAGAGCAGATAGTCAAACTATCCAAGCAGATAGTCGAGCTATCAAGAAAGAGCAGATAGCCGAACTATCAACCAGATAGTCGAGCTATCAGATAGTTTAACTATCCAAGCAAATAGTTGAACTATCAAGAAAGATAGTCGAACTATCAAACAGATAGTCGAGCTATCGAACAGAGTAGATAGCTGAACTATCAACCAGATAGTCGAGCTATCAGATAGTTGAACTATCCAAGCAGATAGTTGAACTATCAAGAAATCTGTCTAGGCAAAAGAAGTCGAGCAGGGTTCGACGATCGACGAGGCAAATACCACAGATCGTCGAGCTAACAAGAGTTAAACTAACTCAGAGTTAGACGATCTGCTGACTGACGATAGTCGACCAACTGATAGACGATCGTCGAACAGTTGATAGACGATAGTCGAGCGCCGTTCGACTATAGTCGAACCAAAAACAACTTAGCCAGATTTTCACTGGATAAGTGACAACTCTTCGACTGAGGAAATCTAACCTAGCAACTAACCTTTGACCATAGATAAATCTTGGGTCAAGAAACTAATTGAGAAGACTAAACTCAAATCCAAACTAGGGTACCAACAATTTCCCCTTATTTGGGTTAAGTCTCTCAAAACAAAACTACTTGAAATAAATATAACTCAGGTAAAGAAACATCTAAGCATCAAATTACATTAAACAAACAGTCAAATAAACATACTGTCAATAAATAAAACTTAAGCAGCATCAGAATTTGGTTTAGAGACAGAAGAACCAGGAAGGAAAGAAATTTTTCTGAATGGATCTAGAGCTTCCTTCTTTGATGTCTTCAAGTCTTGTTCTCCAATGATTTTAGATTCTCCTGCTCTTGGCACTACGGCTTCTGGGTGCTTTTCCATATACTTAGAAGGATCAAAAACCTCAGGTCTGACCTGGAATTTATCTAGCTCTTTCTTTCTGAATTTAGACATAGTAGTTAAGCCTGTAATATCTTTACCTTCAGCTCTGGCATGTCTGATCTGGGCTGATCCAACTAGTTCGAGAAATCTGGCCATCCTGAACTCAGGATTTAGCTCTTGGCTCTCATATTCATTATCATCAGTTGAATCTAAAGGTTTTACAGTTTTGAATTTTGTAGAGAGTTCTAGCATACTTGCAGCTGGCTCTTTATTTTCTTGAATAATAAGAGAAGATGGAGGAGCAAATTATGCATATTTTTTACTTGATTTTTCAGAGTAAATAATCCTTTTTCCTTTTGAATCTGTTTTCTTTGTTTGAGCTGGCCTTTTGGATGGTATGCTTTTGCTTTCTTTTGGAGGTGATGAAGGAGGAGGAGAAAAGGTTGTCTTCTGATATACTACCTCCTTTACTTGCTCTTTTGTATCAGCCTCTTGTTTTTGATGTCCAGATTGAGATCTGCCTTGATATCCTGGATTACTTCTTCTTTGATGTGCTTGAGACGGAGTGAATCTAGCAGAAGGGGCTGATGGATTGGCAGATACATTTCCAGAGGCTCCTGCACTTGGAGGAGGAGGAGGAGGGCCTCTGGGATTCCACTTTGGAGCTGGACTGTCATACCTTTTGCTTTTATTTTTCTGCTTTTGTTGGTTTTTGGATAGTCCCATCCAATGTTGATATTCTTTAGATTTGGGATCTATCCCTTTCAGTATGTAATAGGGAACATCATGATCAGGATTAGGAGGAGGAGGAGCAGCAGCTTTCCTTTTTCTTTTTGTTGCTTTCTTCTTCTTAGAACCTTCTGACTCATCAGAATCATCCTCATCATCAGAATGAGATGATTGAGGTTGATCATAGGGATCAAAAGCCTCTTGCTCAGCTTGTTATTTTGCTTTTAATGCAGCTTTCTCTCTTTCTTCTTCTAAGGCATCCTGTGCCAGAAGAGTATCCAGGTCTAGTCCTGGGGTGTCATCCCAGACTGTAGATCTTTCTTCTTAATCATCTGAAAATTTTTCTTGCTCACCTGTAACTGTCTTGAGGACCAGTTCATCTTGCACAGCTATCTGAGCTGGAGGAGTAGATACAGGATTTTGAACAGCAGGTTCTTGAGCTGGTTGTTGAGCAGGTTCTTGAGCAGCTTGAACTTCTTGAACTAGATCTGAAACCAAAGGGACACAAAGGTGTTCTAAATGGTATCGAAACATCCCTTCCAGGTATTCACAGGCTAGCATGTCAGTTAACATGTCAAGGAATTGAGTAAATGAATTACCTTCAGGATTTTCTTTAGAATTTTCGAACTCCCACAAGTCATCTAGATAGGAGATAATGAATCCTTCTAGGAATAAGGCAACTATGGGAGTGGAGGCTTCTTCAAGGCACACTTTGAAGGAAAATTCTGCTTCCATTATGATATCAGATGGCCTCTGAACTGGTGATGGTTCTGCAGATGATGTTGTAATGTCAACTGGAACTGCTGTTTCTTTTTGAATTTCATCTTGGGGATCTGCTGGAAGAGTAACAAGGGGCAGTCCTGAGGCATCTTCCTCGAACATCTCCCCCTGCCTGATTTCAGTAGATACTGAAGTCAGGCCCCTAAGTGAAGAGGGCTCAGCAGACTTGGAGAGGGCTGTGATGGAGGATGTCAGGGAAGAGATGGTAGAAACAAGAAGGCAAATTACTTCTTCAATCATGGTTTTGATTGAAGGAGTAATTAGCTCCAAGATGTTTGAAATGAAAGCTGGGGTGATTTCAAAAGATGTGGAAGGGGGAATTTCAGTAGATGGAAGATCATCAGGGATGGTGGTCTCCTGATGAGATATGTTGTAAACTGGGGATTGATGAGTGGATGCAGGAAGATCAATATGATCTGAATGAGAAATTGGTGACTGAGGTGGAGTGGGTAGAGTGTCAAATGCCAACAGATCAAAGCTAGGATTAGAAATCCCAGCAAGATGTGAAGGAATTGGAGATGCTGGTGATGATGCATGGAGAATAGTGGAGGAATTAAGTAGAAGAGAGGCGGTGGATGTAGATGGTACTTCATTGGAAGTGGATGGTAATGCAGTAGATGTGGATGACAATGCAGATGAAGGTGGAATGAGGGGAATGGAAGAGCCTTCTTCAGGTAGGTGGGGAGTGACTGATACAATCCTTGTGCTCTCAGATAAAACAGGAGCTACCCCAGCTGGTGAAGGCTTCTGAAAGCTCCTTTTCCACTTAACAAATAAGGTGGGATCCATTTTCTTACTAGCATTGATGGAAGTTGCAACTGTACCCAACAGTTGAGGATATTTTTATTTTAGAAAAATTCCTATTACCCTTCCAAGGGTTACTTCCTTCTTGTTGTTCTTCTTTCTTATCAAATCAAACATTATCCCTGCCCAATTTATCTCTTTCTTATTGATAATTGCACTCATCAAGGAAAACTGTTGCCTGGTTATATTATCATGAGCTGAGTGCTTACCTAACAGCACTTTTCCAATAAGTTCAGCTAAGAACTTAATCCTCAAAGGGAAGTTCACTTTCAGCAACTTTGTAGGAATGCCCTCAGCATGTCCTAGCTCGACGAGCATTCTTCCATACTTTTGAGTATCTTGGTCATACTCCTCTTGTCCATTCAATAATCCGAAAATTTCAGTCAGTACGGCAGGAGTCAGGATTACCTCTTCGCCGCCTATTGTCCCGGTCATGGATTCGTTGTTGGAAGACGAAGAGTAAACCCATTCTTTGATCTCTGGAATGTTTATCTTGATCCTTGTTGACATCAGCTTTTCCAATCTTTGATCCTTGCAGAGTTGTAGCATCTCTATGATCTCCGCATCGCAGGCGCTGAACGAGTTGAAATCCACGCTAAAACTGGCGTCAAACTTCATTGCTGTCAGGAGAGCTGGAGCAATCGCCATCGATTTTATCGAAGAAGACGAGAGAAGCGAAGAGCATAAAGCGCGGGGTAGAGCTCAAGCAGAAAGACGGAATACGAAAAGACGAGCTCTGTCGACTACTAAAAAGACGATCTCTTAACCTAGGTCGACCATCGGTTTTATATTAAAACGACAATCGTCGACCTGTTTTAACAGATAGTAGAAGCGATAGTTGAACGGTCGTTCAACGATCGTTTCCTGAAGTAGAGTAGTCGAGCAATCGTTCGACTATTTCTATCTTCACAAGCAAATGAGCTGGCGTCAACCATAGGTCGGCGATAGGCTCAACCTGTTCGACTATCGTCGAACGTCGTTCGACGATCTTCAAACAGATTTCAACAAAGGCAGAAGTCACACATAGTCTTTTCCATTTATCATGCCTAGTTGAACCAAAAAGAACAGACACTTCTGTTCATATAAGGGCTTGGTGAAAATATCACCTCTCTGAAGGTCAGTGGATATGAACTCAAGGCTGATCTTGTTCTTTTCCACACAATCTCTCAGGAAATGGTGTCTGATCTCAATGTGCTTGGTCCTAGAGTGGTGCACAGGATTTTGTGCAATGGAGATAGCACTGGTACTGTCACACATGATTTTGGTGTTCTTGTGTGTGTACCCATAATCCAAAAGTTGGTTTTGAATCCACAAGATCTGTGAACAACAACTAGCAGCTGCTATATATTCAGCCTCTGCAGTTGAAGTTGAGACAGAAGCCTGTTTCTTACAGAACCAAGAGACCAATCTCTCTCCCAGGAACTGACAAGTTCCTGAGGTACTTTTCCTGTCAACTCTACAGCCAGCATAGTCAGAATCAGAGTATCCAATTAACTCAAATTCTGATTCAGCTGGGTACCACAATCCTAAATTTGGACATCCCTTCAGGTATCTCAAAATTCTCTTGAGAAGAATCAAATGAGATTCCTTGGGGTTGACCTGGAATCTAGCACATAGGCATGTGGCAAACATTATATCTGGTCTACTTGTAGTTAAATATAATAGGGAACCAATAATGACCCTATAGTTTTTCTGATCAACTGGCTTAACCTGATCATCAGAATCTATAACTACATGTATAGCCATAGGTGTATGCATTGCTGAAGCATCAGCCATCCCAAACTTCTTTACCAATTCCTTGGCATATTTGGATTGGGAGATGAAGATGCCATCAACATCTTGCTTTACTTGGAGACCAAGAAAGTAAGACAGCTCACCCATACTACTCATCTCAAACTTAGAATGCATCAGGTCTGAGAACTTTTTGCACAGTTTGGGATCAGTGGAGCCAAAAATAATAAGATCCACATAGACTTGAACTAACAGGATGGTGTCCTTGTGGTGCTTAACGAAAAGGGTTCTATCAACTACTCCCCTAACAAAGTTGTGCTCTAACAGGAAACTAGCTAGAGTCTCATACCAGGCTCTGGGTGCTTATTTAAGTCCATAAAGAGCTTTTTGCAACTTGTAAACAAATGAGGGTTGAGTTGAAGAGACAAACCCATAAGGTTGTTCAACAAACTCCTCTTCCTTTAGCTCACCATTTAGGAATGCACTCTTGACATCCATCTGAAAAACCTTAAACTTCATATAGGCTGCATAGGCTAGAAAGATCCTTATTGCTTCTAGCCTTGCAACAGGAGCAAAGGTTTGGTCATAGTCTATACCTTCCTTCTGTCTGTAGCCCTGAGCTACAAGCCTAGCTTTGTTCCTTACAATAATTCCATTTGCATCCAACTTGTTTCTAAACACCCACTTGGTGCCTATGATCAGTTGGCCTTTAGGTCTTGGAACCAAAGTCCATACTTTACATCTTTCAAATTGATTAAGCTCCTCTTGCATAGCAATGATCCAATGAGGATCTAGCTCAACATCTTTTATGGTGAGGGGCTCAATCTGTGAAAGGAAACAAGCATGCATCACATCCTGTCTTAATTAATGTCTTGTTTGCAAACTAGCTGATATGTCACCAATCACTTGAGATGTAGGATGATCTCTAAGTGTGATAATATCAACAGGTGGGATGTGATCTTCAACAATAGTTTGGATTAATTCCTCTTGAGGAATTGGATCAACTGTTGGTGGTACATCAACTGCTTCCACAGTGTCTTCATCACTGTCTGAATCAGTGATATGAAGAGTTGAAAGAGGGAGAATCTCTTGAGTGACATCTTTGCATGACTCAGGTACCTGCAATGAGCTTGAGGAAGGAGAAGTTTCCTTCTCCTTGTAAAACATCTTTGACTCATCAAAAGAAACATGCACAGACTCCTCTATTTTAGATGTTGATTTGTTAAAGACCCTATAAGCTTTGCTTACTTGGGAATATCCAAGAAAAATTCTCATTGAAGCTTTTGCTTCAAACTTTCTAAGGTATTCTTTGTTGTTATTGTGAATATACACTACACAATCAAAGACTCTAAAATAATTAATTTTAGGTTTCTTTCCTTTAAGAAACTCATAAGGAGTTTTACTCTTAAGCTTGTGTATAAGACATCTATTCAAGATATAATTAGCTGTGCTAACAGCTTCTGCCCAATAAGAGAGAGGCATGTTAGCATCTGCCAACAATGTTCCAGCAGTTTCAATCAGGGTTCTATTCTTCCTTTCCACTACCCAATTTTTTTGGGGAGTTCTAGGAGCAGAGAAGCTATGTTTGTTACCTTCTTTCTCACAGAATTCTTGCATGAGAAGAGACTCAAACTTAGTACCATGATCACTTCTGATCAAGGCCATATGAGTAGAATACTCAGTCTGCACACATAGCAGAAAGTCTGTAAGAACTTTGAAGTTATCAGCCTTAGTTCTCAAGAAGAACACCCAAGTGAACCTAGAGAAGTCATCTACAATCACTAAAGTGTAATACTTCCCTCCAAGACTCTGTACATTTATTGGGCCAAAAAGGTCCAAATGTAATAAATACAGGATTCTAGGTGAATCACTTTTATTTACAGATTTAAAGGAATTTTTGGTTTGCTTGCCTAATTGACAAGTCTTGCATAGGATCTCCTTCTTGTAGGGGCAAGAAGGTAAACCTCTAACAAGGTTGTATTTAGATAACCTAGATATGTTCTTAAGGTTAACATGACTAAGCCTCATATGTCATAAGGTGTTATTATTTGTTACTTCATTAAACAGGCAGATTTCAGATTGAGTTGAGTTAAAATCTACTAAATAAATATTACCCTGTCTAATGCCTACTAACACTACATTACTATTTAAAGTAATATTACAGAGAGTGTTAGTGAAAGATACCTGATAACCTGCATCACATAACTGGCTTACTGAGATTAGGTTGTGCTTCAGTCCAGTTACATATGCAACCCTTTTGAATATTACATCTCCAATGGTAGTCCTACCATATCCTTCAGTTTGACCATAGCTGGAATCCCCAAAGATCACCTTTGGTCCAAGCTTGGCCTTGTATCTTGACAGATTTTCTTTGTTTTCTGTCATGTGTTTGGAACAGCCACTATCCAAATACCATTTATCTTTAGTAATTGGATAGGTCTTCACCTGCAAATTAAACAGTTAGACATTGTGGACCCAAACAACCTTGGGTCCATTATTCTTCACATAATGAAAACTTGAAATAAAAGAATAAGCAGGCTGAGGTTTATATCCTAAGGGATAGGATCTCCTAGGTGGAATACTCCATGCATTTGATGGGTCAATAAACCTAGGGTTTCTATTTACATTTGGATTTCTAAGGTTCAGGTGATTATTTTGAAAATCATATTGAGATCGTCGATCATCGTTCGACGATCGATGCTCAGATCATCATGCATCGTTCGACCATTGAGCCTTCGATCGTCGAGCATAGTTCGACGACTTTTGTAGTTCCTTAAATTTTTGCTTTCTCTTTTCTCTCTTAGCTTTATTTAAGGCTTTGTTAACTAGATTTACTTGCTCAGTATTCTTTATTCCATCAGCTGAAATAAAGTTTACTGGAGTTGAAAGATGATTTTTAAGAACCAAGGGGGGTTCACTTGAGGAGGCTCCTAAGCCTAGCTTATTATTGCCTGACCTAGTGTTTGTCATGCTAGTGATCTCTAGTAGCTTAAGGCTTCTACCATTTAGAGATTCTTCTAATCTTTTTGACTTAGCTAGTTCATTTTTAAGAAATTTTATTTCTTTACTGGACTTAGTGAGTTCTGCTTCTAACCTAGCATTTTCAATGGAGAGGATTTCTGATTCTGCTATCCTATTTCTAAGCTCCTTAATTTCTTTTTCTGAACTAATTAAATCTAAACAAAGGGATTTAAATTCAGATTTAAATTCAGTAGAAGAAAAATCATAAGAAGATAATACCTGATCTTCTGTAGGCATTTCTTCATCATCATCAGAACTCTCTGCAGCTGAGTGATTGCTGCAGGCATCAATTGCCATAAGGCAAATTTCTTTTGCCTTCTTCTCTTCCTCATCTTCACTGGAGCTTGAGGAGGAAGATTCCTCATCTGAATCACTCCAAGTTTCTGCAACAAATCCTTTCTCCTTCTTCTTATTTTTGTAGGAGGACTTGGAGTGCTTCTTCTGATGTTCTTTTTCTTTTCTCTTATCCTTGTTCTTTTCCTCTCGACACTCTGGTAGAATGTGTCCAGGTTTCCTACAACCATAACAGATAATTTCTTTAGCAGGAGATCTGTCATACCTTGGTTTATCTTCGTATCTTGAAGACTTCTTTCTGAAGTCCTTTCTGCGCTTCTTGAGAAACCTTTTGGCAAAGAGTGTCATCAGCTCCTCATTTGATTGGCTTCCTTCAGAAGCATCAACAGCTTTGAGAGCAAGAGTTTGCTCTTTCCTTGTTGGAGTGGGAGTCTTAGCTTCAGCTTCAGCTTCCCTGGACTTTAGAACTTGCTCAAAAGATTTGAGCTTTCCAAGGAGGGCTTCAGTTGAGATCTCAGTAGTACTTCTGGCCTCCTTGATGGGCCAGATCCTAAGATCCCATGTGTTGGGGAAGCATATCAGTATCTTATCATTGACCTCTGTCAATGTTATCTCCTTATCAAGAGTTCTCAGCTCATTGATGATAGAGCTGAGCCTGGTGTACATTCCTTCAACTGATTCAGCTTCAGTCTTTTTGAAGTTTTCATATTGAGATATAAGGTTGGACCTTCTGTCCTTCCTCTCATCAGCTGAACCAGCTACAATCTGGTTCAGTGAGTCCCATATGGCTTTTGCAAAGGTGCAATCAGCCACTTTCTGGAAGGTTTCATCAGACATGGTCTGAGCCAGAATATTCATTGCTTTAGTGTAACACCCCAATTTGTCGTAGGAGCGACGGGGATCGTTTTTGGCCAAGTCAGATTTTTTGGTGCAGGCGACACGGGCCCCGACACGGGCGTGTCGGAGGCCGTGTCGGGCGTGTCGAGCTCGAATCGTCGAACTGGCCGTGTAGTCGACCAGTGTAGGTCGACGATGGTCATGTGGAGGGACACGGCCTAGGACACGGGCGTGTCCCAGGCCGTGTCACTCAAGGGAATCGTCGAAGTGGTATACGGGCCGTGACACGGGCACAGACACGGGCGTGTCAGATGTGACACGGGCGTGTCCCATGCCGTGTCACCAAGCCGTGTACCACTCTGACTGCAAGGTGTCGATTTATTGCACACGGGGGGCGTGACACGGGTCCCGATACGGGCGTGTCGCAGGCGACACGGGCGTGTCGGAGGCCGTGTCACATGCCGTGTGCTGGTTTTCAATCTGGATCGAGACGGCGAATGAGCTACACGGCCAGGCACACAGCCGTGTGCCAACCCATGTTCGGCCCAGATTTTATAATTTGAGGCTTAATCGTGGCCGTTCATTTCCTTGGCTTTGGATCCGACGGTGGGGGGGCTGCTCCTGGAGGGTTTTACCCAGGAATAGGGTTTAGAAACCCTCATTTTCTCTTGAGTGGTTCTCTTTCTAAAGTTAGAGAGAGGAGAGAGCAAGGAGGAGGAAGAAGGGTTAGATCCGGCCGTCGGAGGAGCTTCGGAGTTCCGAATCGCGATCCGAGTCCAGATCCGCGGAGGCGACGCCATTGCGGTGCTTTCCAACCGTATAGTTTTCGATGGCGCGCGGAAGAATGCAAGGGTAACGATTTCTCATCCTTGGGCATGTGAAGCCCTCTTTTCCTTTACATAGGAAGCCCGCTCTCGCGAGTGAGCGAAGAGTTGGAGCGTTCCTTGGGGTAGATATGTGAAGTCCCCCTTGTGTAGAGTCCGTATGCGAGAACGGACATAGGCATTGTGTGTGAAGCCTATCCGGACAAGTAGAGCCGGATCGGTGATGTTGCATTGCATATGAACCGGGGAAGACTCCGGGTGTTTGGGTGTTTTTCGGGTTTTCTACGTGGTAGATTGCATCAGGGAGCCTTGGAGATTAACTCCAAGGTGCACCCGGAAAACTGGGCAAAGGCGGGTTTTGCCAACACGGTGGCCGGGGAGCCAACGTGAACATAACCGGGTTATGTGTTTGTTGTGGCGGAAACGGGACTCGGTGAGTCTTGACCTGCGCATATGGCTTAAATTGCCGTTGCGGTATGAGCACGGGTCAGGCGGAACCGTACCCGGTCTATGTCGTTCGGTAGGACCGTTGGCATGGATGAGGGTCTTCGGCGGTCTATGGCTTAAATTGTCGTGACCAAGGCCAGGAAGGCAAAATGCTCATATGGATGACCGTCCAAGAGGCGGTGGTGGATTGGGAACGTCTATGGCTTGAATTGACGTGACGTTGGCCGGTTCGCCGAGAATGTGCCCTGAGTGCACGGGGTGTGTGGTCGTGCGAGCCTACGCCTGTGTTGATGTGTGTTCACATTAATAGCGTTGCATATACTAATGAAGTGCAGGGAAAGAGCATCGCCGCCCCGATTTTGGGGGCGGGATCGTTATAATTTGGTCAGCATTGCTGACCGTTGCTATTGGTTGCCACCGGGCGGTGGTTTGTGGCTTGCAGGTGCTGCGGAGCAGAGCGGGAAATAGCGGGCTAAAGCCCTTGTTGCTGTGCCGGCCCTCGAAGGCCTAATTGCTTATGTATCTTTCCCGTTTTCATGTATGGCCGGCCTGCATTCCGAAGTTGGAAAACACTATTTTTTTTGTTAAGTGAACAATGTAAGGCCTTAAGGCCAGTTCTCTTTTGTGTATGATTACATTCCTGAGTTGGTAGTGGACATTCATGCTTTGTAGCAGGGTTCTTATTTCCTCTTGCAACTTAATAATTTGCTTCCGCTAGGTGTTGTGTAGGACGACATGATTGGTTGAATGGTTTCAACGCGTAACCAACCGGTCTGTCCGTAGTATATGGCGTCGGGCCCCTGCCGGACCTACTGCTATATACTATGTGACGGATAGGGGTGTTACATTTAGCATCAGCTACTTTTGCTTTCTTGTATGAATCATTGTAGTCTGGAGGTGGCACTGCACTGAGATTTGTAGATGTTGTAGCAGTGGCTGCAGCAGGTGGTGTTGGAGGTCCTGTCAAAATAGAAGAAAAAAATATCTTCATCAATAGAATTCATATATAACTTGATTCTTGCCTTCCAGATGCTAAACTTTGCTAAGTTGCAAACTGGAGGTCTGGTGCTAGAGTAATCCTTGTACTGGGCCATGAAGTGAATATCTATAAGCTTGGTATCTATCAGGATCTTGTGACTCAGATGTTAGCCTGTACAGTCAGTCAACCTCCCTCTGATACCAATTGAAAGTGAGAATAGATACAACTCTAGAGGGGGGGGGGGGTGAATAGAGTATTCAAAAATTATGACACCCTACTCAACTTCCTTAGAGTTAATTTGCGGAATGAGGTTATAGATATTTGAAACCCTAGAGCCTAACACAAAGTGAAGTGCACAAGAGAAAGCTAACTGTAATTACAGTTGAGCTTTGGTCCTATCACAGCAACTAGCAATCCTAGTTATTTCTACTCACAGCCACAGTGCAATAATTAAATTAAGCAACACAGACGACACAAGAGGTTTATAGTGGTTCCCTCTAAATAGGTACGTCCACTCTTCTACCACCCTGGTAGGAATCCACTACAGGTTTTTGTTCAGGTGCCCTGCCACCAACTGATCTGCTTCAGGTAGATCAAGTAGACCCTTTGAGCTTTTGATCAGGAGCTCAAAGTACAACACAGGTTTTTGCTCAGGTGCCCTGCCACCAAGGTTCACTTTTGAAGAGAGTAATAACCCTTTATACAGGAGGTTGAGAGAGAGAGTTAGAATGTCTTCTCTATTGTAAAATAAGATTAGAGAAGCAATTGGATTGCACAGAGCTAGAAAGCTCTAAAGAATCAAGGCTCCCCCTGGCTTAGTGATATCCAGGAAGAAGTCTTGCTTCAGGGTGCAGGATCTCTTCTGAACTCTTGACAGAGAGCTGTCTTGAAGTTCTTGAAGGAGCAGCTTAAAGAAGACTCTTGATGTAGATTGATTGTTCTTCTTCAATCAGCTTTTCTTTCTTCTTCTTCTTCTTCTAGAGGCTCTGAGTGTGAATCTTCCTGGAAGCAGGATGAACTCAGGGTTGAAGAAGAAAGAGTTGAAGAAGGTTGATCTTCTCAGTTGAATGTAACAATATCTGAGAGATGTATCTCTTCTTGTTTTTGAATCACTCTGTGTATACTCTGCTTGCTTAGTATATCTGTATGTATCTCTCTTCTCTGTGTCTCTGTCTTTTGAAAGCACTTTATATATTGGCCTTTGTAACGACTCTAATCTTTGTTTGAATTTTGTCTTCTTCTGAGATCTGCAATCTGGGCTGCAAATAGCACAATACAAAAAACATATCCTGCAGACAGACATGCTATAAAGGGATAAAGCTTTCTGAGAAGCTGCATATCCAATCTGATAAAAGAATACTAGAGAAAGTCACATCAGACAAAACTCTTTACGGCTAGAGAAGACTTTTGTGTCTAACGGCTATAAAAGACAGCATGGCAGATAAAGCATAAAGATATTTCAACTAATAAGACAAAAGATTTTTGTCAGAAAGAACTTGACTTATGCATAAAGAATGGGGCAAAGATTGTCTTGAAATGTCAGCATAAAATCAATGAAATAATCTTTAATAAAATATGCCAAATAAATAGGAAATAAATCACAGAAGATGAGTACAAAATTACTAAAGGCAGACAAAAGATCGTCGAACGATCTACAGAGATCGTCGAACGAACCACAGAGATCGTCGAACTATCAAACAGATAGTCAAACTATCAAAACAGATAGTCGAGCTATCAAAAAGATAGTCGAACCATCAAACAGATGGTCGAACTATCAACACAGAGCAGATAGTCGAACTATCAAAGCAGATAGTCGAGCTATCAAAAAGATAGTCGAACCATCAAACAGATGGTCGAACTATCAACACAGAGCAGATAGTCGAACTATCAAAGCAGATAGTCGAGCTATCAAGAAAGAGCAGATAGCCGAACTATCAACTAGATAGTCGAGCTATCAGATAGTTGAACTATCCAAGCAGATAGTTGAACTATCAAGAAAGATAGTCGAACTATCAAACAGATAGTCGAGCTATCGAACAGAGCAGATAGCTGAACTATCAACCAGATAGTCGAGCTATCAGATAGTTGAACTATCCAAGCAGATAGTTGAACTATCAAGAAATCTGTCTGGGCAAAAGAAGTCGAGCAGGGTTCGACGATCGACGAGGCAGATACCACAGATCAAAGAGCTAACAAGAGTTGAACTAACTCAGAGTTAGACGATCTGCTGACTGACGATAGTCGACCAACTGATAGACGATCGTCGAACAGTTGATAGACGATAGTCGAGCGCCGTTCGACTATAGTCGAACCAAAAACAACTTAGCCAGATTTTCACTGGATAAGTGACAACTCTTCGACTGAGGAAATCTAACCTAGCAACTAACCTTTGACCATAGATAAATCTTGGGTCAAGAAACTAATTGAGAAGACTAAACTCAAATCCAAACTAGGGTACCAACAGAGTGAGTTCGACATCTCCTTTGTCCCCCGCCTCTCGATCAAGGCCCAAGCAATGGACGACTTTTTGGCTGACTATTTGGTCGAATTTGGCGGAGGCAAAACTCACTCACCCAGTTCCCTGGAAGGTGGTGGTAGATGACGCTTCAGGGAGGCATTCCCTGGGGGTGGGGGTGATCCTATTCAGCCCTCAGGGGACGAGAATCGAACAAATGGTAGTTGAGCACTTTCCCATTACTAACAATCAGGTCGAGTACGAGGCGGTGATTGCAGGGCTCCGCCTGGTAAGAAAGCTAGGAGTACATGATGTGGAGGTCCTCACTGACTCCATGGTGGTTGCTTCCCATATCAACGGGGATTTCGAGGCAAGGGAGCCTACCCTCCAGCTATACTTAGCAAAAGTAAAGGGGGTCATCAGCATGTTTCAAATTTTCTCCATCTGTCACGTGCCCAGGGAGGAGAACGAGCAGGTGGATCAACTGGCAAAGCATGGTCCCCGGGTGGGGTTACCATCACCGACCTATTCCGCTCTTCCATTGAAGAGGGAGAGCTGATGGAGGTGGATCAACACCCCTCGTGGATGGACCTATTCACGACCTTTCTTTCTATAGGGGAATATCCAGAGGGGATGGATAAAAATAAATTCAAGTACAAGTCAGCGTACTATCTCATCCGTGATGGACAGCTGTACCGAAAGACCCTCTCAGGGATGTTGGCACGTTGCGTGGCCGAGAGGGAGGTCCAGAGGATCTTGGAGGAGGTCCACTCCAGGGAGTGTGGGAGTCACTCCGGGAGTCGGACCCTAGAAGGAAGGGTTATCAGGCAGGGGTACTTCTGGCCTACCTTGAGCCACGACGTGGCGTAGTTTACGAAGAAGTGCCATAAGTGCCAGTTGTTTGCCCCCCTCCAACTGCAACCGGCCCAGCGCCTCAGGAGTATTACGTCCCCCTAGTCCTTCGCCATCTGGGGAATGGATCTGGTAGGGTCTTTCCCCCAGGTCAGTGGGCAGAGGAGGTTCCTACTTATCATGATAGATTATTTTTCCAAGTGGTTGGAGGTGAAGGCGCTGGCTAAGGTGACCTCCCAGGTTATTAGGAATTTTGTTTGGGTGGAGATCATCTGCCGTCACGGGTTGCCGCAATTCATTGTCATGGACAACGAACCTCAGTTTGTCAGCGTCGAGTTCATCAGCTTTTGCGGGCAGCTCGGGATTGATCTCAGATTTGCCTCGGTCCATCACCCTAGGGGCAACGGGCAAGTGGAAGCGGCAAACAAAATCATAGTGAACCTCCTGATGAAAAAGTTGAAAACTTGAAGGGTGGCTGGGTGGAGTAGCTTCCCTCGGTTCTTTGGGCCCTGAGAACCACTCCCAGCACGGCCACAGGGGAGGCCCCCTTTAAGCTCTCTCATGGATGCGAGGCAGTACTCCTAGTAGAGTTCGAGGTCCGGACGCCTCGGGTGGTTGAGGCGGAGGAAGGCAGGGAAGAATGGCGGGTTGAAAACGAAGAACTACGGCTCTCCCTTGATATGGTGGAGGAGCTACGTGATCTCTCTACCATCCGACAGGAAGAAGTAAAAATAAGAATGGCCAAGTACTTTAACAAACACGTCAGGGTCAAACAGTGAGTGGAGGGCGACTTGGTCCTGAGGAAGGTGGATGTCGCGGGAAGATCAGCCGCTGTGGGGAAGCTCAACCCCAACTAGGAGGGTCCATACATTGTACAAGAAACATTGAAATCAGGAGGGTACCGCCTTCGGAATGTGGAGGGCGAGACCCTAGGTCTCACCTAGAGCGGTGATGACCTGAAACATTTTTACCCTTGAGTCATGTAAGTAGCGTTCATTTTTCTAATAAAACTTCTTGGTGTGTTGATACTCCTGCCGTGATTTATGTGGATAGGTGAAGTGTTCATTTGACAGACCCCAAGCAGATCCCGCTGTAAGGCTTTCACCTAGCTGGCAGGGCTGGATGTCACTCGAGAGAGTCTACCCATACCCCGAGCAGATTCCGTTGTCAGGCTCTAACCTAGCTGGCAGAGTTGGATGTCACTCGAGAGAGTCTACCCAAACCCCGAGCAGATCCCACTTTCAGGCTCTCACCTAGCTGGCAGGGCTGGATTTCACTCGAGGGAGTCTACCCAGACCCCGAGCAGATCTCGCTGCCAGACTCTCACCTAACTGGCAGGGTTGGATGTCACTCGAGAGAGTCTACCCAGACCCCGAGCAGATCCAGCTGCCAGGCTCTCACCTAGCTAGTAGGGCTGGATGCCACTCGAGGGAGTCTACCCAGACCCGAGCAGATCCCGCTTTCAGACTCTCACCTAGCTGGCAGGGCTGGATGTCACTAGAGGGAGTCTACCCAGACCCCGAGCAGATCCCGATGTCAGGCTCTCACTTATCTGGCAGGGCTGGATGTCACTCGAGGGAGTCTACCAAGACCCCAAGCAGATCCCGCTATCAGGCTCTCACCTAGCTGGCAGGGCTGGATGTCACTCGAGGGAGTCTACCCAGACCCCGAGCAGATCCCGCTGTCAGGCTCTCACCTAGCTGGCAGGACTGGATATCACTTGAGGGAGTCTCCCTAGACCCCGAGCAGATCCCGTTGTAAGGCTCTCACCTAGCTAGAAGGGATGGATGTCACTTGAGGGAGTCTACCTAGACCCCGAGCAAATCTCGCTGCCAGGCTCACACCTAGCTGGCAGGGCTGGATGTCACTCGAGGTAGTCTACCCAGACCCCGAGCAGATCCCGCTATCAGGCTTACACCTAGATGGCAGGGCTGCATGTCACTCGAGAGAGTCTACCCAGACCCCAAGAAGATCCCGCTGTCAGGCTCCCACCTAGCTGGTATGGCTAGATATCACCCAAGGGAGTCCCACCCTATTCGGGAGTTATTTGAAAAGATCGGTCTTTTTCTTAAGGGTGGGGAGGAGAAAGCCCTCACAAGCGAGTCAGGGCTCGCGGGCCAACCTCGGTAGAAAGGTGACGAGCCGAGCCCTAGACATCCTTTGAAGAAGGCGAGCTTCAACAATGCACTCCACCCCCCGCCCCTCCTCCAGTTTTACTTGTAATTTTTTTTAACAATTTTGGCTTTACACTGGCGAGAAAGGAGGCAGTTCGCGAGCAAGCTAGGTGGCGGCGAGCCCTAGCACGGCGAGTGGTCCCCCGGATTGCTTAGAGGTGGCGAGCTCTCGGGGTCTACTCACGGGTACGAGTCCTAACATGTATTCTAACGGCAAGTTCTTTCCTAACGAAGTTTCTTAAGAAGGAGAGCTCGCGGGCGAGCACACCACAGAAAGAAGAGTACAAGAAAGAGAAGATAGAGAAATCCATTTTTCATTTGTATAATCTTGTTACAAAAAAGGGAGCTCGCCTAGGCGAGATTACAAAAAGGGAGGGGAGAGAATTACACAGAAAGAAAAGGCGCGGGTCAGCTCTCGCCTCCCCCCAGATTAGCGATCTTCGCCCGCTCCTCCAGATGGATCATCCTTGAAGCCTTTTTCGAAGATCAGGTCGAAGATGTCCTCCTTCTCCCTGGGGGGCGTGGACAGGAATAGGCTCGGCATGAGGTCTCGGGCCGTGATCTACTCAAAGCCTTCCACCAGCACCCGCGTATCCTTCATGATCTACAAGGTGCACTCAGCGGATTCGATCGAGTTGATCCGCAGCCTTTCCGTGACCTCCGCCTCACCAAAGATCCTCGGCCTCTTGTACGGGAAGGAGGGCTCACCGCCACCCGGGGTGAAGAAGGCTTCCGCCTGGCGGATGATTTCGCTGTCGATCCCCTTGATCTGGTCCTTCAGCTTATCATTATCCGCCTCCAGCCCGATGACACAATCTTCCAACTCGGCGGCGCGGGCACGCAGCTGGGCGTTTTCTTCCTCCAGCCCGATGGAGCAAGCCCGCAGCTCGCCCGCAGCCTCAGCATCCTGTAGAACAAAAGGGTAAGCAATTATGTTGCGTAAAAGGCGAAAAATCTGAAAGTAAAAAAGAGGAGGAGGTGCGCAGTGCTTACTAGCCCGCTGGTGGCTTTTGCGAGCAAATTCTCGGCAATGTCGAGCCTTCTCCCCAGGTCAACGACTTTGTCCTGGGCAACGTCACGCTTCTGCCCAGCCTTCTACAGGAGGTGGCTGAGGTTGAAGCCGCGATGGACCACCATGTGGTGCAGCTCCAGTGCCCGCATATGGGCTAATAAGCCCTCGTGGTCGAGCTAGCGCAGGGTCATGTGTTTGTAGGCCGCGACATCCTCGCGCTTGTAAAGGCCGAAGCCGAGCGCGTAGGCATGACCGGAGGAGAGCTGGCGGTCTGTCCAGGAGGGCTGAAGGGTGGAAACGGAGATCCGGTGGGCCGACTCGTCCCATTGGACCGCGGGCTCGCCGGTCGAATCCTTCCACCTTCCCCCAAGGTCGAAGAGGGGGTGACTCTTTGGCAGACCCGGCTCGCGGTCCACGGTCTTCCTGACCGTAGGAGGAGAGGAGGGCTCGCCTCCCCCTATCCTTTGTCAGTTGTCTCCTTCAGCGGGATCTCCGGCGATCCATCCGGGGATGGCTCGGGCGAGCTCATGTACTTGGGCTTTTGTTGTTGTTGTTGTTTCTCCTCCCGGGGATCCACCACGGCCCTCTTCATCTTTTACGGCTTCTAATGACGTGGAAGGCTCGACCTCACGGGATTAGACCACTTCTTGCTGGATAAGGGCTTGGACGATGCCAGCTCATCTCGACAAGAAGCTGCAGCCGCCTTCTCGCGCGCGAGGGGGTCAGGGAATAATCCCGAGTCCGCGAAGGGCGAGTTCTCGGGGATCAGTCGCTCCCCTGCACAAAAAACTTGGTCAGAAAAATTCTACCGATTCGGCGAGCTCGGGAAGAGGGAAAGGTGCGAGGTATACCTTCGCTGGGATGGGCGGGGAGGAGCGAGTCGAGGCCCCTTTGGAGGAAGGTGACCTCGAAGTCTTTGTGGAGGAATAACTTGTGGAGCTCGACATCATTGCTGGATACGGTGGGGGGTTGACCTCGCCCTTCTGCTGAGGCGAGTAGGGGATGTTGCCGAGGTCTCCCTTGATGAAGACGATCTTCGTCATCCAGTTATGATGCTTGTTCGTGATCTCGCAAATTTGATGAAGGAGCCCCCGAAGTAGGCGACTCCTTTGGGAGTCGCCTTGTAGGTGAAGAGTTTCCTGAAGACGGTCAAGTTGAACTCTATTCGCTCCCTGCGAAGGAAGCACGCGAACGCCACCATCATAGTGATGGCATTCGAGTTGAGTTACGGGGGCACCACGCCGTAGTATTTCAAGATTTGGCAGACCTCTGGCCAGAGCGGTAAGCGCAACCCCACCTCGAAATGCGAGATGGGGAAGGAGAGCTCCTAGGGGTAGAACGTGTTGATGGCATCGCCCTCCCTAGTTCGGCGCGCCTTAAAGCCGAAGGGCATGAAGTCGGCAATGAACTCAGCGAACTCCTCCTCAGTAGTGCTCCCCTCGAAGAAGCAGTAGTCGGCGAAGTGCTGAGCACATTTGAAGCAGCCGTCAGAATCGGGGTTGGTCTTACCCATGCTCGCAGGAAGACTAGGGAGCGAGTACCGGTAAGAGAGAAGGCGAGAAGAGGGGGGTATGAAAGCAATAAAATCGGTAAGCCGGGGTTAGTGAGAGGGCCTATTTATAGAAAAAGGAGTCCAAGGCCGAGCCGACCGATCAGTCCAGCTCGCCGACTCAAGCTCGCCGACTTTTGAGTTCTGTCATATCACATGTCGAACTGAAGGATAATATATTTGAATAGCTTGCAGTAAAATCTAAAAATATTCTAAGTTATTACAGACCGGGGGAGAATGTTGTCCAGAAAAATCAAGTGCAGAAGAAAAAAGCAAAAAGTCTAATACATGCGCGGGCTGAGGGGGCAAGAGGCGAGTGCCTGTAGGCTCAGCAAGGGAGCCATTTCTATCTAACCCGACCTCGCATCTCCTTCCCTGCAGGTCGTCGCGAGTCGTGGAGCTCGTGAATCTTCCCCAAGTTCCTTTGGGCGGTCTAGAGGCTCTCATCGATCTCGTCCAGGAGCCGAGAAGGGTATGTTGCCTCGCCTGTCGGGCTGCTCCTCACCTCGTCAGCGAGCCACGCGTAATCGCGTTGCAACGCCTCGTTGTCCCTTGCACCTTACGCAGCCTGCGCACCAGCTTCTTGAAGAGCTCGATCCCCCTCCTTGTCAGCTCATCGTTCTCCACTTCAGGACCCAGAAAGGAGTTTAGCGAGCTTGGAGAAGGGAGGGGCGAATAACGGGCTGGCCTTGAAGAATGGTCAGCCTCGGACTGACTAGGAAGAGCTGCAAAGGCAGTTAAACATTAGTATGAAAGACGAGCACCCCAAGAAGACTACGGGGTAAGAACCACTGAAAGTCAACTTGCCTGAGGAGCTCGGTGCCTTGAAGGAGATGCGGTGTGGGGGCATCCTCAGATTTTTGCCGCGGCCCGGGGGGTGAGTTCTTGGCGGGAGGAGGCTGAAGCTTGGTATGGGGATGACCTCAGCGCATCCTCCCGTAGTGTCGGCGAGTTGCTGAGAGAAGAAGATGCGGGCTGGTGAATTCGGCCTCTACGAGCCAAGCCCCAGAGTCCCAAAGGGGGGACAGGTCGCGCAGACGAACCTCCGGAGTTTTCAACCGCAAGTCGTCAGGAAGGGTATTGGCATGCGGCGAGGTGACCTCATCGTCCCCTCGTCGGCTGTCTGAGTCGGTGCGGAGGTTGATGAAGTTTTTCTCCTTCTTACGGGGGGGGGGGGGGGGGGGCAAAGTAGAGGAGTCGGCCTCAGGCTCCAGGGTTGTTTTCAAGTCTTGGAAGATTTTCTTGGCCGCTTGGGTACATGGCTTCTCCCTCTTAGCAGAATTGAACTCTGTCGAATCACTTTGCGGGATACTAAGGGGAACCGCGGTCAGGCCAGCAACGCGAGCGGAGGAGACCTCGCGAGCCCTTGCAAGCCTCTCTTGGATCTCCTTGGGGACAGGCATCTTGGCAAGTTTAGAACAAAGGGAATGACAAAGGTCACCTAGGTACGCAGGCGCATATATATATCAACTGATGGACCCTACCAAAAGATTCCCCCCAACCCCTATCGCACTCGCCGAATCCTGTGGGGTTGGATGATTCTTTCCGAGCTTGTTCCAACCTCGCAAAGAGCGGGGATTGTTTACAATCCCATATCAGACGAGTGATGTTGGGCGGACCCAGACTCGGCGAGTGGGCCCGATACTCGCCTGAGGAGCTCAGCAAGAAATCAGTGAGTGGGGTTATTCTTGGTCATTCGTCGAATGGAGCTCGGCATTCGTCAAGACTGGAAAGCTGAGGTTGCCGAACTAAGATCGTTGTTCGTTGAACGGAGCTGGAGGGGCCAAAGCTCAGAAGCCCCCGGCTCGCCAGGGGCGAGGTGGAATCATCAGGGGGCGAGTGGAGCGGGTCGGCTTGCACTCACCCCAGCAGAGCTCGGCAAGCGGCAGGCGAGCAGGGCCAGCCGGGCCCATGCTCGCCAAGGTTCGGGGAGGCGGCGAGTACCAGCCCCATCAAGCACTCGCCGCCCCAGGCGAGTAGAGTTCTCAGGGACTACACGCCCAGTCTGTTGTGAAGTGTTTTTACCATTTTGCCCCCGCTGGCCTGCCCGTAGCCAATTAGAACAGCGGATTTGCGCTGTTGGCAGACCTAGTTGCGCTGCGCATAGCTGTTTGGAACAGCGGAGGTTGTCTATTTGCAGGTCGATTTCAGAAATCTATAAATAGGACCCAAGGGGAACCTTAAAAGGCATGCTCACTTGTCTCCCAGTCTTCTAGCACTTTTTGAGGTACCTTAGCCCGACATTTGGCTAAGGAGGGTAAGCGCTCTGAGATCTTCTCGGTGTGAGGTGGGACCTCCGCGCTGAGCCCTTGGGTCAATTCTTTTTCCTTTGTCATTTTTACTTGCAGGAGAGAAGTAGGTGTGCGGTCACCCCTTCCCCAAGGGAAACTCCACAGAGACCGAGTTTTTGGTTTAAACAGCAGAGTCGAGCTACCTCCCAATTGCCTCACGCAACACTTATTCCTCCAGGGGTGATGAACTTCATTACTAGGTGTGAAATGGAGGGGATTGCTCCAAATAGCATTTGGAGCGGTCAGCCGAATTGCATTGTACGCTAAGCTAGAGTCGCCTACCACAAACTGAATGTCATGAGTGGCTTGCCTTGGTAACTCCCCTAGATTGACGTGGAGTGATCGTCCCCAGTATGGGCACTAGTGCGTTGTCTAAACTGTATAGTGGTCTGATCTCTGGCTCGAGGCGCTCTCATGGGATCTTCATACTGAGCAGTGTGGATTTGAACAAGATGTCCATCGAGCTTCCACTGTCAATTAGTATATGCTTGACCCTGAAGCATGGATTACCCATTCCTACACTGATGATGAGGGGATCTTGGTGCGGTGTGTGCATGCCCTTCAAGTCTTTTTCCCCAAAGTTGATGGCGGTATCTGCTAGTTGCTTCGGGTTTTTCGGGCCCTTTTCATATTGAGCGATGGAGAGGACTTGGAATGGCGGTTTGGCGATGGTCTTGACCTCCCCCACCATTTGCCTACCCACTTGTGCATCCTGGCGCGTCAGGGGCTGATCCCATCCAGGCTGGTGTGGTGGGGCCGATTGGGCGCTTGATTCTATAAGTACATCCCCAGATGTCCCTATCGGATGAGGAGCTCTATTTCTTCCTTCATTTGGGTGTAGTCCTCTGTATTGTTCCCATTCCCGCGATGGAACTCGTATTACTATATCTATTCTCCTTGGTTTGGGAGCAACAACTTAGGGTGTCGGAGCATGCAAGAGTCCTGAATTGTTATGAGAACCTACGTTGGAGCAGTATTTAACAAGGTGAAATACCGGTGTCAGCGGGAGCCTTGATCCTGGAGGGGATTTTTGCAGCGGTCGTCGTTCCAACGGTGTGTCGGGGGCACAGGTTTTGGTTCCCTCTTCAGTTTGGAAGACCCTTCAAATTGCTAGCGTTGGGCCTCGATAGCCTTGTCGGCTGCGATTTGTGCCCAACCTTGTGAACGAGGTCTGCGTAGCTTAGGACTGCCTCTCTCATCAGAGCGGAGTAGAATCCACTCGGGCAGAGTCCTTCGATAAAGACGCCACAAAGAAGCTCTGGGTCGACTCCTGAGATTTGTCGTGCCTCAGAGGCTCCCCGAAGTTTTAGATCGACCCTTCCTATAGGTAGTGTAACCACGTGCGCGCTTACCCATTCATAGTGGTGGGGAATGTAACATCCCTCAAACAGCTAGACCCCTAAGAATGGTTTTTTCATGACTAGGTCATGACAACACCCTAGAAAGCTCAAGAGACCAAGTGAACTTAGGCATGAAGGTGAAAACTACCTTGGTCTGTCAATAGTAATTTCCAATTACCCACCCTAGGATTTGACTTTAAGGCCTCAACTTGACTCCAGGACCCACCACAACACCCCTAACCCTTTAGGAGGTCCATAGGGTCACCAAAGACTCATTGGGGTCAACTAAGTGGTCAAGTTGACCAAAGTCAACCCTAACCCTAAATGGGTCAAACTAACCTACATAGGGTCAATTGACCTTCCCTTAGCCAAATTAACCCCACCTATACCTTCCTAACCCTTAAGGGAGGTCAATGGGTCACCAAGGACCCATTGAGGTCAACTAAAGAGGTCAAGTTGACCAAAGTCAACCCTAACCCTAAAGAGGTCAAAGTGCCCTAATCAAGGGTCAAGTGACCTCCAAGGTGCCAAACCAACCCTACCCAACCCTTCCTAGACCTTAGGGGAGGCCAATGGGTCACCAAAGACCCATTGGGGTCAACCCAAAAGGTAAACTTGACCAAAGTCAACTCAACCCTACAAATTAAGTCAAACTAGTCTAAATGACCTAACCAAGCCCAAGCCACTTGGGCTAAGCCCAATTTGAGTAGCCCATTAACCTTAGGAGGCTGAGAATTATCCAAAATGCCACTCTTCTTTTGGAAATAGTGACTTGGAGAGAGAAATCTATGTTGCCCTTTAATGGAGGAGAGAGAAAAATGGTCATTCATGGCTTGGAAGGCCAAGGGGCCTCCTCTCTTCATCTCCAATGGATTGATTCATATCCCCCATCAGTTCTGAGAAGATCAAGGGGCTTTCCAGGCCCTTTCAGTGGCTGGGTGCACTGAACCACCACTTGGCCGAAAACCTTCTTCATGGCCATTAATGGCATTGAAGCCATGGCCCTCCCCCTCCCCCATTTGTTTATTTTAAAAGCTTCCTTAAGCCTAGGGAAATCGGTTCCACATTTCCCCTGAAGTAATTGAGCTCTCCGGTAGTGTTGTTGTAGAGCACCCGAAAACTTAGAATCCGGCCACGGCGACTAGGCGATCGGCTAGGCTCCAGCCCTCCCAAAAGGTCCTGTCCTCTTTCTCAGTGGATAGATCCACTTCTATTGGTCGCACGGTTTGGGGCCAATTGGCCCTAGATCAAGTTGGCCGAAAGCTTGCTTTTTTCAAGCTTTTAATCCATGCCTAAAACCCAATTCTGGCCACCTCCGGCCGTCCCACCACCGCCTATCGTCAGCCACCATCTCAACGAAAGTGGTGGTGGCATTGGCCAGCCGGGGAGGCGCTCAGGTGGCCGGGAAATCACCTCTCAAAATGGCCCAGGGCAAGGCAATCTGAGTTGTTGGCTCGAGGAAGAAGACGGCGGGATGTCGTCGATCCTGGCTTTAAGATTCGTGCGCGGGATTTAACATTAAGGGTTTATTATTTCATTTATTTCATTATTTGTCACATATTTTGTAGTGTTTAGATTTAATTATTAAAAATACTTAGACGTCATTTTTGGAAAAATGGTTAACATCAAAGTTGTAGCCCTTGAAGTCTAGTTTTTTTTTTAAATTGGTTTCAACCAATTTGGGTCTTTGGTCTGACCACAACACACCAAATGGTGCAAGCTATTCCTAGGGTTAACCAGACACAAATTTGTGTGACCCCACTAAACTACTCATCCGATATTACTTGGAGTATCACCTTTCATGCACACCATGTAGCTCATTAGGTCTACACATAATAAAACTGTAGAAAAAAAGGTAACATGCAGGCCTTTGTATGGGAAGGTGAGATAGTTGGGGTACCTAGTCTAGTTGAGAATGAATAAGGTCACCAATGGAAGGCAGGTGGTGAGAGCCTGGTTGACTAGAGGCAAAGTTGTGCTCGGGATCGACGGTGGATCGTCTTTTCCTGGAGAAAGAGTATAAATACACTTAGGGTCAGTTCAAGTGTAATGCCAAGAGGGTTTGGATATGGGTAATTACCAATAATAATAAGTAACTTGCGAAAGGGAGTTTTGGGCTTCAGCCCATCGTAATTCCTAGTGCCCTCGAGAGTCCTTCACAGGGAATGCCCTGGGCAGTCCAAGGTTAACCTTAAACCGTAAGACTAAAATGATAAAAGAGCAATTAGTAAATACTAGTATTTCACCTTCACTCACCCCGATGACTCGGGAGGTTAGCTTGGTTGGGTTATCCGAGCGGTAGGCTCGGTGGTTGTGGAAATGAGCAAGTTAGTACGGCGAGCCGAAGGCTCGAAAGGTAGTTGTAACAGACAAGTTAGTCTGGGGAGCTGATGGCTCGGGAATTCATGGCTGCATGAGCATAAGGTGGTGGGTCTTAGATATTTGACGGTCGTTCACACCGATGTCGATACGATGACTCGGCGGGTGTGGTTTACACTTAGCCAAGGAAAAGACTGGCGGGTTTGCCAGCATTAGTACGTGGTGACTCTTGTGTGTCCTTCAGAGGCGTACGTAAGGGCTAGGCCTGGTAGTGTTAATACCCGCCTAAGAGTGGGGTGGCCCAACTCACTGTCTCTATTGGCCACTACGGAGGCTCCTGAGAGTGAAGCTAGCTTCCAAAATCGGGGAGCTAAATGTCTGCTCGCATAGAGTCGTGTGTATGTGTGTTGCACTTGTATGAACATATCATTAAATCTGCATAACATAACATAGCATGTCATTATTGCATTTAAACCCCTACCCCTATCAAATAAATTAGTATGTGACTTTTTATATGATAGACCCTGCAAAACGACCCCTTAATTTATAAGTTTGTATTGGCATTCTTATAAATTAAGGTTATCTTTAAATATAGTTTATTTTTTATTTTTCTTTTATTACTGCTCTACTTGTTATAGAACTGCTAGTATAGAATCTTGTATATGGTATACTATATAAACTGCTAGTAGGCCTGTAAGTCAAAACCAACAGAACCGCAAAACCGAACCGAATCGAACCATACAGTTTGGTTCAGTTTCAGTAGGCCGCGGTTCGGTTACGGTTTTGATTTTAGAAAAACATACAGTTCAGTTCGGTTTATGATTTTGCGTGGCAAACCGAACCAAGTCGAACTGAACCGCTATGTATAAAAACATTTAATCTATTACTTAAATTTCATTAAACCAATTAAGCACACACTTAATAATATTTTTTTCATTAAATCTCTAATTAAGCACATAGTTAAAATGTTAAATAGTTCAAGTCTTAAACCCGGAACCCGCTCAGGCGCTCACCTACTTAAATCTTTATCTCTCCCGAGCCCCGAACCCTAGCTCCTCCAGTCGACTTTGCGCTCTTTGCCTCTTCCCGACCAACGAGACCTTGCTCCATTGGCGACTTCGCGCTCTTCGCCTCTTCTCGAACCCTAGCTCCTCCAGTCCGGCGTTCGCGCTCTTCCCGACTAGCTACATTGGCGACTCGCCACTCTCATCTCACCGCAACAAACTAAAAAGGTAAACCCCTCTGTGGGTGAAGCCCGTCCTTCCCTCCATCGCAAGTTCACATTTCGTCATCTCCATTCCTCTGCCTCTTCGCGTCACGCCTCTACAGCATCAGAACCGGGGCTTTGTTCCCGTTTTTGTCTTCAACACAAAGCACTTTCATGTTAGGTGGTTGAGTCTCATACATTGCACCATCCCAGATCACACTATATAAATATTTAGGCTTTATCGCATTATTTAAACCACCAAAACAGAACCGAACCAAACTATTCAGTTTGATTCGGTTTGGTTTCAATGTTTGGGCGGTTTTTTTCGGTTCCAAATTTTTGGAACCACATAGGGGTGGTTCGGTTTGTGGTTTTGCTTACAAACCGAACCAAACCGAACTGTTATAGGCCTAACTGCTAGATTAGGACCACTGTCACCTGCTTTTGTTTACTCTCCACCATCATAGCTTTCCTATCATTCCTCTCGCATAGTGCATATGAGCCACTGGGGGAGGGGTGGGGGAAATCAAGCTTAGTCTTTTGACTAACGGTCGGTGGACCAAACATTTCAGGAGCTCCGGATGAGGGACAGGGAGCAGCAACAGGATATGCAGCACCGACGGAGTACGGTGCACATGGAGGTGGGTCAATCTAGTACGGGAGCACCAGCTTCTTGCTCCGTGAGTGTTAGTTTTACTTAGCTTCCGCGAGAGTGTTGTAGTGAGGTCATGATGTACCAGGCATGAGCTTGTTTATATTTCTACTTTACTGTTCTATTTCAGTACCTCTATATCATGTGGACTTACTGTGATTTTCATGTTCATTTATATATCTATTGTGATTTGTGGACTTCACTTAATTGTCTTCTTTCATGTACTTCTACTTCTTTGGTGATCACTAATGCCAGCAGGATCGGCGTTTTGTAGTGAAAACTTCCCTGAGTGTTAGTGTCACCGCAAAATGACGATTCTGGGTATAAGACCCGGTAGCGTAGCAAAAAAATGGGGTCTTACAGGGAATACTTGGTACAATAGTTAATTGGGCGTGTTGAAGAGGCGCATGATAGTTTCGAAGTGATTCACGTGCTCCAGGGGGTCTTCTGCCCCGTCGAAGGCCTCAAAGTGCAGCAGTTTGAATCCATGCGGAACGGGGTGTGCCGGGACTTGAGGGGCGAGCGGGGACCCGTGATGGAAGGGACATCGTGCGTTCACGGGGAAGCATTGTTCCTGGGTGTACTCCTCTTTGATCATATCCCTGACCACCTGGAGGGTGACCGATGGTTGTCTTGTCAGACGTCCGCATTCATCGGGCGAGGGTTGTGTAGTATGTCGGCTTGAGGCTCTGGCCTTCGAGCGGCATGCATGGAGAATGCTTCATAGGAAAGTTCGTTAGTAGGGGGATCCTTAGGGAGGATCACATCTCGAGGCGGGTCATGCCCCCATGCGACCGCTAGTCGCGCCCCATGCGCATCGGCTATGTTGGGTGGATTGTGCACTCCCAAGTCCCATAGGAGGGTGATCACGTGTGCCTGGCGCCTTCCATTAATCGAAAATGCTCCTCCATTGAGTTGGTAGGGGCAGCGGAAATAGTTCATTGGGCAGTGGAGCGTTGCCCGTAGGTGAGTTAGCCGGGGCAAATCTGGGGAGCTTCTCCAGGGCTGCGTAGTTTGCAGTCTGTGTACTTCTTCTTGCCATTGCTGCTAGTTGGGGGAATGTCAAAACTTGTCAGAGCTTTAAGGAACACTTTTCCCTCAAACGGTGCCAAATTGTTGCGGGCCACCCGGTCTTTCCCCGGTCTAAATAAATCACACCACCTTAGCTCAGAATCGGACCGGGTGTGAAAACAGTCAAAGTAAAACAACTGCAAATGACAGAAGGGCTTTTTGACGTGAAAAAACATGAAAGGTTGAAAAATCACGTGGCTGGATCTGTGTCGAGCCAAAATTCACTAGTTCTTTCGAGTTTACATGGATTGAGATTTGATCTCGGAGGGCAACAAGCTGCTTCTCCATTAAAATTACAAAGTACAAAAATTAGGAGATGAAACTAAGTCCCCAGAGCCTCGATGGAAGTGCGCCGGTCTTGGAAAAATGTTAAGTCCCCTGAATCTCGATGAAAGCGCTTCGGCCTGGAAATTTGGCTAAGTCCACGGAACCTTGTGGAAGCGTTCTGATTGCAAAAATTTCTAAGTCGAAGGAGCTTTTTCACAAGAAGAGGGGCAGAGCGAATTCCTAAGCGGAGTATCGGCTTAAGTCCACGATCTCGCCGGAAAACCTCAGAGCCCTATCTTGCCTCTAGAGTTGCTTGTCTTCAAATGAAGGCTTGTGGGTATATTTATAGTTTTCTAGGGGGATACGTCGGTAATTGTGTCGGGCCAGAATTTGTGCTGGCGAATGTTATGACTCCATTTTGATCACATGGATTACCAAATTTAGAGAAATGATAAAAGTGCCCCCCCTGGTGGTTCGAGTGGCCTTAGTGGGGTGCCCGACGGCGGCGACAACGATCGGAGGTGGCGGGGGCCCGCGTGCGCAGGGAGTGTGCGCTCTCGTGCGAGCGCGGCGCTCATGCATTTGCATCTGGTTGAGCCTTCGAGGCGGTGCTTCATGCGCGGTTGCTTGGGTGCCCGTGCTTCATTTGGCCCCCTTTAGGGATGCTTTCTGACCTTTGAGGTGAGCGTAGTTTGGAGAATGTGGCCCGCTTGGTCGGGTCAGCTTACCTTCGTGCCCTTGGCTGAGATATTCCCAGTTTGACTTGCGGATTTCAGGGGGAACCCCATCAAGTGTAATTGTTAAGCATAATGCAATGAATGAATGAATGAAAAGCTTGTCGTTATTTTCCTTCTTTGTCTCTATCTTTATTCCCTTCTCCAAAATTTATTAATCTTTCCTACAGTGGTATCAGAGCTAGTGGGTGTTCATCCGATTTGATTCTGAAATCCAAACATGTGCTCATCATCTACCTCCTTGCCTCACTTCTCGTAACCCTCTACTCTAATCTTCAATGGAGAAATGTATCATCATTGGGCTATTAAAATGCAAACACTGTTTGACTCCCAAGAGCTTTGGGAAGTCGTGAAGCATGGTCCTCAATCAACCGGAAAAGGAAAAGAAGGTGAAGAAGCAGTCATACCTAAAGGAGAAAAGAAAACGAATTTTATGTCCCGGCTAATTATCCAGCAGGCTGCCACATCTACAGTCTTCTCAAGAATCATGGGTGCAAAGACAGCTAAAGTTGCATGGGACACACTCAAGGAAATATACCAAGGAGAAAAAAAGGTAATTTCCTTACACTGCGAAAATCTGAGGCAAAGTTTTAATGCACTCAACACGAGGGATGATGAATCCATTTTTGAATATATGCCAAAAATCACCAACATTACAAACTAGCTAAGCAAACTCGAGGCACCAATTCCTGAGAATGAAATTGTGCTCAAAGTTTTGAGAAGCTTACCCAAAACATATGATCACATAGTTGCAGCAATAGAGGAGAGTAATGATCTTGATACTCTCTCCATTGTTGCACTCATGGGAAAGATTCAATCCTATTAGGATAGACTAAAAAGGCGCAGCAACAACATTGATCGAGCCTTCCAATCAAAGATGAATCTGGGAAGGCATGACACATCAGAGAAAAAAGCAAAAAATCAAATGAAGTCATCACATCACAAGGGGATACTTGGAATCCATCCCTCAAAAACCTTTCCTAAAACAACAAAGCATAACCCACAAGTCTCCACCATGTACTGCACACTTTGTAAGAAGGCAACTCAAGACACTACTAAAAGCTATTTCAAATGGAAGAAATGTAAAAAGCCTACACATTTTGACCAAGATTGTTGGTTTAAGAACAAAGAGGAAACAAAGTTCTCGGAACAACCAAAAGCTGAGGAGGAACGGATGCTCCTTACTTGTAGCAGAGAATACACTCCACCTGGATTGACATTAGAGTGTTACATCGACTCTAGATGTTCAAGTCTCATAGACAAGGACAGAGATACGTTCAGCTCCCTTGATGACTCTTTCAAGTCTGTTGTCCTACTCAGTGACGACAAATCACAACAAAGTGAAGGGAAGGAACAATTTTTGTTCTAGGGGAGGATGGAAAGATGAAGAAAATACATGATGTTTATTTTGTCTCATCTTTGGCTCAAAATTTATTGAGTGTTGAGCAACTCCTCACCAGAGGCCACAACTTCACCTTCAACTCAAAAGATTTTACCTTCTCCATTCAAGATTCTTACGGCAATCCCAAAGCCTCAGCCGAGATAAACAAGAACATAATTTTTCCTCAAACACTTGAGACTCAGGCTCTGTTTGGGAGGGCTTTTCGGAAAGGAAAAAGAGTGGTAGCAAAAGGAAGGTGGGAAAATGAGTTTTTGAAAAATGTATATTGCAAAAGGAGATCCGTTTGGGTGAACTTCTTTTGCAGAGATTTTCAGAAAGGAGCATTTTATAAACTGTGGCAAATCTCCGTTGCAGTGACTTTTTTATTAAAATTACGCACATTTTTCGCTCGAGCGTGAATTTTCCGGACGGAAAAAATTTCGCGTCGGGGCGAAAACATCGCTCAAAAACTGCGCGCCCGGGCAAAATATTCGCGCCGGGCGAATATTCGCGCCCGGGAGAAATATTTGCGCCCGGGCGTAATATTCGCGCCCGGGCGAAATAATCGCGCTCGGGCGCAATATTCGCGTTCGAGCGAAATATTCGTGCTCGGGCGAAAATTTGGCGCCCGGACGAAAATTTGGCGCCCGGGAGATAATTTCGCGCCCAGGCGATAATTTCGCGCTCGGGCGAAAACATCGTGCACGGGTGAAAAAATTGCTCCCGGGCGAAAAAATTGCTCCCGGGCAAAAAGTGCACAATCGGGCGAAAAAAAAGCACCTGGTCGAAAAATTCGCGCCCGGGCGAAAAAATTTGCGCTCGGGCGAAAAAATTCGCGCCTGGGCGAAAAATTCGCGGCAAGGCGAAAAATTCATGCCGGGAGAAAAAATTTGTGCCCGGGTGAAAAAATTTGCGCCCGGGTGGAAAATTCGCGTCCGGGCGAAAAATTCCGCATCCGGGCGAAAAATTTGTGCCCGTGCGAAATATTCGCATCCGGGCGAAAAATTCGCGACCGGGCCAAAAAATCGCGCCCTGACAAAAAATTCCGCTCGGGCGAAAAATTCGCCCCGGGAGAAAAAAATCGCGCCGGGGTGAAAAAATTTGCGCCCGGGTGGAAATTTCGCGCAAGGGCGAAAGAATGTCGCCCGGACGACAAATTTCGCGCCTGGGCGAAAAATTTGCGCCCGGGCGAAATATTCGCGTCCGGGCGTAAAATTCGTGACCGGGCCAAAAATTCGCGCCCTAGTAGAAAATTCGCGTCCGGGCGAAAAATTTGCGTCTGGGAGAAAAAATCGCGCACGGGTGAAAAATTCCGCGCCCGGGCGAAAAATTCGCGCCAGGGCAAAAAAATCGACCCGTGCGAAAAAATCGCGCCCGAGCGAAATATTCATCAAGAGAAAGGCTAGTGTTTTCGCAGTGTTGTCGAACTAGATCAAGATGAGTAAAATGTTTTCATAGCATCAACTGTGTATCGGGATGAGAAATTACTTTTCGAAAAGTTGAAAAGTAGGAGGCTAGTGACTTTTCAAATAGAGGAGAAAAACTAGTTTTTGGTGGTAGCTTTTACCACCGGTAGACATTCCAAACGGTTTATTATGTGCGGTGGCGTTTTCTAGAAAACGAAAAGAAGCTAGAAAGTCCTCCCAAACAGGCCCTCAATCTCATACTACTATCTCCTTTTTGGATGGCAGCTTTGACCTTATCTCCACTTGGCATCATCGACTTGATCACATGAATTATGGATCAATCAAGACTCTCATTGAAGATAATTTATCCTCTGGTCTGCCCAACTTAAAGTTTCATCCTCGTCAATATGTCACCTGCTCTCTGAGAAAGTCTCACCGTCAACCTTTCAAAACCTCTAGTCATCAAGCCAAAGATCTTTTGGAGTTGATCCACTGTGACTTATGGGGGCCAGCCTCCACTTCTACAATTGGAGGAAAAAGATATTATTTTCTCCTTCTGGATGACCATTCCAGGTATATGTGGCTATACCTAATTGAAAATAAATCTGACACCTTCTCCTATTTTGTAGACTACAAAAGAGAAGTTGAAAAGCAACTTGGCAAAAATATCAAAGTTATCAAAAGTGACAATGGAGGAGAGTTCCTCTCACATCCACTTCAACATTTTTAACTCTTCATGGGATTAAGCAGCAGCTAACTGCACCTGGATCCCCTCAGTAAAAAGGAATTGTTGAGCTTTGAAACAGGACCATTGTTGAGATGATAAGAAGCATGCTCCTACATAAACAACTACCAAAATTCCTATGGGGTGAGGTAGCATACACTGTTATACACATCTTGAATTGTGCCCCAACTAGAAGCCTAAAGGGCACTACTCCTTATGAACTATTCAACATTGAGAAGCCTGCACTAGAAAATTTCAGAACATTTGGATGCACAGCCTATGCACACATTCAAAAGGAGAAAAGAGAAAAACTTGATCAAACAAGCATCCCATGTGTATTTATAGGCTACAACACTAATAGAAAATCGTGTAGGCTCCTAGATCATGCATTCATGAAGTTGATAATCTCAAAAGATGTAGAATTCCATGAAGATGCTAGCTACAATTGGGGCTCAGATCATCAACCTATCCTTGACCTTAGTCATGTCTCGGTTGAGTTCAGTGACTCCTTCCATGAGACACCTGAGGAGGATATCAGCTTGGCACCAGAGGATTCTCCAATCGATGATAAGGAGGTATCTGATTCATCACCGCCCCGTAAAACCCGACAGTTTCTAGACATCTATGTTGAGACAGAAGCTGCGCTCTTTCACTCAACTCCTGCTAACAACCCTGAAGTAGCTTCAAGCAGTGCGTGGAAGAAGTCAATGAATGAGTAAATCAACTTAATTGAGAAAAACAAAACATGGAGTTTAGTTCACAAGCCTACAAACAAAGACATTATTGGGCTCAAGTGGGTCTATGAGCTGAAGCAGAATGAAAAAGGTGAGGTCATAAAGCAAAAAGCTAGAGTTGTTGCTAAGGGTGTAGCCGGAATCGGCGGTGATCAGGGAGAATGGCAGGCTGCCGGATACGAGAGAGAAAGATTGAATAGGGCGGAGGAGAGAGAGAGAAGTTGAGGAGAGAGAGACGACAAAAGAGAGTTGATCCATTCAAAATAATGATGCTTAATTACAGCCCTAATATAGTACTTATAGCTAATCCTTCTAAATATATTTGTTAAGGCCTGACACATCATCCGCCAGCTCATAACTTTCCTATAGTCTAGTCTGTAGCCTAACAATATTAATACTATGCCATATAAGTGGCTACAATCCCTGCCCGAGACCGCTGCCCGGGTCGTCCTTTGTTTCCCCGAACGTCCATTCTTTAATCCGTGATGGGCCGAAGGTGAGATCGTCGATGGCGAGGGACTGGAGGCAACTGTCGCAAAAGCCGTGATGCTCGTCGAAGGGACTGGCGAGGGTTACTGGAGGAGACCGTCCCTGAAGCATGTTGTTTGGTGGGATGCTGGATATCTTCCTGGTTGAGATGCGAACCCTGTGGAGATAACAAGGTATTAGTAGAATTTGGGAGTTGTGTTTGCGAGGGGATGACCCTTTTATGATTAGGACGAGAAACATCCCTGTTATCGATTTCTGGTATAGCTTGTTTGTTTTGTGCCTCCTGCTCCTTTCCCTGTGAGCTTGTCCGCTGCATCAAAGGGGTAAAATTAGGGTAGAGTATTGAATCCCGTGGGCGGATGACGTGAGAGTTTGGAAGGAGGAGTTATTCCCTATTCGATAGATCTATGATTGCTTTTTGTTTTCCGTTCTGCGCTTGGTCGAGTGGTATTTCCCCCTGTAACACTGGGTTAGTATTAGTAGCAAAATGAGTATTTAATGGTGGGATGACAGTTGAGTTGTTGTGAAAGTTAACTTCCCTATTAGAGTGTTGATTGGGGGCGGAGGATAGGCCTTGTTGGTGTAAATGTTCTTCCTGGAGGATTGGGGCCGCTGCTGCCTTATCCATCTGCCGATGATTCTCCTGCTGCACAGAAGCAGGGTGAGGCATAACAATTTTGGAAGTATCAGGGATGACAAGAGGTGATTGTAAGGCGGTCTCTTCCCTGTTTCCCCCTTCTGATGGAGTAGCTGCACATGTGCATTGCTGCTCCAAATGATGAAGTGTAGCTTTGTCTATGTTGGATAAAGGTTCCCATGTTGATTTCTCTGGCAGCAGTCCCTCCCAATGAATCAGTCCTTGTGAAATTGTCTGCCCCTCGTGTCGGACTGTCCGTCTCTCCAATATAGCAATTGGATGTCGCCTTGTGTGACTTGCTAAATCCATATTCGGGAGTTCATGAGTTGGATAGGATGCGCTTGGATGGTATGGATTTAATAAGGATACATGAAAAACCGGATGTATCCTACTTGACGGTGGTAAAGCTAATTTATATGCTACTAATCCAATACGTTGTAAAATTCGATATGGTCCGAAATATCGGAGGCGGAATCGTTTGCATGTTTTTTTATGCATGGTTGTTTGGCGATAGGGGTGAAGTCGAAGCAACACTAGGTCGCCTTCCTGGAAGGAAATCTCCTGTCTATTGCGATCTGCATTTTTTTTCATTTTGTACTGAGCTTGTTGTAGGTGCTGTTGCAATTGAAGTATTAATGTGGCTCTGCTGGTGTTCTAGGGAATGAGTTGGGTGGAAGCCTCTCCCGCTGTGTATGCCAGAAAGTTTGGTGGTGGTCGGCCAAACATGGCTTCAAAGGGTGACATTCCGGCCGAGGCGTGATAGCTAGTGTTGTGTAGTGGTATTCTGCCCAGCTTAATATTTTGGCCCACTGTGTCGGATGTCTATGGGTAAACAAGCGTAAGTATTGATTGAGACAACGATTAACGCGCTCGGTTTGGTCATCCGTTTGGGGATGGTAAGCCGTACTAAAACGTAGTTGTGTGCCATTGTTTTTAAAGAAAGCTAGCCAAAATGTACTTAAGAAAATCGTATCCCTATCTGACACTATGGATTCAGGCAACCCATGCAACTTTCCGCAATACTCCCAAAAGGTTTGTGCTACTATTTGGGCCGTGTAATGAGGGGGTAGGGCTGCAAAATGTGCCCCCTTTGTTAGCCTATCGACCATAACTAAAATTGTCGTAAAAGATTGTGATTTAGGTAGGTGTGTAATAAAATCAATAGAGATGTCAGCCCATATTTGGTCTGGGATGGGGAGAGGTTGCAAGGTGTCGTAAGGCAAGGCGTTGCGATCTTTCCCTTTTCGACAGTGGTCGCAGTGTTGAACGTAGACCTGCACCTCCTTTTATAGTTCGGGCCAATAATAATATTGTGTCAATCGTTTAACGGTTGCTGTTATACCGGAATGCCCCCCGATTTTTGTGTCATGGGCCTCACTGATGAGTATTGTGCGTAAGAGGGAGTCTGGTATGTATAATTTTTTGTTATAAAAAAGTTTTTGTCCCACTAATTCCCACTCTGGTGCAATGTCTGGGTGAGTTTTTAATGTTGCAAGTATTTCCTGTGCTTTGGCATCTGAGAGGTATTGGGTGTCCAAGTCATTAAATAAATTGGAATATGAAAATGAAACATTCTGATAACTATGAATCGCAGCATCCTCGGGCGGCTCATATATGCGTGAAAGCGCATCTGCCGCGGTATTCTGGCGGCCGGGCCGATATTGTATGAGATAATTGAAACCTAACATTTTGGAAAGGAATTTATGTTGCTCAGGCATAGTCATTACTTGGGAGTTGAGATTGTGGAGTGTTTGATGGTCTGTTAAAATCGTGAATGTCGAACCGATTAAATATTGTCTCCATTTGCTTACCGCTGTTGTGATAGCTAACATTTCACGGATATATGTTGATTTGGCATGTTCTTGACGGGACAGTTTTTTACTAAAATACGCGATAGGATGTCCTTGCTGGCTCAGTACTACTCCTATACCGACCTTAGATGCATCGCATTCAATTGTGACTGGGAGTGTAAAGTTTGGTAATCCCAACACTGGGGCGGAGGATAATAATTCTTTAATTTTCTTAAAAGACTCATGACTTTGAGTTGTCCATACGAAACCATTTTTGACCAACAAATCTGTGAGGGGGGGGGCGGTAATGGTTGCGTACTGACGAATAAAACGTCGATAGTATCCAGCTATGCCCAAAAAGGAACGCAGTTGTTTTTGGTTTTGAGAAACTGGCCACTCCGCGATGGCGGTCAACTTTCTTGGATTGGGACATACACCATCTGGTGTTATGACATGGCCGAGGAACTCTATATTGGAAACGACAATGATACATTTAGTTAGTTTTAGAAATAGGTGATGTGATGACAAAATTTGGAAAACTTGGCGTAAATGATGTGCATGTAGCGCCACGGAGGGGCTATAGATTAAGATGTCGTCAAAGAAAATGACGACGAATCGACGTAGGAAAGGTTTAAAAATGGTATTCATTAAAGCCTGAAATGTGGCCGGGGCATTTATAAGGCCAAATGGCATTACAAGGAACTCGTATAATCCGTTATGTGTCCTAAATGCTGTTTTGTGTATATCTTGTGGGTGCATTCGAACTTGGTGATATCCCGAGTGTAAATCGAGTTTAGAAAATATTGTTGCCCCATGGAGTTCATCAAGGAGTTCGTCTATTGTAGGCATTGGAAAACTATCTTTCACTGTAAGAGAATTTAATGCACGATAATCAAAACAAAAACGCCAAGTGTCATCCTTTTTTTAATGAGAAGGACTGGGGAACTGAAAGTGGAATGACTTGGTCGTATGAGACCTTGAGATAACATTTCCACTATTAAGCGTTCAATCTCGTTTTTTTGAACATAAGGATACCTATATGGTTTTACTTTGGCAACCTTGGACTCATCAGTCAATGGGATCTTATGATCTAAGGGTCTAGCTGGAGGTAAACCCATAGGTTTCCTGAACAATGTGGAAAAATTATTGAGGGCGGAATGTATAGCCGGATGTGATGTAGTTGGGAAATCCTGGGAGTTCTGTAGGTCTGGGTCTGGGTCTGTTTGGAAACACAATAGCATGGATTCGATGGAATCTTGCACAATGAGTTTATGTATTTGTGATGATGTAGCGGAGCCCGCAGTAAGTGATGTGTCTCCTGTAATTATACAGGATGCCCCTTGATAGTTGAATGACATTGTCCGTGTAGTATAATCTATGGTTATTGGGCCTAAAGTCTCCAACCAATTAAAACCCAGAATGATGTCAGCCCTGTGTAAATCAGTTATAAACAAGTCCAGGATGAATTGTACTTTCTGTATTGTTATGGGTACTTGTGTACACCGTTCTTTACAAAACATATTACTCTCGTTGCCGACATGGACTTTAAATGGGGAAATTGAAACTGTTGGTAATTTGAGAAATGATGCAGCTCGTTTAGTAATAAAACTATGAGTACTTCCGTTGTCGAGAAATATGTGAACGGTGGAATTTTTGATCTTACCACGTACCCGAAGGGACTTGGATGGGAATGTGCCCATGAAAGCATTGACACTAATTTATGGATTAGTGGGCTCATCCGGGTCTAGTTGTTCGTCGAGCGCGGGTGGTGGCTCGTCATCCTCCTAGTCCTGTTCCCCGTCAAAAAAATAAAGAGTCGATCGGTTTTTACATTTGTGTCCCGGGGTATAACGTTCGTCACACGTAAAACATTGTCCGCGTTCGCGGCGTGACTGTAGTTCTGTTGGAGTCAGTCGTTTAACGACAAATCGATCGTTTTTGTTGTGCTGGGTGTGGAAATTGTGACCTGGTGGATGGGGTCGGTTGTGCCATTGTTTGGTGGCCTGGTGTAGGGCCCGGATCTTCAAAAAGTCGAGCCAGACGGAACGTGTCGTATAGTGAAACCGGTTGTTGGGCTACCACAACCCGTTTTATGTGTGGTTTAAGACCAGAAATAAAATTGCGGCATAACACATCTTGGGAAAAACCATCTACTTGACAAGCTAATAATTCAAAAGCATCTTGATAATGAGCAACGATAGAAACTTGTGTTAATTTCATGAGCTTACCAAGAGGATCTTCGTAATTGGTTGGGCCAAATCTACCGAGGATAGCTGTTTTAAATGTTGACCAATCTGAACAGAGGCCGTTGCGCAATAGACCTTGAAACCACTGGGATGCTGGCCTGTCCAAGTGCATAGAGGCTATAAAAACAAAATCTAAGGGGTTTATGTTATTATACCTGAAATACATCTCGATTTTGTATATCCATTCCGTGGGATCCCCGCTAGAGAACATTGGGCAGTCCATTTTTGCGGGTGCTGGACAGTATCCATCAGTCCGGGGATTCATGGCGCCTAAATCGTGTGGTTGACTCGAATATGTGGGCAAATTTGCAGATAAAGAATTATTGAAAGTTGGTGCGGATGATGTCCCTATTGGTGTGGGAATGGCCCAATTATGCCTGGCTGTGATGAGGCAGCCCCATTAAAGGTTAAGATCGGAGCTCGGACCCGGGAACTTTCTGTCGTCGTGTCTAATGGTAATGGTGGCATACGCGTCGGAGGGTTGCCTATGATGCAGAGCGAGGACGATGCGGAACCGTTGGAATCGTCGTTCTGAGCTGGCAAGATCCCAACAGAATTGCTAGGTTGGGCTGGGGTCATTATCCACATGAACTGTTGTAGTTCTTCCTGCAGGTTCTGAAAGTCTTTAGAAAGTATTTGGTGGGACTCCTGCATTTGGTGTTGATTTTGCTGAAAACATTCTTGCGCCTGTTGAGTTGTGGCCAGGGAAATATGAATCTTCTGCAATTTTTGGGAGAACAGATCTTGAGTATATTGAATGGAATCGCCTATGGCATTATGCTGATCCATGTAAAGAACATGGTGGCGGTCGAAATCGGTCCAGGTTATGACGGTCGGGTGGACGGAAGGGTCGGGAGGATGGTTCGTCGGGGAAGATGGTGGTGGCGCCTCCATGGGGAAGCATGGTTATCTCAACGAGAGCACCAAATGTAGCGGGAATCGGCGGTGGTCGGGGAGAATGGCAGGCTGCCGGAGACGAGAGAGAAAGATTGAATAGGGCGGAGGAGAGAGAGAGAAGTTGAGGAGAGAGACGACAAAAGAGAGTTGATCCATTCAAAATAATGATGCTTAATTACAGCCCTAATAAAGTACTTATAGCTAATCCTTCTAAATATAGTCGTTAAGGCCTGACACATCATCCGCCAGCTCATAACTGTTGGGGTTGTGGAACACTTCCGATCCTCTTGTTTCTCACACCGGGTTAGCCCACGTGAGCTTAGAGGAATCGAAGTGTGATCTCCCACCGACATATCTGGCATCGACGACAGCGGGGGTCCGGGGGCAGCCGCCCCCGGCGGAGGTCCCGCTGACCGGACAGCGGGCAGGGGTCCAGGTCGACGTTTGACGCGTCGAACCCAGCTCGACGTCCGACGTTCGAGCCGAGTTCGACGATCGTCGAACGCCGTTCGGCGTTCGACGATCCTGTCATGCTGAAGCCTATTTAAAGTGTATTCCGGTTCTTTTTTAGGGATACGGACGAAATGACGGCTGACGGCGGGTATACCTTTTGGAGGCGCATACGAGGAGATTGTTGGCGGCGATCCAGAAGGGGGTTCTTCCTTTTTTTGTTTCTTGTCCAGAAGGAGTTAAGGTAGGATTGGTTTATATCCTTGAAACCTTTGTAATCTGTATTTCTTTTTGTGATTACAAGAACTGAGAAGGGAAGGGGAGAGAGGACGTAGCCCTGTTTTTGGGGTGAACCTCTGAAATCTGTGTGTTTGTGTGCTTGCTCTGTTTACATTTGTCTAGTACTTTTATTCGGATTTCTGCTTCTCGGCGCTCCGGATTTCCTACAATAACTTTCTTGTAGCCTAGTTTGAAGCCTAACAATATTAATACTATGCCATATAAGTGGCTACAAAGGGATACTCTCAAAAAATTGGTAGAGATTTTGATGAGACTTATGCCCCTGTAGCACGCATGGATACCATTCGTCTCCTACTTTCAATTGCAGCCAATAAGAACTATAGTGTATACCAACTTGGTGATAAGTCGGCTTTCCTAAACGGAATACTCACTGAAGAAGTTTATGTGGAGCAACCAAAAGGATACAAGAAGAAAGGGGAAGATAATAAAGTATATCGGCTGCGTAAAGCTCTTTACGGGCTAAAAAGGTGTCATGGGCTTGGCATTCCAATATATCCACTTTCTTTGAGCAATGAGGCTTTCATTCTAGCTTGTCAAAACCATCTCTCTTCATTAAGATTGCCTCTGATGGGAGCAAGCTTTTCGTGTGCCTATATGTTGACGACTTGGTCATCACTGGTTCTTCCTCCAAATGCATTACAAAATTTAAATGGAGCATGCAAACGAAATATGAAATGATTGATTTGAGTCTACCAAAAAAATTTTTAGGAATACAGATCACTCAAGTTCAAGGAGTAATCTTCCGATCATAAGAGGAGTATGCATCTAACATTCTGAAGATGTTTGACATGGAATACTGCAAACCCATGTCTTACTCCTCTAGCTGTTGGAGAAAAATTCAACAAGCTGCAAGAAGGAGAAGAAAAGGCATATGAAAAAAATACATAAGCTTGATAGGTTCGCTCATGTATTTGACCAACTCCGGGACAGATTTAGAATATGTTGTGAATCTTTTGTCGCATTTTGTAAGTAATCCATCCAAAGTATGCATGAGTGGAGCAAAATGCATTCTGAGATATATTCAGGTGACCAAGCGCATAGGGTTACTTTACCAGAAAACTCGAAATCCCTCTCTACTGGGCTACTGTGACTCAGATTGGGGTGGATCCACAGATGACAGAACTTGTGCTTACATCTTTCTCCATGGCACCACCCCCATTTTGTGGTCTTCCAGGAAACAAGTCACGGTGGCATTGTCAACTACTGAGGCCGGGTATATGGTGTTAAGCACATGAATTTGTGAAGGAATACGGTTGTAGAAAATAATTAAAGATTTGAAAGAAGAAGAAGTGAAGAAGCCATTTCTGATCTTGAGTGACAATGTGTTTGTCAATACACTCTCTAAGAACCTCGTCTTCCACAACAAGAGCAAGCACATCGACATCAAACATCACTTCATCTGTGAGAAGGTAGGAGGAGAAGTAGAGATCAATTTCTGCCCTAGCTCAGCTCAACTCGCCTATCTCCTCACAAAGGCTCTACACATAACCTGATTTATCGAATTAAGGAATCAACAAAACCTGGTTGAACCATCTAGCTCAAGCAGGGGGGGGGGGGGGGGGGGGGTTGGCATTTGAACCGTCGGTCCAACTCAGCTATCCTTGCCAGCTTTTAATATTTTTGTTTTAATGTTTCACTGATCTATGTATTCCCCTAGGGAAAATGTTTCTTCTTGATGGGGTTCGCCCTGAATTTTTTAAGTAAAACTGGAAAGGTTTGGTCCAAGGACATGAGGCAAGCTAAAAGGTCCAAAAGCATCTAAGAAGAGGGAAAAACCGTGCGCACTCCCGCCAGAGCGCTAGGACTGGGTGAGCGCATGACGCGCCAGCGCAGCACGCGCAACGCGAATGCAGCACACGCTCCTGCATTGCGCGCTCCCGCACACGCAACGCGGCTGCAGCGCGCGCGGACGCACTCTGCGCTCTCGCGCGCGCGTTACGTGCTCCAGCGCGTGCAGCAATGCGCTGTGCACTCCAGCGCACGCGTGCAGCGCGCGCGGGTGCCAGCGGCGACCGCCGCCGCCAATGACCCTTGTCGTCTCCGGACACCGCCGCCACCTCCGAGCACCTTGCCCGAGCCGCCCGAACTGCCCGGGGGGGGGGGGAGGGGGCACTCTCGTCATTTATGCAAAAATGGTGATCTAGGTGATCAAAACGGAACAACGTCATTCGCCAGCACAAATCACTCCCCAGCTCAATTACCACTATGATCCTCCAGAAAACTATAAATAGACCTCCAGACTTTTATTTCAAGTCAGGCAACTCCAGAGACAAGAGAGAACTCAAAGATTTTCCAGCGAGATCGTGGACTTAGGCCGATTCTCCGCTCAGGAATTCACTCCGCTCTCCTCCTTGCACTACGGTTTCCTCACGCCTCAAGTGACGTTAATCGCCTCTGCAAGAGCGCTCTCATCTAGGCTCCGCATCAACAAGAGCGCTGCCTCCAGATCTCCCTCCAGAAGCTCTGTGGGCTTAGAAGATTTTTCAGCCGAAACGCTTCCACCGAGGTTCTGTGAGTTCAACATCATCTCAAGGTCGGAGCGCTTCCATCGAGGCTCCGAGAACTTAGTCGTTTCCTCCTCGTCGCATTTCATTCCCTACACTTGTAACGGAGTAGCGGCATGTCGCCCTCCGAGATCAAACTCCAACCTTTGTAAACATACGAGATCTAGTGGAATTTGGCTCGGCAGAGATCCAGCCTCGTGGTTTTTCACCATTTCCGGGTTTTCCACGTCAAAAAACTTTGTCATTTGTTGCGTTTTTCTTTAACTGTTTGCGCGTCCGGTTCGACTCCAAGCTAAGGCAGTCTGATTCTCCGGGCTGGGGAAAAATTCGGCCGACCCGCAACACTTCTTAAATGTTGCACTCCTCTCTATTTGACTGTTCCGCTTCCTTTCTCATTTCCTGCATCTATTTAAAGCATTGTAATCATTAAACATAATGCAATGAATGAATGAAAAGCTTGCTGTTATTCTCCTTCTCCGTCTCTCTATTCCCTTCTCCAAAATCTATTAATCTTTCCTACACATCCAACCTCACCCAATGAACTTCATTCATTTTACATTCAAAATTAGTTTTTTTTTCCTTGGCGGAGATCATAACCGGTGTCATGCCAAACATACATTGTTTGACAATGGTGTTTTTGTCCAAACTCACCTGAGCAAAAAAAACCTGCTAAACAGAGCCTAATAGTTTCACAATGTGGGACTATTCTCAACACTTAAAACAATCTTTAGCCTCTCACATTTTGGAATATTAAGTAAAAAGACTATTAGTTTCAGAATATCAGACTCTTGTGATCAATAGATCTACTTGTGTTCACTCTTCGGCGGGATCTAAACCAACTTAAAATCTTTTCCCCCAACTCCGGCTGGCTTCACGGATTCTAGTTCGCCATTGTGCATGACTCGAGCAATGGAAAGGGGAAAAAACTTGACTGTTAGAATTATAACTCAAGGAAGTGGGTTAAGTTTTTCCCTTCTTTGGAAATGTTCTATTTGCAAGTTATGTTTACAAGTACTTGAGAGAATTATAGAAATATTTGACACATTTCCCTAATTCAATTCAAAGAAAGTCGTCCTTTGAAGCAGAGTTTTAAATTATTTTTAGGGCAGCACAAAATAATATCACATTGAGTATCAAATATGCACATAATAAAAAAATTCTGATTAACCACAAAACAGTCACCTGATTTCAACATCTACTAATCTAAACAATACCACAATATTCAATGACTTTCTATAAATAATCTAGAAGAAAAGTCTAGAAAGCAAGTTAGAAAATATAAAACTAGACAATTTTTTGAAAATTTTGCTTTGTGGATGGGCCTATGTAACTCCAAATTAATATTTTCCCTCATTGATACAAAATGGTTTGAAGGTAACTTATCTGTTCAAGCCCACATGTCGAGTCTTTAATGTGAATCAAGTCGAAGCAAAGTTTGAACTTATCCAAACAAATAACCTTTGAAAGCATTTGCGGGATTCACATTAGAATCGATCCTTGAAAGTTTGATCATCTTCTTCACTGCATGAATGAATGAATGATAAACTCCTTCTCATTCTAGGGTTAGGGTATTTAGAAATCTAAAATTCTTCCATGTACCCGCTTCTGTTATTGATAAAGTGAAAAACGGTCTGCTGCTACATGTGGACATAGCCCATCTCGAGATGAACCATGTAAATTTATGTCTTATGTATTTTAACTTTATGTTTTGTTTGTTTGTTTCTCTCATTTCCGCAACGATAATAAGTCATTAAAACCTCGTAGTTCAACCCAAATCTTCAAGTAAATCTATAAGCCACAAAGCTTCCTTGACCATCTCCATTACAACCATGTATTCACCTTCATGGTCGATAAAGAAATGCCCGAATGAAATGTTGATCTTCATAAATCGTGTCTGCTACCAGTGTGAGCACATAACATACCGTCAATCGTCATTTATCAAGGGCATCTTATTCTTAACATCAACATATCTGCCAAGGCGGAATTTTTTACGACATCATCACTATATATAAACCAATACTCGCAATCCCTTTCAAATATTCTAGAATCCACTTCATTTCGTGCACGTCTTTCTTTCTTGCAATTGCATGTAGCGGCTCACGACGCATATTTCATGGGCAAAATCTAAGTGAGCACACAAAATAGTATTCCATAGACATCCAATTTCACTCGTGTATGGAACGTCTAACTTGTATTTCTTTTCTGAGTCAATAGCTTGTGATAACACGGTTGGAATTCTGAAGTTTGCTGTCAATTGAGTTGATACTGACTTTGCCTTCTCCATTGTGATTGTGAATCAAGTGATGACCATCTTAATGTGGTGCTTCGGAGATCGTGTGGACACCCGTGGTGTGGATTTTCAGAGGAATGGTGTTTGGAGTCCTAGAAGTGATTCTAAATGTACAATCACAGAGCGCAGGACCACTCTCAATCGTCCAAGACAACAATTAAAACACTAGTAATAGAATATGCAAGAGAAAACACTTGAATCAATTTTCACTGCTCTTTACAAGACGAGACATGATTTTGCTTTACAATGGACGGAGATCAAAAAACAACAAGACAAGAAACGCCAACTTCAAACCGCCTAGCAGTTTCTGTCCGCCTAGCCGCAAGCTATCTGCTTAACTGCAGGCTTAGCCGTCTAGCCGTAGAAATCGCACCACACTTGAAACAAAGAAAACAAACTGCCAGTCTGCACCTCTGATCTCCAACTTAACCGTGAGGTCACGCAACAACACTTGTTGACTGAGAACAACTGCATAACCTGTACAAGTCGCGCAAGCTCCCCCTTGATCTAGTTGCATCGACTAGTCAACCAACAACATCACCTGAAAACCTCCTGCACTAGTCGCATGGACTGACCATGTTAGTTGCGCGATCAAGTGACCACTAGCCTTGTTGAGCACTACCAAAGAGAACTGCTTTGGTCGCCAACCCGCGGTGTTCCCAAACAAGCACCGCTAACTGCATCCGCTGTCTTCCACACTGAGACTCCACTGACTTAACCGCCAGTACTAGTCGCCCAGTGCTAGCCACATAGTTACGCAAGCTGACTAAAACTTCACAACTCCTTAACACCTGCGAATTAGAAGAACCTTCTAACAACAACTTGCTCCAAGCTTCAGCTCTCTGCTCTCGGTGATCTAGTCGCCCGATTAACCGAATGCTACTCGCAAACATCAAGTGCGACTACTATTGTTACTGTTTCTGTTCTAAATGAGGGGGTCGGACCCCTATTTATAGGCGAACACGGCGGATACAGTCACCGCCAAGAAGGATAGGATTACCGCGAGCAGATATGGAGGATTACATAAACCTAACTGCGCGTACTCGCGGTTAGCTCGATGCCTATGCGGATTTGCAGTTACCCGTGCGGCTTCACACTTCAATATTTTCAACACTCACCCTTAAAGCGGGTAGTGGAAGTCACGGAAAGCATCCCCGCAGCCGCTCAAACGGTATCTTCGATAGTGACTTTATGAAGATGTCTGCGATATTGTCCTTTCTCTACACATACTCTACCATCAGAGATCCCTCTAGTACTTTCTCTTGAATGAAGTGATGCTCAATCTTGATGTGTTTTATCCTTGTGTGACACACTAGATTTGTAACCAGCTTGAGAGCATTCTCATTGTCACCACGTAGCAGAGTAGGACCTCGCACCTCCTCATGGATGCCCTCCACCAATCTGCGCAGCCAGATAGCCTCCTAAGCTGCCAAGGATGGCGTCTTGTATTCTACCTCGGTTGTGGAAATAGATACAGAATCATGCTTCTTACTGAACCATGAAATAGTTGTTGATCCGCACATGAAGACATATCCAGATATTGACTTCCGATCATCTGCATCTCCACCATAGTCAGCATCTATGAACCCGTGCAAGTCGAAGCCCGTGCCCTTCTCATAAAAGAGTCGCATGTCTGAGGTGGACTTCATGTACTTCAGTATCCCTTTCGTCGCAATGAGATGAGGTTTTCTAGTCTCCTGCATATACCGACTTACCCGGCCAACAACATATGAAATATTCAGCCTTGTAATCATCAAGTATATCAAGCTCCCGACCAGAGCCCGGAATACCAAGGGATTTGGAAAAACCCTTCCTTCATCCCTCCAAAGTCGATCCCGACTTCAAGTGGAGTAGAGCTGATCTTACCCTCCCTTATGCTGAATCATTTCATGATCCGCTCTTCATATTCTTTCTGGGAGACGAGCACATTGTTCTTCTTTCTCTCCACTCCCAAACCAAAAAAATGGTGCAGCTCATCAAAATCTTTCATCTCGAACCGAATAGATAGCTCAACTCTCAGCTTTGTCACCTGTTCACCAGAGTTTTCCATCACAATCATGTCATCAACGTACAACAGCACAATGACCTAAAGATCTTCCCTCTTCTTGATAAACAAACTCGAGTCTGAGTTAGATACAAAATACCCACAAAAGTGAAGATACTATGCAATATTCCCATACCAGGATCGAGGTGTTTGTTTCAAGCCATGCGGAGCTTTCTTCAGCTTACCAACATGTCTTGGAAGAGTTTTTGATATACCATGGTGGTTGCATCATGAAGATATCCTTGTCAATCTCCCGTAAAGAAAAGCATGCATTACGTCGAGCTGTCAAATCTTCCATTTCTTACATACTGCCAAATCGATCACTATCCTTACCAACGTCATCTTAGCCACAAGACTAAATGTCTTTTCATAATCCTCTCTGTACTATGCGAGAACCCCCGAGTAATAAGGCGAGCATTGTACCACTCGATACTGTCATCTGCTTTCTTCTTGAACTTATAGACCCACTACAAGTACAAGAGTTGTGTCTTTTATCTTGGGCACAAGATCCCAAGTTTCATTCTTCCTGAGGGCGGTCATCTACTCATCCATGACATCTTTTCACTCCTTTAATCCAATGACATTCTGATAGCATAACGGCTCCCGCTCGTCCAGAGGTCCGACAAAGTAACATGAAACCAAGTTTACCATATTGCCCTCTCTGTACTGAGCAGGTAGTATGATGGTCCGCTTCGAACTCCGCAAAGCCGGACCACCCTTTACCATATCTGATGTTTCTTCTGCATCAACTCTCTTGTCAGAAGTACCGGGAGCATTGTTCCCCCTGCTTCCAGAACCTGAAGCACCTGATCCTGAGCTTGATTCAACCGGAGCTCCGGGAGACACAAACAACTCTACCATAATATCTTCAGCAACATCCTTACTCTTGTCTTCTTCCTTGTTCTCATGTAGCTCAACAATAGAGCTATGCAGGTACGTCGTAATCTCGTCGAATACCATATCCCTCGAGACATAAAACTTTTTTGTCTCAGGAACCATGCATTCCCATCCTTTCTTTCGCTCATCATAGCCGATGAAGACGCACTTCTTCGCCTAAGCATCCAGCTTGTCCTGAGAGCATCCGGACATACATGTAACAGGTTAACACCCGAAGGTATCCCATACTGGGTTTCTCCTTAAACATCAACTCAAGCGGAGACTTCATATTGTTGGGACTCAAGGGAATCCAGTTGATGACAAATGCCCCACAAGTCATTCCTTCTGCCCAAAAAACTCTGGGAACTTCTTTGGCATGAAGTCAGCTTTTGCAAGTCTCCACTAAGTGACGAATTTTCCTCTCCGCCACTACATTATGCTGTGGAGTATGGGCACAAGTCAGCTCTCTCTTGATTCTGTGCTTCCTACAAAAGTTAGAGAACTCAGGGAAGTAAACTTTCCTCCATTGTCCGTACTCAACTTCTTTACCCGCAGTCTTAGCACGCCTTCAACGAGTTTATTGAACTCCACAAACTTCTGGAAGACTTTTGTCTTCTCCTTAACAAAGTACACCCAAGTATATCTTGTGAAGTCGTCAACCAAAACCAGTATGTATCTATTTCTTCCAAGATTTGGGGTGACGCATGGTCTCATCAGATCACCGTGAATGCACTCCAACGGTGTCTTGCATCTAGAAAACGACGTGTCAAATTGAGGGTGATGGAATACCCTTAATAGGCATAACCATTGTCTGGGGGTGAAAGACTAGACGGGCTTTTCACCATGTCTCTTATTGTCATAATCGTCAGTTTGTCCATCCCAATATGCTCTAGCCTCTCAGGTCAGATAGTTGCGCTATCGTTTGCCATCATCTTCTCAATATAAGAATCTGTCAACAGAACAAACAAATCTTTCACCGGTCTCCCAACATGAGTAGCGTTAGCCTTTATCGTTGATACGTTCTTGAGAAACTTCACTTATGTTGGGACAAATAGAGCGTGATAACCAGCATCAACAACATTGGTCACAGAGAAAAAGTTTTTTTTCATTCTCAGCACGTGATAAACACTCTTCAAGGTGAGTGGCTCATATCACTGCTCAAAGAAACTATTCCTTCCTTATGAACTGCATGAATCGTATTATCAGTTATAATGATCACTTTATTACCCTTATACACCTGCAAAGAAGAAAACTTCGACTCATCACCGGTGAGGTGATGACCATACCCAGAGTCGATGATCCAATCCTCTTGGAAGTTGATGGAGGACAAGGCATCAATAGACTTCACTGTCATATCTGCCAAGAAACAATCTCCCCCAAAATCAGCTTTACCCTTGGATCTCCCCATCTTCCTACAACATGTCTTGGCTGAAGGTTCGTCTTGCAATCTTTCTTCATGTGATCAAGCTCGTTGCATTTGAAGCACCTGAGTCCTCCCTTCTTACCTCCATCATGCTTAGGAGCATTGCTCCTCTCCTGTTATGATGAGGTAGAAGCACCATCTCCACCATAGGATTTCTTATTATCCCACCTCTTTTTCTTCCCAGAATAACGAACATCATTATCTCCCCCTGAGATAGAACACTCAGACATCTGTTTTGCTAAGCTCTCATGAAAGGCTAGCAAGTTCTTCAGCTCCAACAACGATGGTTGATTAACACAACATTACACCGAGATAATGAAAGTCACATACTCCTTCCGCAAGCCGCAGATGATATGCCTCTTCAGCGTAACAAGCTCATCTGGGTCAAGTGTCGAGATCTCAGCACACAGATTCTTCATCTTCAAGAAGAAAGAGGAAATTAACAACTCTCCTTGAGTGGCTTTGGTCAACTCATTCTCCAGGAACTGTATGTAACACCCCAGTTTTCAGACCTGGAGTCGCTGGAAGCTAATGCCTGGCGGTAGAGATACCGCTGGCGGTAGGTCGACGAGCTCGACATTGGAGCTAGCGCACGATCATTGGATCTAGTGCGCACGACCACTGGTCGTGCGTCACTGATCGTGCGCACTATTCTCCATTTTCCAAGTTCTGTCTAGGGCAACCGCACGACCATTGGACTTAGTGCGCACGACCACTGGTCGTGTGCCGCTGCTCGTGCGTGTGTATCCCTTTTCTTTCTACAGTTCTGCCAATATTAATCGCACGATCATGGGATCCAGTGCGCACGACCACTGGTCCTGCGCCACTGATCGTGCGGGCGGGTGCAGTTCCGTCTTTTTCTTTTGTGGTCATCCGATGCTCCCTTAAACTCGATCCAAGGTCCCAGGATCTTCCGCCCAAATGACTTTATTAGGGCTGAGAGTGTCTTTCCCCTCATTTCTCACCTATTAGAGTGAGAGTTAGGGTGGAGAGGAAGTTAAGGGAGGAGGAAGGAGAGAGCTTCCTTCCACCATTGACGGTGCTTCAGAGCTCCGATCGTCGTTCCGAGACCAGATCCGTGGAGAGGGCATGGAGACGCTCGTGTCAATCTGTTCATAGCAAGGATTCCATGTCTAGGAGGAGGGGTCGTAAGGTAACGACATTTCTCCTCTCGGTTTCTAGGATGCGTGCATAACATCTTTCTTTCTTGTTTATCAAGCTTTTGGGCACCGGATCTTTCAAATGAGAGGGGTTTGAGTCGCCATGGTTCAAGAGGAACCACCGGGTAGATTCTGTCCGTCCCCGACATGATATTGCATTAGAGGTCCGCTCCGTTAGTGGATTAGGCATTGCGGGTGAAGCCCCGCGACCGTTAGTCCAACTCGGTGATGTTGCATAGCGAGCCTTAAGGATTTTATAGAAATCTGTTGCGGCAAGATGTCGTTTGTGATGTATGTGTTTCCCCCTATTTTTTGAGTGAGTACGTGTAGCCGGAAACGGACAAGGTTAGCTCCCCGTTGACGGTAGATGGTTTCCTTGGTGCGCGGGAACGTTGCAGTACGAACGATGGATTAGGGTGGGAAAGGCTGTGGATTGTGACGTGCTAAGGTGCAGCTTTGTCTCTGTGGTCGGGCGGCTATCCCGTGACGTGCAAGTCATGTGGGGAGAGTGTCCCGGCGAGACTAGTCCCTTTCTGTGAGACTGATGAGAACGTCACGCATAGGACAAGCCCGGGCAATGAAGCCCACGAGCGGGTGAGGTCCAGCAGGGGTTCTTAGAATTGGTTTGTGTGTGAGATGGAATCCTGACGTAAGAAGTCAGGGTTTGCAGGCAAGCGCGGGTCTAAGACCCACGAGCGGGTGGGGCCTTGGTAAGTTTTTCGTGTGGCGCCTTGTATGTCGTTAGGGGAAATGCATTTCCCCTTTTTATTTGCGGCTTGACGCCGATGGGGAAATTGGAAGTATCCAGTTGTTATGTTATGATGATGTGCTAGATGCATACGCGATAGGGTGTTTTGGGTGAAGCCCGAGTGTGCATACATACTGCATAATAAGCCCATTTGATTATATGTTCAACATAGAAAACATGTTTGTTGTTTGTGGCATCCAAACCTGTTTTAAATCTTTACATGTTTATGTATATAGCATACGAAGTGCTGACTTGCAGGTTGGAGGTGTACCCCGGGGCCCGTTAGGGGTGGTCGGGAGGAGATGTGTTGGTTACACAGTAGAGGTCAGCCTTTGCTGACCCACATTACCACCAATTTTTATAGGGCAAGGATCGCAAGCAGGAGCTAGCTCGCCGGCCAAAAAGGTCTAAGCCTCATTAAGTGTTTCAAGTTGTGTAATAGCTCTATTTTGTGGAATTGTATGTTTGATGCACTATGTTTCCGGTTTGCATGTCGAGATAGTCTAGGAGTGCTTATGCACGTTAACGTTTGTTGTTATTATTTGAGTTTTGGACTCTCTTTTGTTGTAAGGCCTTAAGGCCGTGTTGATACTCTTATGTATGTGGATAACTTCTGGTCTTGTTTTTTGTTTCCGCTATTGATTTATTCTGAGTTTTGAGCTGGGTAGTCAATATCATCTTTTAACGCTAAAGCTGTGGCATCTGTATGTTATGGGGCCCCGGCCGGACCCATATTATACGGTCATTACAGGGGAGGTGTTACAATTTGGTATTAGATGGAGGTTAGTGTCCAAGGAAAGGATTCGTGGTCGAATGTCATAATCGGATTGCGTAAGAGAAGTTATCTGCATAGGAGTATTGCGGGACCATGAGTGTCTTTGTGTTTGAGTCTTGCGATTAGAGACTGATTTGTGTTTACCTTGCTTTTGCTAAGGGTGCAAGCAGTGAGGCAGGGACGTCAAGGCCACGAGAAGAGCCTTCGGCGAGCAGTGCTACTGCTCCAGGTCCGTTGGGCATGGGGGTAACCCCGGCCGATTTCTGTCGTATGTATGCAGAAGCAATGGTAGCGGCCCAAGCTGCAGCGGCAGTGCAAGTTGTGACCCCGGTTGCACAGATAGCAACTCCTGCTACCCCAGATGCGAAAACAGTCATGTCGGGTGAAGGGGCCAGACAAGCAGAGCCTTTGGCTAAAAGGATTGCTGTCAGGCACGGAGACCATCAAATGAAGTATTTCTTAGGCTTCCATCCTCCAATGTTCAAGGGAGTCGGCACGCCGACTGATGCGGAGGATTGGTGGGCAAGGATTCAAGAACTTCTGAGGGCGACAGAGACGCCAGAGGAGAAGAAATCTGAGTTTGCGGCCTTCATGTTGGAAGAAGATGCTAAGTTGTGGTGGGTGAGCCATAGCGGTCGGCAGTTTCCTCGACGCACCACATCCATTGAAGAGTTCAGGAATGCTTTCTTGAAGAAGTACATTCCTGCGTCGACGAGGTTAGCCCTTCAGAGGCAATTTTTGCACTTGGTGCAGCGGGACAAGACAGTGGATGAGTATGTTCAGGAGTTCACTCGTTTGGGTCGTTATGCTGGAACGACCATGGCGGACGATGAGGAGAGGGACAACCTCTTCTACCACAGACTGAGGGAGAATCTGAGGCAACCCCTCATATCTATGAAGAGCGCTGGTTTCAATGAGCTGGTTGAGGCTGTCAGAACGTTAGAGAGCGATATGGAGCGAACTCAACGTCGTAAGGGTTTTGCAGCCAAGCAAGGGGAAGGGAAACCTTCTCAAACGCAAGGGAAGTCTGAAGGGAACAGGTGGAAGAAGAAACCTTATCCTTTCAAGCCAGGTGAGAAAAGTAACATGACGTCTGGAGGGTCTCGCTTCAAGAGACCGCCATCATACTTCAAGTGTGTCAAGTCGGGTTACATAGTTCGCTTTTGCACTGAAGGTGGCGTGGAGCAGGAGCCAAGGCAAGAGCAGTCGGTGCGCTCCGGGCCCGATGTGGCGGAGAAGGGGAAGATGCCGGAGTCGAGCGCTTCACGGTTGTGTAGCCAAGGGCCTATAACCTTGGGCAGCAGGAAGCGATCCGTCGGCCTGATGTGGTGACAGGTATGAGGAAATTTAAGTTGATCTGTTACTTTAGACCTTCAGGATCGTTTATGTTTGTTGCCTATGTTTTAGGCTTTGTGTTAGTTTCTGGATACCCCGCTAGGGTATTGTTTGATACGGGAGTGTCGCACTCCTTTCTTGCGGAAAGCTTTGTCCGGAGGATTGGAGTTGAGCCATTCTCGGCGGACGCAGAGCTGAAGGTGCGTATGCTCAATGGGTCATCCATGATTACCGGGGCGAAGGGGCGCATTTATTGGAATCTAGATGGAGTTGACTTCATGTTGATAGCAGCGGTCCTACCGTTGGTTGAGTTTGATGTGATATTGGGAATGGACTGGCTAGCAGAGCAGCGTGTCAGTATTGACTGTCTATCCAAGGTAGTTACCCTGAGAAACAAAGGGCAGACAGAAGTTAAGTTTGAGGGTCTTAATGGAGTGGCCTGTTCCCTGATTTCGGCCATGCAGTTGGTGCGGGCCGTTAACCAGGGAGGAGTATCTCTTGTAGCGTTGTTGGAGGTTCGTCTTTCCAGGTTATCCCTTGGAGAAGTACCCGTAGTGGCAGAGTTCGAGGATGTGTTTCCTAATGAGCTTCCTGGAGCACCTCCTCGACGGGAGATTGATTTCTCGATTGAGTTAGTGTCAGAGCCTAGGCCGGTGTCACGTCCTCCTTTTAGGATGACACCAAAAGAGTTGGCCGAACTCAAAGTACTGTTGCAGGAACTGTTGGAGCAGGGATATATCAGACCCAGTTCTTCACCGTGGAGCGCGCCGGTATTGTTTGTGAAGAAGAAAGACGGTAGTATGCGGTTGTGCATAGACTACCGAGAGTTGAATAAACTGACTATCAAGAATAAGTATTTGATTCCTCGGATAGATGACCTATTCGACCAGTTGGTGGGGTCAATGGTGTATTCAAAGTTGGACTTGAAATCAGGATACTATCAGTTGTGAATTCGAGACGAGGACAGACCCAAGACAGCGTTTGGTACGAGGTATGGTCACTTTGAGTTCTCGGTGATGTCGTTCGGGTTGACGAACGCACCATCCGTATTCATGGATTTGATGAATCGAGTATTTCGAAAAATACTTGGACTCTTTTGTAGTTGTCTTTATTGACGACATTCTGGTTTACTCCAAATCGGAGGTGGAGCATGAGACTCACTTGAGAGTAGTCTTGCAAGTGTTGAGAGAGAACCAGCATTATGCAAAGTTCTTGAAGTACGAGTTCTGGTTAGAGAAGGTGACATTTTTGGGTCATGTGATTAGTGGGAATGGGGTGGCGGTAGATCCAACAAAAGTGGAAGCCATGAGAGATTGGCCGATTTTGAGAACCGTGGCGGAAGTCCGAAGTTTCCTTGGACTAGCCGTGTACTATAAGAAGGTTCATGGAAAACTTTTTGCAGATAGCTCTACCCCTCACTTCACACACTCATAAGGAACAGAAGTTTGTGTGGACTCCGGAGTGCAATCAGGCGTTTGACACCCTGAAGGAAAGGCTGATGACAACTCCAATCCTAAGTCTGCCGAAAGTGACTGAAGGATTTCAAATTTTCAGTGACGCATCAGGATATGGTTTGGGTTGCGTATTGGTGCAACATGGCAGTGTGATAGCCTTTAGGTCTAGGCAGTTGAAGCCTCACGAGAGGAATTACCCCGTCCATGACTTGGAATTGGCGGCGGTATTTTTTGCATTGAAATTGTGACGGCACTATGTTTATGGTGCGAAAGTGGAGATCTTCACGAACCAGAAAAGCCTGAAGTATCTACTAGATCAGAAGAACTTAAATATGCGGCAGCGCAGGTGGGTCAAGTTCCTTGGAGACTACGAGGTGGCGATTCAGTATACGTCAGGCAAAGCCAATGTGGTGGCAGATGCCTTGAGTAGAAAATACTCTGGGCAAGGGAATTGGATCGAAGCTCATGATGAGCGGTTGGTGCGGGATTGGGAGTCCCTTGGCATCGAGTGTGTAGCGAGAGACGAGTCTAGCATGGCTCGTTTGAACTGGATTGAGTTGCAAAATGACTTAACCGATCGGGTCAGGAAACGACTAGTTTGGGTGAAGAGTTCCAGCCATTTGTGGTGGAAGCTCAAAAGGGCGAAGGTAGCGCCTGGGAAATGATTGACGGGATCCTAAGGAAAGATGGAAGGGTATGTGTACCGCAGTTCGGTAAGCTCCGTAAGGAGTTGATGTTTGAGACTCATTTTACGAAGTACTCCATTCACCCGGGCAGTACAAAGATGTACTTGGATATGAAGAATCCTTTTGGTGGTCTGGTCTGAAGCGGGACGTAGCTTTGTACGTGAGTCGGTGCCAAACTTGTGCCTTGGTGAAGGCCGAGTGTCAGAAGTCGGGCGGGTTCCTGAAGTCTCTTTCTATTCCCGAGTGGAAATTTGATGATGTTGGGGTTGCGGTCCGGAATCGCCCCCGCGCTGCGGTGCTATGCGGTAATGGCTTAACTGGCTGCCCCGTGGATCCGCCCGAGGACCTTTGATATAAAGATTAGTGGCGCCGTCCTCCATCAGTCCGGGCTTTTGGTGCGAGTGGTTGCGCTAAGTCCTCTCAAGTAGTATCAGAGGGGGTCGCGGGTTCGAAACCCCGGGGTCGTTTCCGGGGGGGGATTGTTGGGGCTGCGGTCCGGAATCGCCCCCGCGCTGCGGTGCTATGCGGTAATGGCTTAACTGGCTGCCCCGTGGATCCGCCCGAGGACCTTTGATATAAAGATTAGTGGCGCCGTCCTCCATCAGTCCGGGCTTTTGGTGCGAGTGGTTGCGCTAAGTCCTCTCAAGTGGTATCAGAGGGGGTCGCGGGTTCGAAACCCCGGGGTCGTTTCCGGGGGGGATTGTTGGGGCTGCGGTCCGGAATCGCCCCCGCGCTGCGGTGCTATGCGGTAATGGCTTAACTGGCTGCCCCGTGGATCCGCCCGATGACCTTTGATATAAAGATTAGTGGCGCCGTCCTCCATCAGTCCGGGCTTTTGGTGCGAGTGGTTTGTGTAAAGTTATTGTAATAATGTTTTTATTTGCTGCAATAATTTTCTTGTTGTCTTCCTGTATGAAGATTAATTTCGGGAACAAAATTCTTGTAAGGGGGGAGGAGTTGTAACACCCCGGTTTTCAGACCTGGAGTCGTTGGAAGCTAACGCCCGGCGGTAGAGATACCGCTAGCGGTAGGTCGACGAGCTCGACATTGGAGCTAGCGCACGATCATTGGATCTAGTGCGCACGACCACTGGTCGTGCGCCACTGATCGTGCGCACTATTCTCCATTTTTCCAAGTTCTGCCTAGGGCAACCGCACGACCATTGGACTTAGTGCGCACGACCACTGGTCGTGCGCCACTGCTCGTGCGCGTGTATCCTTTTCTTTCTAGAGTTCTGTGATTGTTAATCGCACAATCATGGGATCCAGTGCGCACGACCACTGGTCGTGCGCCACTGATCGTGCGGGAGGGTGCAGTTCCGTCTTTTTCTTTTGTGCCCTTCTGATGCTTCCTTAAACTCGATCCAAGGGCCCAGGATCTTCCGCCCAAATGACTTTATTAGGGCTGAGAGTGTCTTTCCCCTCATCTCTCATCTATTATAGTGAGATTTAGGGTGGAGAGGAAGTTAAGGGAGGAGGAAGGAGAGAGCTTCCTTCCACCATTGACGGAGCTTCAGAGCTCCGATCATCGTTCCGAGACCAGATCCGTGGAGAGGGCGTGGAGACGCTCGTGTCAATCCGTTCATAGCAAGGATTCCATGACTAGAAAGAGGGGTCGTAAGATAACGATATTTCTCCTCTCGGTTTCTAGGATGCGTGCATAACATCTTTCTCTTTCTTGTTTTTCAAGCTTTGGGGCACCAGATCTCTCAAATGAGAAGGGTTTGGGTCGCCATGGTTTAAGGGGAACTATCGGGTCGATTGTGTCCATCCCCGGCATGATATTGCATTAGAGATCCGCTCCGTTAGTGGATTAGGCATTGTGGGTGAAGCAGTTGCCGCGATCGTTAGTTCGACTCGGTGATGTTGCATAGAGAGCCATAAGGATTTTGTAGAAATCCGTTGCAACAAGATGTCGTTTGTGATGTATGTGTTTCCCCCTATTTTATAAGTGAGTACGTGTAGTCGGAACCGAACAAGGTTAGCTCCCCGTTGGCGGTAGATGATTTCCTTGGTGCGCGGGAACGTTGCAGTATGAACGATGGATTAGGGTGAGAAAGGTTATGCATTGTGATGTGCTAAGGTGCGGCTTTGTCTTCGTGGTCGGCTGGCTATCCTGTGACGTGCAAGTCATGTGGGGAGAGTGTCCCGGCGAGACTAGTCCCCTTCTGTGAGACTGACGAGAACGCCACGCATAGGACAAGCCCGGGCAATGAAGCCCACGAGCGGGTGGGGTCCAACAGGGGTTCTTAGAATCGATTTGTGTGTGAGACGGAATCCTAACGTGAGAAGTCAGGGTTTGCAGGCAAGCCCGGGTCTAAGACACACGAGCGGGTGGGGCCTTGGCAAGTTTTCCATGTGGCGGCTTGTATGCCGTTAGGGGAAATGCATTTCTCCTTTTTGTTTGCGGCTTGACGCTGATGGGTAAATTTGAGGTACTCAGTTGTTATGTTATGATGATGTGCTAGATGCATACGCGATAGGGTGTCTTGGGTGAAGCCCGAGTTTGCATACATGCTGCATAATAGACCCCTTTGATTATATGTTCAACATAGAAAACATGTTTGTTGTTTGTGACATCCAAACCTGTTTTAAATCTTTACATGTTTATGTATATGGCATACGAAGTGTTGACTTGCAGGTTGGAGGTGTACCCCGGGGCCCATTAGGGGTGGCTGGGAGGAGATGTGTTGGTTACACAGTAGAGGTCAGTCTTTGCTGACCCACGTTACCACCAATTTTTACAGGGCAAGGATCGCAAGCAGGAGCTAGCTCGCCGGCCAAAAAGGTCTAAGCCTCATGAAGTGTTTCAAGTTGTGTAATAGCTCTGTTTTGTGGAATTGTATGTTTGATGCATTATGTTTCCGGCTTGCATGTTGAGATAATCTAGGAGTGTTTATGCACGTTGACGTTTGTTGTTATTATTTGAGTTTTGGACTCTCTTTTGTTGTAAGGCCTTAAGGCCGTGTTGATACTCTTATGTATGTGAATAACTTCTGATCTTGTTTCTGTTTTCGCTGTTGGTTTATTTTGAGTTTTGAGCTGGGTAGTAAATATCATCTTTTAACGCTAAAGTTGTGGCGTCTGTATGTTGTGGGGCCCCGACCGGACCCATATTATACAGTCATTATAGGGGAGGTGTTACACTATAGCCTAGCTATATTCTTCTTATTGAACAACCTATCCAGGGCAGTACAAATCTTAGAAGCTGTCATGCAGCCTATGATGTGGTCAAACAAGTCAGGTGAAATTACTCGCTTGAGGGTCAACTTTGCCTTAGCATTAGTTCTTCTTCATGTCCTCACTTATTGGGCATTATCTCCAGCAGCTAACACCTCTTGTTTGTCATCTCCGCCAACAACCTCCTAGAGGTCCTTGTCAAGAAGATAACTCTCTATATAAGATTTCCACTTTTTGTAGTTGGTTTGAGTCAGCAGCTCAATACCAAGACATCTTGAATATCTAGCTTCTATACTAGATCTCATGGTTTACTGTCTTCAAAAGGTTCTTAGTGTCAACTACTAAAACTTTTGTTCTTCTAATACCATGTAAAAATTTCACTTTTTGTCACCTATGGGAGGTGAACTAGGTCGCAGGACCACTCTCAACCGTCCAAGACAGCAATTAAACCACTAATAATAGAAGATGCAAGAGAAAACACTTGAATTATTTTTCACTGTTTTTTACAAGACGAGACATACATAGCAAGACATGATTTTGTTTTGCAAATGACGGAGATCAAAAAACAACAAGACAAGAAACTTCAACCTCAAACCGCCTAGTCGCTTCTATCTACCTAGCCGCAGGTTATCTACTTAATCGCAGGCTTAGCCTCCTAGCCATAGAAGTTGTACCACACATGAAGCAAAGAACACAAACTGTTTGTCTGCACCTCTGACCTCCAAGTCGCCTGCCCGTCAACTTAACCGTGAGGTCGCGCGAACAGTACATGTTGACTACTGACTTTGAACAGCTGCAGAACTTGCACAAGTTGCGCGAGCTCCCCCATAACCTTGTCACACTGACTAGTCAACCAACAACATCACCTGAGAACCCCCTGCACTAGTTGCACGGACTGACCATGCTAGTCGCGCGATCAAGTGACCACCTGCTTGCTTGAGCACTACCAAGGAGAACTGCTCTGGTCGTCAACCCGCAGTCTTGTCAAGCAAGCACCGCTAATCGCTAACTGCTTTTGTTGCCTTCCACACTGAGACTCCATTGACTTAACCACCAGTACTAGTCGCCCAGTGATAGTCGCACAGTTGCACAAGCTGACCAAAACTTCACAACTCCTTAACACCTGTGAATTAAAAGAACCTTCTAACTGCAACCTGCTTCAAGCTTCAGCTCTCTGCTCTCGGTGATCTAATCGCCTGGTTAACCGAATTCTACCCGCAAACACCAAGTGTGACTACTGTCGTTACTATTCCTTTTTTAAATAAGTGGGTTGGGGTCCCTATTTATAGACGAACATGGTGGATACAGTCACTGCCAAGAAGGATAGGATTATGGCCAGCAGATATAGCAGATAACATAAACCTAACCGTGCGGACTTGCGGTTAGCTCCCTGACCAGGCAGATTTCCGGTCAGTCGCGCAGCTTCACATTTCAATATTTTCAATAAAATATAGAGATCAGATATTTGTGGAATTTTATTTTATTTCTTTGCATTAGAGTGTCATATTTTATATGTGCGTATGTCGAGCACATTGATTTAGGTTTCAAAAAAGAAATAATTATTGAATAATTCGGGAATTGATTCAACAGGATTTGATTAAGAGTCGTTTTTTCCCGAATTCAAATTCAAGTGTAATATGAATCTGAATCAGAAAAATATTATCTTTATTTACAAAAGTAGCAAATAGTTTGTGAATAATATCAATATATTTTTAAATAAACTTTATTTTATTAAATATACTTATGTAATTAAATAAGTTTTATATAATTAAATTTGAATCCACGTCCGGATACAAATTTGAATTTCAATTCAAGTTCGAATCCAAAATTTTGGGACGAATCCGAATCCAAGATTTCCAAACGAAACTGAATCAAAATGTGAATTCAAACATTTAAATGAATCTGAATCTTTACATTCTATGTCAAATTGGGATTCGATTGAAGTATTATTTGACTCGATTCGGTTCATGAACATTTCATGATAGCCTAGGCATAACATTTCATGATAGTGATGTTTTTCTCCTTAACTTAGCGAAGCAAAAACATCATGTCAAATAAATAAAGGTTCATAACCAACGTGTTCACGATCGCCACCACCATGCCAAACGAACCCCAAATCTCCAAAATAAAAGTAAGAGAAGATAATTGTGTTATAAAGCATAGAAAACCTGCAATTATTTTGTAATTAAATGCACCGGTTGTTTATGAAATCCTGCATGTAAAATATATGGGTAAAACTATATCCATATCCTTCAATTCTTCATCCCAAAATCCTTCTAATGAACATGAACTATGCAAAGCTTCAACTATTTTATACAATTCCTCTGCTTACTCTCATGATTTTTAGAAGGAATAAGCCTTTATCCCACTATAGTGGGGTCGGCTATATGGATCTTTTGTCGCCATTGTGCCCTATCTTTTGTCATAATCTCACTAATGCCTAAGTACATCATGTCTTTCCTTACAGTTTCATTCCAAGTCTTTATTGATCTACCCCTCCCTCGTTTAACATGCCTAGTGACTAGTCTTTATTGTGCCCTATTTTTAGAAGGAATATTACAAAAATTAAATCAGTAGAAACAAAATACAGGCAGTGACATGAAATCCTGATGATTAAATGGTTAATTCCTCCAACCAATTGAAAATTTACCAGAAATCATGGCAAGAGCAGCTTCCCAGGGTGAACCTGTGATACTGATTCGGATCTTTGAGGGCAATTTCTCTTTCATATGCGCTGGATACAAATTTAAAAAGCTCATGGCTGTCACCGAACACCCGAAAGTTCTTCCCGATCCGTATAATTTTCTCATCTCCAACCCTAATTAGAGCGAAAGCCAGTGTTGATGAGGGCAATTTGTGCTCTTCATCAACATCACAAGCTGCACTTGATGTATCAGCTACAAAACCAAACTTTTTCATTAGATTCTGCAAGAAATCATAAGTCTTCATTGAAACTGGGCTGGAACATTCATTCACTGTGAATCTATAAACTCTTCCTCTCATTTCCACCCAACTTCAGGCGATGGCCGCGTTTACTCCAAACTCCTTCATCTTCGTTCTAACCCTGGCAATACCCTCCAACCGACCCGTGTCAATGTAAATTTTGCATATCAACAGGTAATTCCCGAATCAAATTCTGCTCTCTCAATCGCCACCTCTCCGAATTCGAGATTCTGTGTTTAAGAAAGGAGTGATCCCCATATAAACTTGGAGGATTCGATCGGTATTTTCGATACAAAATCAAACGCTTCATCGAGACGACTCGCCCTTCCATATAAATCTACCATGCAGACATAGTGCTTAATCTGTGGAATGATGTAATAGTTCATCTTCATCCAAAGGAAGATTTTTTGACCTTCGTCTACTAATCCTCCATGGCTGCAAGCTGAGAGAACGGCAATGAAGCTTACTCCATCCGGCGAAACTCCTGATTCTTTCATCTCCTGGAATGCTTCTAGTGTTTTCCTGCTCAAACCACGGATTCCATACCCCGAAATCATAGTTATCCAAGTTACTGTATTTCTCTCAGGCATTCTGTCGAACAGTAAAACTGTGGAATCCAGTCTCCCGTTTTCGCATACATGTCAACAACAGAATTCCATTGCCCCGTCTCACAATGCAGCCATGGATTTCCTTACCCTTCATTAAATCAGTAGAAACACTGCAAATTCGCAGAACCAGGGTGAGTGTGGAAGGCAGCAGTTGCTTCCAGCCAGCTTTCACTCTTTCCTTGAACAGATCAAGCGCTATTTCAAATGACCTGCTTGTAAAATATGCCTCTTTGATGAGATTCCATGAAACTGAGTTTCTTTCGGGCATTTCTTCGAAGATTTTTCCTGCATAGTATAGATTTCCATAATAGTGTGTCGCAGAGAGTAACCAAGAAGACTTCTGCCCAGTGAAGTATGCTGAAGCTGCGAAGAGGTCGATAATGCAGTTGAAACGGTGATGCTGTTGGGTTTAATCCCCTCTTCCAAAATTTAGGAGAAGAAGTCCAGAGCTTGATGGTCATGTCTGTTGTGAGAAATACGTTCTCACGCTTCTGAGTGCACGCGAGGACGCGAGCTGAGATACCTGCAAAACGGTCAGTGAAATACGCAAAAGCAAACAATGGAGTGAGCGCTCTCGCTGATATGAAAAAAAAATGGTTAAGTCTTCGGAGCCTCGATGAAAGTGCTCCGGTCTTGGAGTGTTGTTGAGCCCGCGAAACCTGGGTGGAAGCGTTTTGGCCGAGAAATTCTATAAGTCCACGAAACTTCTGGAGTGAGCGCTCTCGTTGATATGAAGCCTTGATGGGAGCGCTCTCGCGGAAGCAGTTGACGTGACTTGGAGCGTGTTGAAGCCTTAGCGCAAGGAGAAGAACAGAGAGAATTTCTGAGCGGAGAATCGGCTTATGTCCACAATCTCGTCAGAAAACCTCAGAGTTTTATCTTGCCTCTGGAGTTTCTTCCCCTCAAATCAAGGTCAGAGGGTCTATTTATAGTTTTCTGAAGGATCGTGGTGGTAATTGCGTCGTGGAGTGAATTTGTTGGCGAATGGCGTTGCTCCGTTTTGATCATCTGGATCACCATTTTTGCCAAAATGACGAGAGTGTCCCCTACCCTTGGGCAGTTCGAGCGGCCCGGGCAAGGTGCCCAGAGGCAGCGAGAGATGGCTGACGACGAAGGAGGTAGCCCAAACGGCGGGGGTCGCCGCCGCTGGCGGCGCGCAAGCGATCCGGCGGACGTGCGGGTGCTCGGCCATGCTGCCTCATGGGAGCGCGGCCCAGCAGCCGCGCGGGCTGGCTGCACGCGTATGTCGCGCGCGCGGCTGCGCGCAAGGGCGCGGGCCGTGCGCGTAGGATGGCCACGCTCGTGCGCCGGTTCAGCCTCACTCTCCGGTGCCTTCGGGATTTTTGGCTTTGTGCGCGGCCGGCTCGGCCGGATTTGCTTGTCCCCGTATCCTTGTCCGAAAACCTTTTCGATTTGACTTAGAAAATTCAAGAAGAACCCCATTAAGAGTGAAATATAGACAAATCATATCCTGCTTTTTTGCAATAAGTCTGCTTTGAGGACTAAAACATGTGACTTAAAGGTTGCACCACAATACTTTAATTGATGCGCCAAGACTCCACTTCACCTTTTTGATTTAAAAATAAATCCAAAAAAAAATTATTTTATAAAGAATTATTCTAATTATTATTTTATTGCATGTGTCTATGGCTCTATGCTGGCCAGAAAACATTTCTAATGATAAAAAGAGCAATGTTATATTCGCATCAAGTTTCATTATGTGCATTCAAACGTTATATGCATGATTGCACACAAAGAAATTTTATTTGCAGCCAAAAATTATACAAGCAAACAAGCATTTTTCTTCATCCAAAAAATTTGGTTGTTCAATTGCTGGCTTCTTATACTTTTCTAAATTACTCTCTTCGGGAATGTGTCTTCCTCATCTCTCCATTGTCGTTCTCGCTTGCTGATCACCGGATCACTTCTCCTTCTTGTCATACAACTGGCTGCTACAAGCTTTTCGTTGTTGTTCATACATTAGCTTCCCCTAGCGTCTTCTCCTTCTTGGCTCCTCCGCTCATGTAGCTTTCTTCTGGCATGATTGTCTTTGCGAGATGAATGTTGTGCGAATAACAACGAAAATCTTGGTTTCCTATAAAAATATGAATTTTGGGAGAAAATGATTGATGCGGCAAATTTGGTAGATCAATGAAAAGGTAGACAGTGCCACACGTCTTTGAATGGAGAAAATAGAGAAGAAAGTGGAGGGTGTCACGCTTGAGATTGCAACGGGTGGGATACATTTTTTTTATTACAAATCAGTTGCGAGTCACGAGAGTTGTCGTACAGTGACACTGTCGCAGCAGGAATACGGTCGCTTCTGGGGATAGGGGTTGAGACAGTGAGACCCCTATCACTAGTTAAGTAGTTATGTTATCCTTAGATATTTTTTTTTTGGAAATTTTTTTTGTAGCATATTTTATGTGGCTGGTCCCACAAATCTTTGAAAATGTATTTTTAACACTTCTGAAGGTCCGAGAGGGATCAATCTGATTTCTTCCTTAGCTTGCTATTTTTAAAGACGACCGTTAGAGAACCTTGTCTCTTTCCGACCGTTAACTTCGCCGAGATTTCAAAAATCCCTTAGGCTGGTTTATCTCTTACCAACCGTCCGTCGCGGAGGCATTAATGGCTCTGATTCCTCGAGATCTTTTTTTTTCTCCACTTTTTTCTCTGCACTGTGAAACTCCCAAGCCAGCTTCTTCTGCCACTGCTGAAAACCTAACTCGGAATTAGGCGATACCTCAGAAATCGAGTTCTAAACCCAACTTCAATCCCTCTCCTTTTCCTCTGCCACTATTCTCAAAGAAACCATTTCTCTTGCAAGCAATCGGGATAAGCGCTTGTAGATTGTTGAAAGATTCGGCAAAATCAATGCGGGATTAGCTAGCCCCTTTCCCGACCATCTCACGAGATGCCAGTTTCCACACGGTGGCAGCTCTCCGGCGATCTTTTTCAATCACCAGCTCGCCAAAAAACCATTCTCAGAAATCCGCATCAGGGCCTTAAGGAGAAAATGAAAGCCCTAACCGTCCTATACGAGCAGCACAAACAGCCCTTAGCTCCAACCCATCACCCAAGCATCGATCTCCTAGATTACAATCATAAGAGGTTCAGAGAAGATGAGAAGCAAGAGCAAGAAAATGAGAAGAAGAACAGAGACGGAGCAGCTGTAATTCCGAGGATGAAGCCGAAATATGAAGCCAAGGAGAACCACAATTTGAACATAGCCAGCAGGAAAGCGGGGAAACCTGCCAGAGCTCCTGCAAGGAGGAGTTCCATGGGGTCGGTGCTGGAAGGGGGGAGAGGTTTGACGGCGTGCAAGAAAACTAGTGAGGATTCGGAGGCCTCCGGAGATACGGGGAGCCGGATAATGGTGTTTGTGCGGCTAAGGCCAATGGGAAAGAAAGAGGAGGCGGGGTCGAGAAGGTGTGTTAGGATTGCGAACAGAAGAGATGTGTACCTCACTGAGTTTGCCTCGGAGACGGACTACCTTAGGCTAAAGAGAGTTCGAGGGCGCCATTTCTGCTTCGATGCCGCATTCCCGGAGTCTACTTCACAACAAGAGGTGTACTTAACCACGTGAGTAATTCTTGTTTGGTTGCATTGTATTTCTTTAGTTTTCCTTTGTTCTTCTGAGTAGTTAGAAATTTGATAGATTCAGTCTTCTACAATCCATTTTAAAAATGCATTGGATGATGGATGACTAGAGATTGATTTCACACAATTACCAGGGATTGATTTCAAAGAGGAGGATCCCTCTTTCATTAAATATTAGTATTTAAACAAAAATATTTTGGGTGGGAAACCAAAATAAAAAAGAATAAAATAAGTTGTATTTCAGTGAATATGTGTTGAAAGTAGCATTAAGGTGAGATGGAAGTTAATGTTGGTGGGCACACGTCGAAAATGGTGCTAACATGGGATTCTGAGACACATACAGATTGGGGGAAGAAGCCACGTAGCACTCATGTGGAATAATCGCGGAGAGTTCTCAAAACTATAATAAGATGACGTCCGATTCAGATATTGTCTCTTGTGAAGAATTTGACCGCTAGTTCTACTCTAGGTCTTCGAGTATAATGCATCGGGATAGAATTGTATGAGATCAATCACAAAAACCTTTTTGGAAAGCTCAAATGTCACAGGTAAATCTATAAAATATGCATTGCCATTGATATTGTGGGCATCCTCGAAGGAGATAAACTTGATTGAGCATTAGTATCCTTTATTATTTTAAGCAGACTATGTTCGGGTCAAGATGTGACACTCGAACAACCATTAAAATCATTATTGAATGTTTGGCAAACCATATGAATTCATTTAGGTGGTTTAAAAAGCCCTTGGGAGCACCCAAGTATGCTCGGTCAGCCAACATAAATGACTACTTATGGCATAGTGTCCATGGGATGCTCATCCAATATGAGAGAATACCCTAAATGGGTGACCTTGGAGATTTATCAAATAGTTCACCTTAGTTAGTTAAGGATCCAATTTAAGTATAAACCTCAACTAGCAATATTATAGAAAACCTTATTATAACCTTTAAATTGATTAAGGTCTATGAGAACTTAAACTCTTAAGAGCAAAGAAAATTCATATTAACTTCCATGCATTAAAAAATACTGTATTGTGGGAATGAATCTACTTTTGACCCGATCGTGTATTGTGCGGGAGATAATGTTGTGATTGTTGAGATTATTTCCAAGAGCGACACGAGCAAAACAATAGAGTTAGACATGATGAGATTCTTGTGAGTGATTTATTTTTTAGCACAAGATCCTTGAAATTTCTCAAGTCATATCCCTGAGTCATCTCTCCCATGAGTATTTCGAGCTTAGTGTTGAGTACGTGGTGATTGTCTCTCGAATGCTTAGGGCACTTCTGATATGTCGAAAATATGTTCTGGCACTCGTCATATTCATGATGAATATTACTATACCATCCTGGTGAGCCACGTGAGGAGTTTTCCCCTCGTAGAATCATTCGATACATCCTAGATTGGCATCCTAGTGTCGATGACTCGGGCATTTTTTGGTGTGATTATTGTCTTCATGACGAATTTTCCTATTGATTGCTTTGTGAACCACCTTACAGGTCGCATTCCTTGATATATATTTTGTATGTCACGAGATTGTGCTTTTGTGTTGTTGCCTCATATAAGTATAAAAGTTTTCGTAGTTCACTTGACAAGTAATTCTAGTCTCATCTACATTGCAGAATTTGGATTGTTTTTTGGATTCTTATGATCGGTCTGCCGTTCTGATTTCGTTGAACTCTAGGTTTCAAGCCTAGATTTCTCTCCTCCCTCCATTTGGCCGAAGAACATCCACCCACCACCTCCGGTTTACAACCACACATTGCTAGTGTCGACCAGCCCAATCACCCCCCCACCACCACCACCACTAAATCAATTTTACGAATGCATATAACCTCAATTAATTTGTTATGGGTGTAGGCTTGTCACCCTGTGATACCATCAATTATATATTGTTAGTATGTCAGGTCTTTTATTATTATCGTTTTGGGTCTTGTTCATTATTATTAATGTCGAGTCATTAAAATATTGTTATTAGGTATGGGTTAATGATTGTTATTATGAGTCTTGTAAGCCTATTTAAAGGCACGGGTTATCGATCCGCTTAAAATTAACAACTATGATCATCTAGAAGCAGTTGGAATAGGCGAATTCCAACACCTGGAATGAAATTCCAGAAGCAGTTTTGATAAGTTCCCTGGACATAACACTTGGATAGGCTTTGCTACATGTAATTAGGTGAAGGGTGGGATCAAGGGGGAAAGTTGAAGCGAAAGGGAGCAAGTTTGTGGGTTTGTGGGTGGCCAACTAAGATGGGAGGGGAAGTGGAGTGGGGAGGAAGGTGGGGTCTACCAAGGGGATGAGGGATGGAGGTGTTTCAAGCATCGCACTTGGGTTCCGGCTTCGGCACCAGTGATCAAAAGAGGGATTTTTATCTTTATCTTTTAATCCCTTCTAAATGAGTCTTCCATCGCTATTTATAGATTAAGGATCCGCCACAGCCGGTCATGATTCTGATCATGACGGTCTCCAAAATACACAATAAAATTCAAAACTTGTAAAATATAACAAAAAATCATGAATCGCCAATTCGCTCAAAATTAATGGCTCTGATCATCGTGTATGTGACATGATCCCCATCATTTTTGTTTGAAGTCTAAATTACTTATCATTATGTATTTGGTGAAAAATCATATTATTCTGGATGCTACTTTGTATGTTTTCTCATGACTTGTCTTATTTGTAGAAACTCTTTGTTTAATATGTAATTGAAGCACTTTCAACTTTAATTCAATTAAATTTGTTTGTTTATCTAGCTTTTGAACCTCAAACGTGAATGCTTGTAAATATCTTTAATAATTTCAACACTTATCGTTATTGCTCGTAGGAATATTGTGCATTACACCATCCCTAAAGTACCATGTGATGTAGGGGTAGGCTACAGGTGCACAAAATCTACAACGCTAGGTGTGAGTGCAAGGGTGACACACTAATCCAAACCTACATACAAAGCAATGATCGATGTTTCGACAAATAAATGGAAGCGATGAAAATTTCAGCACCACACAGATATTAAAATAGAAATCAAATGTTTATTTTGGCAATATTATAATTGTTTTCCTCCGCTCGGAGGGCCAAAGCGAAGCGCGCAGCGAATGTCTCCTCCTGCAAGTTATTAGAGCACAAAAACAAAGTTCCACAAACAGGAATCACATCAAAATATGATAAATCGCCAAATGAAAATGTTGAATCAAATAGTACAATACTACAAAAGCTCACAAAGTAGAGGGCGAGCTGAAATATCTGATCGACGGTTTCTAGGCGATGTGGAATCAACTCTCGCCGAATCTCAGAACGAAGGACCGCCTTGAATCGGGAGGCGGTGGCGATAGGATCCTCTGAGACGTCACTCCTAACCACTAGCTCGTCGAAGCGAGCCATATACTCAGCAACAGTAAGTGACTCCTGCCGTAAGTTCTGTAACTGCTCAAATAACTGGTCTCGGTAGGAGGCGGGGAGGTATTTCTCGCTCAACCTTTGCCTCATCTCGTCCCATCTGGCGATGGGGTAATACCCATCTCGCTCCAACGATATCTCAACGCTAATCCAGAATACCTTAGCCTGTCTAATCAGCTTTATTTTTGCAAAGCGGACACAACGCTCGTCACTCATGTCATATCACTCGAAGTAGTGGTCCATGTCCAAGAGTCAATCGCTGAAGGATTTCGAATCTAGGCGACCGTCGAACGAAAGGGGCGTCGAGTCGGATGCGACGAGTGATGTCGTGGTGGTGGCCTCCTCTCCGTGGGTCGAGATAATCATCATGGGCGTAGTCATATCGAGCGGGTGGGAGACCACGCTCTCTCTGACCCGGGGGATAATATTCTTTGTGATGATGGTCACGGCGACAGTGTGAAGGCACCTGATCTCTCGGGTCAAGTTGAGGCTGACGTAGCATACGGTACTCATCACGCTGATGGGGAAGCCTATCCCGCGCCAGAACTTGCCTATGATTTATCACAAAATCAGGATTTTGCCTTACTGGCGGAATCGGGGCTCGATGAGGAATATCACGACGACGGCGGTCTGCTAGAGGTGGACCATCTCTCGAACGGTTGTCCTGACGTGGAGGAGCATCAGGGTCATCCTCAAGTGACTCGTAACTCTGTGTCGGAGTGTCCTTGGCATTCTCTAAGTGGTTTAAGCGAAGGTTCACCTCGGCAAGATCATGACGCACATCGTTGAACTGGGCACCTAAAACGTCAAAACGGTCTAGGATAAGGCGATGAAACTCAGCAAAAGCGGTGCCCGAATTCGAGCTCGTCGTGCGGTCGTCGGTGACTTGTGGATCTACCATGCTTCCTCTAAAGATCCTACCACTACGGAGCATGCAAATGGCCTAACCTTGACCTCTGATATCAAAATGATGTAGGGGTAGGATACAGGTGCACAAAACCTACAACGCTAGGTGTGAGTGCAAGGGTGACACACAAATCCAAACCTGCATGCAAAGCAATGATCGATGTTTCGACAAATAAATGGAAGCAATGAAAATTTCAGCACCACACAGATATTAAAATAGAAAACAAATTTTTTTTTGGCAATATTATAATGGCTTCCTCTACTCGGAGGGCCAAAACAAAGCGCGAGGTAAATGTTTCCTCCTGCAAGTTATTAGAGCACCAAAACAAAGTTCCACAAATAGGAATCGCAGCAAAATATGATAAATCATCAAATGAAAATGCTGAATCAAATAGTACAATACTACAAAAGCTCACAAAATAGAGGGTTGAACCGAGACACTGAAGATTTAGATGGCCGGATGTGTAGATCGGCGATCGGAGATGGAGCCGGTGATGAGGCAACGGTGGTTGTCCTCGGCGGAAAACGGTGAAACGGACAATAAAACGGTGGATCCGACCACGTATAAGTAGATCCGGGTTGGGGGAGGGTAGATCTGATGTGTAAGAGCGGATTCGGGCCAAAATGGAAAGTGCGAGAGGTGGAAGTAACGAATCGGGGACGAAAGTCCAAGATCTTAATTGATCTTGTGAATTTGGACTAGAGGAAGGTGGATCCACGTGAAGGGAGTTTAAGGAGTGGCCGTCTAGGGTTTTGGATAGTTTTCGGGTGATGGGGAGGAGTGTAGGGTGGTCGGCTGGATGAGGGGTTGCAAGGGGTTGGTCGGCTTGAAGGGGTGGATGCGGGCTGGAGGTTGGGGAGAAGGCCGAGGGTGGGGTTTTGGGAGTCGGCGGTTATGCTGGCCTGGAAACAATAGGCCGGCTGTTTGAGAGGGGTGGTTTGGGGCTGTCGGCAGCTGGATGTGGGGAGTGAGGGGTGGAAAACAAAGGTGGAGGTAGGGATTACCTTGGGGAGGAGTTCGGAGGCCTAGGAGTCATCACCTAGGGATCCACGACGTCGGCACTGGGGAGAGATCGCTGGAATCCGGGAATGAGTGTTCTCCAAATTCTGCAATGCCTCAATTCAGCCCTCAAGACTCCTATTTATAAGAAAAGAAAATTTAGGGCTTCCCCATCAACGACTATGATTGGTCTGGGTTTGGTCCTTAAATACATCAATAATAAACAGAAAAATATAAACTAATATAGTGTTTTGACTCGCGACAATGTCCCGGACGCAACTTCGGAGTCCGATCGGCGATCCGATCAAGTCTTCCTGCGCGAATAAATGAACGTAGGTCCCGTCTTGCAGCGAACCCCTCCAGGTGCATGATTCGATGGATTCCCATCAACTCCCCCCGATTGAAAAGCCTTTGAGACGATCGAACTGAGGTCGAAATCCAGGGGCGAATCGATCAAGCTCTGCTGGTAGTATCCAAGTGTCGTCCGCGTCGGGGCAGCCCTGCCAGTGTACCAAGTAGCGACATCGTGGTCCGTCAGTGGTGGGAACAAACTGATTGGATTTGATCTCTGTGACGTACTCATCTCTCATCTCTCAAAGGGTGGATCCTGATGCAATCAGTGGTGTCTGCGGTGAAACCAAAGAAGACGAGTTCCCAGGTGGGCGGATGTCAATAGTGGATGGACTTGGGTGGCCATCAGACGGTGGGGACGTATGAGTGTGGTACGGTAACGACCGTGGGGATGGGGGTGGATGGATATCTCCACTGTTCGAGTCCACATACTCATGAGGCTCGTAGTATAGAGTTAGATCCTCAACATTAAACACTGGTTGAATTCCCATACTAGCCGGGATATCAAGTCGGTAGGCATTTGTCCCAATACGACTAATAACAGAGTACAGACTCATTCGCCTGATGCTTAACTTCTTGGAAGGTCCCGAAGGGAGCCTCTCTGGGCGGATTCGTACCATTACCTTTTCGCCTTCATTGAATATTTGTTCTCGCCTTCACTTGTCAGCATGAGCTTTATAATGTTCATTGCTTGTTATTATTCGCCAGCGAACCGACTCATGCAACTCATGCAAATCCTGTGCAAATGACTCGGCAGACTCACTAGGGCGCGACTCCAAAGGACTCGGGACGAGGTCTATAGGTTTCCTAGGGTCATATCCTGATCCTACATGCTCTCATACCAGACACCGCAAAAGATTCCCTAAACTATGATTCACTACCTCTGTCTGTCCGTCCATCTGTGGGTGATATATCGAGGAGAACCTAAGAATAGTGCCCGTCTTATGTCATAGGGTTTTCCAGAAATAACTCATAAATCTCACATCGTGGTCTGACACAATCGACTTGGGCAGGCCATGTACTCGAAAGACGCCCCTCATGAATATAGATGTAACATGAGTCGAGGAGAACCTAACTCCTACATGCTCTCATACCAGACACCGCAAAAGATTCCCTAAACTCTGATTCACTACCTCTGTCTGTCCGTCCATCTGTGGGTGATATGTCGAGGAGAACCGAAGAATAGTGCCCGTCTTATGTCACAGGGTTTTCCAGAAATAACTCATGAATCTCACATCGCGGTCTGACACAATTGACTTGGGCAGGCCATGTACTCGAAAGACGCCCTCATGAATATAGATGCAACATGAGTCGCATATGCCGTCTTGCGGTAGGCAATGAAATGCGCCATCTTTGAAAACCGATCGACAACTACGAAGATGGAGTCGTGTTTCTGTAAGGTGTGGGGAAGTACGAGAACAAAATCCATGTTAATGTCCTCCCAAGGGCGATGTGGGACAAGTAAAGGCGTGTACAGACCTGTGTTCTGCTTAGTGCTCTTTGCCGTCTGGCAGATATGGCAGTGGCGAACAACGCGAGCTACGCCCTTCTTAAAGTCAGGCCGATAGAGGCGGTCCTCAACAATGGCTATGGATTTATCTCGCCCGAAGTGGCCTGTGGCCCCACCCGCGTGCAGCTCCCAAATCAGATAATCACGATAAGATGTCTGGGGAATGCACTGGCGGGAGCCCCGGTACAGATATCCCTCATAGATCTGATATCCCTCAACAGGGTCGAGTGGGTCTCGGGACAAGGCGGTGTAAATCTCGCCAAAATCAGGGCATGTTGGATAGTCCGGTATCAATCTCTCCAGTCCCTCTACGCTCGCAGTCATCGTCTGCAACAGGGATACGTTGCGACTCAACGCATCAGCCGGTTTGTTCTCAACACCAGCTCAGTGCTTGAGAACATAATGAAAGTCCTGCAGATATTTGACCCACTTCGCATGCTGGTTTCTCAGCTTGCGTTGCGAGTCGAGGTAGCGAAGCGCCTGGTGGTCGGAATATAACACAAACTCTCGGGGAAGGAGATAGTGTCTTCAGTAACGCAGAGAGTTGACTATAGCATAAAATTCTCGATTGTAATTTGAGAATTTCTGCTTAGCTTCATTCAGCTTCTCACTAAAGTAAGAAACTGGATGTCCCTCCTGACTCAAAACGCCACCTATACCAACCCCTAACGCATCGCATGCGACCTCAAAAGCACGGCTAAAATTCGGCAATCGTAGGACAGGAGCCGTCGTCAATCTCTCCTTAATTTCTTCGAAGGCTCTAGTGGTTGTGGGGGTCCACTGAAACTCTCCCTTCTTGAGACAGCTCCTGAAGGGGGTCATGATCGTACTGAACCCCTGAACAAACCTATAGAAGGTGGCAAGTCCGTGAAAGATTCGAGCCTCGTGAATATTCGCGGCACGGGCCAATCCCGAATGGATTTGACCTTCTCGGGATCTACGGATACTCCCGTAGACGATATAATAAAGCCCAGAAAGTGAACAGACTCGGAAAAAAACGAGCACTTCTTCAGGTTCACATACAATTTCTCTTGGCGGAGGGTGTCAAAGAGAAGTCTCAGATGATCGAGGTGAGCAGCCTGAGTCTGGCTATAGACTAGTATGTCATCGAAGTATACTACCAGAAACTTGCCCATGTAGGGTCGCAACACCTGCGTCATAACTCGCATAAACGTGCTCGGGGCATTAGATAGCCCAAATGGTATGACTAGCCACTCGTACAGACCGTCCTTGGTCTTGAATGTTGTCTTCCACTCGTCTCCCTCACGAACTCGTAGCTGATGGTACCCACTACGGAGGTCGATCATGGAAAAGATCTGGGCACCAGATATAGTATCCAGAAGGTCATCGAGTCGTGGAATCGGGAAGCGATATTTGACCGTGATTTTATTAATGGCGCAGCTATCGATGCACATACGCCAACTACCGTCCTTCTTAGGGGTAAGAAGGGAGGGGACCGCGCACGGACTCATACTCTCGCGAATGAACTGCTTCCGGAGAAGCTCATCAACCTACCGCTTGAGCTCAGCGTGCCCATCTGGGTGCATACGGTAATGGGGCAGGTTTGGGAGGGAAGCCCCTGGGACTAAATCAATAGCATGCTAAATGCCCCCTCGGGGGGTGGGCAGCTTATCAGGGAGCTCGTCCGGCATAATGCCCGCAAACTCGCCTAAAAGGGGACGCACCGCGAGTGGGTGGTCAACAGGGGTGTCCTTAGTGACCTGAGTAGCGGCGACAACATAAATAATATCTGACTCAATATTATCTCGCAAAAACTCACCTCGCCACAGAATATGCAGTGGCCTCGAGGCGCTCATACTCACAGATGGCTTTACCACACCCTTGGATCTATCTCGGGGCTGGGTGGGCGTCAACGTAATCTAACGCCCCTTGTCATAAAAGACACACGTGTGTTTAAGCAGCCGAAGCATGTAACATCACGATCAAATAGCCAGGGACGGCCAAGCAATACATGAGCGACGTCCATGGGAATAACATCACACCAGACCTTATCCTGAAAGGATGCAATAGTAATCGGGACTAGGCAACCCTGGGTGACCTGAATCGTCGTCTTGTCTACCCAGACGACCTGATATGGGTGGGGGGTGAGGCTCTGCCTTCACCTGTATACAGTCAAGCCCCTTCTGGGCCACGATGTTCACACAACTCCCACTGTCGATAGCCAACTTGCAGGGGTCGCCTGCACTAAGAAAGTATATATAAAATATAGTGGTGCGTCACCAATCCTCATCTACACGAGGGGTGTGTAGGAGGCGTCTAATCACTCCCACCTTTAAAGATCTCTCGGCGTCACTCTCCCAGCCTTCCTTCGATGGTGGCCTTAAACTTATTCCGTACCCTACTCTTCTTCCTCGAAATCCTGCTCCTCGCCCTCAACTAGCAGGTTCCGCGTGGGCACTGCGCCGCCACGTGTCCCTGCCAGAACATCGATAACACACAATACCCCCAGACCGCGGGCCATCAGTGGCTATGGCTTTGCCCTTCGCATCCGTGGGGATACGTGAGGGTGCAGCCGTGGTGGTCTGGGGCGGAGCGGGCTTCCTAAAAGTCGAGGACTCAGTCCGAGAAGTGAACTGCCTCGTGCTAGAAGATTGGAGGTACTGTTCATACTCAAGGGGTCGCCTGCACTAAGAAAGTATATATAAAATATAGTGGTGCGTCACCAATCCTCATCTACACGAGGGGTGTGTAGGAGGCGTCTAATCACTCCCACCTTTAAAGATCTCTCGGCGTCACTCTCCCAGCCTTCCTTCGACAGTGGCCTTAAACTTATTCCGTACCCTACTCTTCTTCCTCGAAATCCTGCTCCTCGCCCTCAACTAGCAGGTTCCGCGTGGGGCACTGCGCCGCCACGTGTCCCCTGCCAGAACATCGATAGCACACAATACCCCCAGACCGCGGGCCATCAGTGGCTATGGCTTTGCCCTTCGCATCTGTGGGGATACGTGAGGGTGCAGCCGTGGTGGTCTGGGGCGGAGCGGGCTTCCTAAAAGTCGAGGACTCAGTCCGAGAAGTGAATTGCCTCGTGCTAGAAGATCAGAGGTACTGCTCATACTCAAGGGCGAGCTGAAATATCTGATCGACGGTTTCTAGGCGATGTGGAATCAACTCTCGCCGAATCTCAGAACAAAGGTCCGCCTTGAATCGGGAGGCGGTGGCAATAGGCTCCTTCGAGACGTAACTCCTAACAACTAGCTCGTCAAAGCGAGGCATTTACTCAGCTACAGTAAGTGACCCCTGTCGTAAGTTCTGTAACTGCTCAAATAACTGGTCTCGGTAGGAGGCAGGGAGGTATTTCTCGCTCAACCTTTGCGTCATCTCGTCCCATCTGGCGATGGGGTAATACCCATCTCGCTCCAACGATATCTAGATGCTAATCCAGAATACCTTAGCCTGTCCAATCAGATTCATTTTGCAAAGCGGACACAACGCTCGTCACTCATGTCATACCACTCAAAGTAGTGGTCCATGTCCAAGAACCAATCGTTGAAGGCTTTCGGATCTAGGCGACCATCGAACGAAGGGACGTCGAGTCGGATGAGACGAGTGATGTCATGGTGGTGGCTTCCTCTCCGTGGTTCGGGATAATCATCATGGGCGTAGTTGTATCGAGCGGGTGGGGGACCACGCTCTCTCTGACCCGGGGAATAATATTCTTCGTGATGATGGCCACGGCGACCGTTTGGAGACACCCGATCTCTGGGGTCAAGCTGAGGATGACGTGACATACGGTACTCATCACGCTGATGGGGAAGCCTATCCTGCGCCGAAACTTGCCTATGATCTACCACAAAATCAGGATTTTGCCTTATCGGCGGAATCGGGGCTCGATGAGGAATATTACGACGGTGGTAGTCTGCTAGAGGTGGACTATCTCTTGTACGTTGGTCCTGACGTGGAGGAGCATCAGGGTCGTCCAGGGATTGGAAATAATATATTTATCGAACAATATATTATAATATATTGTACACAATATATTGTATTGTACATTTGACAATAACAATATATTGTATTGTTATTTTAACAATAACAATATATTGCCAATATTATTGTACTTTTAATTTAAAAAAAACCTAGTATATAAAGATAAAATTTCATTTTTATAGATATTTGTCACAAACAATCATCTAAAACAGGCTGAACGTGCACTCAAATGACAGCGAAAACAGCAGGAAATAACGACGACTTACATTGATACTAGGTTTTTAATGCCCACATCGAATCATGTAGAACGGTTGTTCTCCATGAGCAATTGAATATTTTCGAAGACACAACGAAGGCTGCTACCACGTACTTTGGAAGCGTTGGTTTTCCTCAAACAAAATCGACATTTATGGAATTTGGCTTTGGTGTCTATTGTCGTGAATGAAGAAACAGTTGATGATGAAAACCAAAGTGACGAGGATGAGGAGCTGAACTTTTGAGAAGTTATATTATAAAGTTTATTTGTAACTTTTATTATTGGTTTTGGAAACTTTTGAAATACTATATTATATTATCTATTTGGAACTTTTGAAAAAATTACAATATATTGTTTTTTCATTTTTAGCATTTACAATACAATATATTGTATTGCTAACATTGCAATATAAATATATTGTATTGTTAGCATTACAATATCAATATATTATATTGTTTATTCTCAAAATTACAATACAATATCAGATAGTATTGTTCCAATCCCTGGGGTCATCCTCAAGTGGCTCGTCACACTGTGTCGGAGTGTCCCTGGCATTCTCTAAGTGGTCTAAGCGAAGGTTCACCTCGGCAAGATCATGACACACATCGTTGAACTTGGCACCTAAAGCGTCAAAACGGTCTAGGATAAGGCGCTGAAACTCAGCAAAAGCGGCACCCGAATTCAAGCTCGTCGTCGGTGACTTGTGGCTCGACCATGCTTCCTTTAAGGATCCTATCACTACGGAGCATGCAAATGGCCTAACCTTGACCTCTGATACCAAAATCATGTAGGGGTAGGATACAGGTGCACAAAACCTACAACGCAAGGTGTGAGTGCAATGGTGACACACTAATCCAAACCTGCATGAAAAGCAATGATCGATGTTTCGACAAATAAATGGAAGCAATGTAAATTTAAGCACCGCACAGATATTAAAATAGAAAACAAATATTTATTTTGGCAATATTATAATGGCTTTCCTCCACTCGGAGGACCAAAGCGAAGTGCGCGGCGAATGTCTCCTCCTGCAAGTTATTAGAGCATCAAAACAAAGTTTCACAAATAGGAATCACATCAAAATATGATAAATCACCAAATGAAAATGTTGAATTAAATAGTAAAATACTACAAAAGCTCACAAAGTAGAGGGCTGAACCGAGACACTGAAGATTTGGAGGGCCGGATGTGTAGATCGGCGATCAGAGATAGAGCCGGTGGCGAGGCGACGGTGGCTGTCCTCGGCGAAAAACGGTGAAAACGGACAATAAAACGGTGGATCCGGCCACGTATAAGTAAATTCGGGCCGGGGGAGGGTAGATCTGATGTGTAAGAGCGGATCCGGGCCAAAATGGAAAGTGTAAGAGGTGGAAGTAACAGATCGGGGATGAAAGTCCAAGATCTGAATTGATCTTGTGTATTTGGACTAGAGGAAGGTGGATCCACGTGAAGGGAATTTAAGGAGTGGCCGGCTAGGGTTTTAGATAGTTTTCGGGTGGTGGGGAGGAGTGCAGGGAGGTCGGCCTGATGCGGGGATGCAAGGGGCTGGTCGGCTTGAAGGGGGGAGGGGGGGGGAGGCCGGCGGTGGGGTTTTGGGAGCCGGTGGTTGCAGAGGCCTGGAAACAGTAGGCCGGCTATTTGAGAGGGGGGGTTTGGGGCTGTCGGCGGTTGGATGTGGGGAGTGAGGGGTGGAAAATAAAGGTGGAGGTAGGGATTACCTTTGGGAGGAGCTCGGAGTCCTAGGAGTCGTCACCTAGGGTTCCACGACGTCGGCACCGGGGACGGATCGCTGGAATCCGGGAATGAGTGTTCTCCAAATTCTGCAAAGCCTCAATTCAACCCTCAAGACTCCTATTTATTAGAAAAGAAAAGTTAGGGCTTCCCCATCAATGGCTATGATTGGCCGGTGGGTTCGGCCCTTAAATACATCAATAATAAACAGAAAAATATAAACTAATATAGTGTTTTGACTCGCAGCGACGTCCAAGACGTAGCCGCGGAGTCCAATCGGCGATCTGATCAAGTCTTCCTGCGCGAATAAATGAGCGTGGGTCCTGCCTTGCAGTGAACCCCTCCAGGTGCATGATTCGATGGATTCCCATCACCATGTCGCCTCACTAACATACATTCATTAGAGTTTCTTTAGAACACATTCATTAAATTCCTCCCGCATCAACATGCATCAAAAATGCGTATTGTAAATGTATTTTCATCTAACAAAAATATATGTAAATTTTTTACTTATATCATGCATGAAGGAAATAAAGAAAATTTATTTATTTATAAATGTTAAAAATTAAAATCGTAATCTTATCAACTGAATTGAGTTGGAGAAAGAGGAAAGGGGAGGAAAAGAGAAGAATCTGGAAGAAAATTGGAGAAGGGTGATTTTCCCTTTAGAGTAGAAGATGGTATTTGATTAATCAAATAATATTATTCAAGAATTGCATTTTCCCAATAATGAGCGAGGGACATTCATTTGAAATAGCGAAATGCGGGCAATATCAAGGAAATGATTATTCTTTCTCTCTATGACACAATTTCGTAGGTACTAAAAATTTTAAGACGAGTATTAAACTGATTTTGAATTTATAGCAAAACAACTGAAAAACTCAAGAAGGAAAAAGGAAGAAATTCAAAGTTACAACTACTTCCTTTCCTCCTGTAGATGGCTTAGTTTTCTAAAGTTTATACTTTTCCGGATGAACATTAATTTCATCAGACACAAAGCCAGCACACTTTCAACCTATAATTTTTATTTATTTTACATTTTATCTAAGAAAAGCATTGTGTAAGAGAAAAATATGGGTCAATATCACATCTTCTTATAACATATAACACTAGAATGCCATTGAAATTGTTGATTAGATGATGCTAAAAAAAACTTTTTTCTTGATATAAGGTTTTGCATTTTTTATGTGTAATTTCTTGGAATATAAAACCAACATTTTCCATCATGTGCTTATATGTAGAACCACGGAACTAGTGGAAGGTGTTCTTCAAGGAAGGAATGGGACTGTATTTTGCTATGGTGCGACAGGTGCAGGGAAGACTTACACGATGCTCGGGACACTGGAGAACCCTGGAGTTATGGTGTTGGCTATAAAAGACCTCTTCTCAAAAATTAGACAGAGGAGCTTTAATGGAAGCTATTCATTGCTTCTCTCTTATCTTGAGGTCTATAATGAGACTGTGAGAGACTTGTTGTCACCTGGGCGGCCTCTTGTCCTCAGAGAAGATAAACAGGTAGGTTAGTAAAGAATTAAGTGCCTCCCAACTTTTTCTGATATATTACATGTTTGTAACTTTCATATTCATACTTATATTTATATTTAGCTTAGAGGGAAGGTCCATTTAATAATGCAAAATCACAAAAGTTTTTTGTAATTATCCTATTTTTGTATAATATGGAGAGTTTAATAGAACATCTTTACACACTAAGATTTGATCCTTCTAAGCACAATCACTTCCACATTTTTCAGGGAACTATAGCAGCTGGGCTAACTCAGTACAGAGCTTACTCAACAGATGAAGTAATTCAACCTGACAAATCATTATCATCTTTCTTAATTCTATGAACTATAGTTATGGGAACAACATTGCTCAATTCACATCTCTTTCAGGTTATGCAATTACTTCAACAAGGAAATCGAAACCGGACAACTGAGCCCACTCGAGTAAATGAGACCTCCTCGAGATCACATGCCATTCTTCAAGTACCCTCATCATCCACTTCACCTCTCATTAGTTTTGATAGTTCAAATCAGTGACTTTAGTTACTTCAATCACAGATTATTACAGAATATCAAGTCAAAGAGTCACTAAATGTGGACACAAGGGTAGGCAAGCTGTCTCTTATTGATTTAGCTGGGTCAGAGAGAGCTCTTGCAACTGATTTGAGAACACAAAGATCAATTGAGGGGGCAAATATAAACCGATCGCTCCTAGCATTGAGTAGTTGCATTAATGCGCTTGTGGAGGGAAAGAGGCACATCCCTTACCGTAATTCGAAGCTCACTCAGCTCCTTAAGGACTCGTTGGGTGGACCATGCAATACTGTCATGATCGCTAATATTAGCCCTGGCCATTTTTCTTTCAGTGAGACTCAAAATACACTTCATTGGGCCGATCGCGCCAAGGAGATACGGACTAAAGTATGTTCCTTTTCCTACTTCAGTTTCTCAATTAGTGTTTTTATCGATATCATGTGCTTAACTATAATTAATTTGGTAGATTATTCTTTTACTTCATTTGGTTAGATGTAGCTGGAATAAAAAAATTTAACTTTGTAAACACCTTTGAAATTTACATTCTAGTTTCGCATACAAATGAATGAAAACAAAACCATCAGTTTTGGAAAAATGTTTTATGTCTTCAAGCAACCTAAATGAAGCCTAGTACTAATTTGCTAGGGTTTTTTTCCTTCATTTGGTAGGATGTAGCTACAACAAATATTATTTTTAACTCTGCAAACACCTTCAACATTTATGTGATTATTTGCAGTTTTTTTCACATACAAATGAATCGAAACAAAACCATCAATTCTGGAAATATATTGTGTTCAAGGAACCTAAGTAAACCCTAGTACTACCTAAATGAAAAAACCATTAGTTTTGGAGAAATGTTTTATGTCTTCAAGCAGCCTAAATGAAGCCTAGTACTAATTTGCTAGGTTTTTTTTTTCCTTCATTTGGTTGGATGTAGCTAGAATAAATATTATTTTTTAACACCTTCAACATTTATGTGATAATCTGCAGTTTTTTTCACATACAAATGAAAGGAAACAAAACCATCAGTTTTGGAAATATATTATGTGTTCAAGGAACCGAAGTAAACATTAGTACTGCCTTTTTAATAGTACTCTCCGCATGCCCATATGAATTTGTGTGTGAATGATGCTGGTATGTAGATGTTATTACAATGGTAAGGACGAAAATATACCATTTTCATTCTCAAAAAGCTAGCAAATTCATTGTGAAAGAAAATTAAAAGATTTTTCACGTTCTTAAATGATGGATTCTAGTAGCGCGCACTTTTGATTTATACTTTGTTTTTGTATTTCTGCAATATGATTTACATGCAACAGATTTATTAAAACTCAAGCATGACTCAATCAAATCAGAATGAAAGGGAAATTAAGATTCATGAATCAGACACCAAATAGTTTCTTAAGGCTTTAGATTATAAAAGCACGCACTTTGCAAGATGATTTGCATGAATGAGATTTAAAAAGCACACTTCACACTATAGAAAAAAATGAAAAAGGATTTATTAATGAGTCCGATGTCAAAGGTTCGTTTGGCGTGATGCTTTTGCTCGTGTCACTTCCGTAAAAAACATGTTTGGCACCACACCGATTGTGAGTGCCTCCGCAAAAGAAAACATTGAGCCTAAAGTGGATGTGGTTCTAGGGGCGGGTTGGGCGTTCAGGAATGAGAGTTCACGGCCATTTTGCGACCGCCACAACAACGCCAAACGAACCCTAAATACTTGATGATTAAAGATGTTGGATAATAATTATGATGTTTTTTTTATTTTCTTCAATCATGCTTAATTTCATTTTAGGCATCCTCGGCGATTGACGAAACAACGGATATCCCAGAAACTGGCCAGACCAAACTACTCCTTGTACTGCAAAAGGAAAACAGTGAGCTAAGACAACAAGCAATTCGCCTCCAACAGAAGCTCCTAAATCTCCAGGCTCAAGCACTATCCTCACAATCCCCCCAACAGCTGCCTCCGCCGCCTGTACACTCCTCGCCTCGCCTCTCCACACCAAACTCAACGAACCGCAATCCAAAACGATCCATTCTCGGGGGCGGAAACTGCTTTGGTACACCGGATTCCGCCAAAAGAGCAAATGAGAGAGTGACCCAAGAGCTGCAAAAGAGAGTAAAGGAGCTGGAATTTGAAAATAAGAGGCTCAGAAAGGAGCATGGTGTTCAGCTCAAGCAGAAGGATGATTTTATTCGTGAAATTATTTCAAAAGGAGCTCAGAAACCAATTGATCGAGAAGGCATGAATTTGTGTAATGATGATTTCAAGAGCTCAAGACATAAATTCGCTTCTCCTCAGCCAACAGCGAAGAAGAGGAGCTTCTGGGATATTAGTTCTGCTAATAGTCCTGCGGCCGGTATAACTAATGGAAGAAAGACTAGAAGCCATGTGGCTCCACAGTCTCCTCCACCACCTTCAATGATTCTTCCGGTATAGATTTTCATTCATTCTAAGCTAGAAAACAGAAATTATGCTCCTTTTATTTATTTAGAACCTAGATTATGATCTTTGAATGTAAGACCAGTAACATTTCTTCTATTTAGCATAATTAAGACTAGTAGCTTGCATGATTTCAAATTTTGTGACAACCAGCTGATCATGAACTGGGTGAATCATAAGTTTCTGCATTTTTTGGCTTTGTAGGTATAGTGTTTTTCAAATGAATAGGAATAAGGTACGTGGATCTTTAAGTTTATGACAGTTAAATGATATTGAATGATATTTTTTTTACTGTTTGGATTTGAGGTAGGGCCTGTATGCCTGAGGTAGGATCTGGTTGCAGATCTGAGTGTAGGGCTTATGTTCCTGAGGTAGGTCTTTGGTCTGAGAGTAGGATCCAGTTTGGATCTGAGTTAGGGCTTTTGAGCCTGAGGTAGGAGAGTTATTCTCTCTGAGTTGTAGGGCACTTATGCATGATTTATAGGATCCCTTGGATCTGATGTAGGGCCTTTGTACTTGAGCTATAGGAGAGTCATTCTCTCTGAGGTAGAGCTGTCCTCCCAGCCTGAGTTGTAGTGCCTTTGGGCCTGAGGTAGTTGATCTCTGGATCACTGAGTTGTAGGGCTTTATGCCTGAACTGTAAGTTTTGGAGGAGACTGAGTGGTCCTACGGGATCGTGTTGTAAGCTCTTAGGAGACGAGATTGGAGAAGTGTCTTTTCTAACAAGGTGTTAGAAATGTGGGAGGAAAAGTTGACGTACCCATAATCTGGGGAACCACTATAAACATTGTGTGTTGCGTTGTATTGTTGAAAGCAAGCAAACTAAGCTAACTCAACATACTTATAAAACCAAGAAAATTAAAGATAGTCACATGAGACTAAGAAACCTATTCACCCCCCCCCCCCCCCCCCCCCCTCTCTAGGTGATTTAGCTATCCTTGAAATAAGGTACGTGGATCTTTAAGTTTATGACAGTTAAATGATATTGATTGGTGATTTTTTTTACTATTTTATGTGCTCTATCTATTGATTCTTATCTCTTACACAAATGACTAAATTGTTATAAGCATTGATCAAACTTGATGTACAAGTAAAATTAAGCAAAAGTAAATTATGATTTTATGTCAAATACAGTAGATATTAGGATGTGAATGATCATTCTTACCTTAGCCCTAAATCTTCTCTAAAACTCAAAAATCCAACTAGTCAATGGAGAACAAGAACACAGGAAAAATCCATGAGCGAAACTAGTATTGTTGTTATGCTAAAAAACATTTAGGTGATACACTACTAAATGTGGCACTTTAGATGAAAGATTTTTGGGGCCTGCATGATTAGAACACTAACATGTATCATCTCATGAAAGCTACAAAAAATTATATGCTCCAAGAAACTTTCAGCATATAAATGTGTAACCAGTAAATTGAGTGAAACTGGTCTAAAAAATCAGAAAACCGATCCTTCAAAACCTATCGAAAAAGGTTGATCTGCAAATATTTTTCTTTGATGCTTGTGCTTCTTTATGTGAGTATTCCTCCCACTGATGCAGCTATCATATCACTGTTTCTGGTTTGTGTTCATGTTGGGACCGCACGTGGCCAATTATCTTCTCCAGCCAGGTTTTGCATGGACAAAACAGGTTGCAGCATCCAAGCAATGAAAACGGCAGTGGAGAAAAAGCTGCAAAAATTGTTTATTTTGTTTTTTTTAACAAGTCCTTTTCATAATTTAGTTTTTACAATATTGTAAGCTTAAATTAAGTTGATATAGAAAATATTCAGATCTTCATCCAGTGCTATGTATTATGTTTCTGGATGAAAGCTTTTTTAATGTTTACATGCACTATAGAAATTTGGAGAAAGAATGGGATTGTAGTGAAAAACTAATCCTCCATTTATGTTTTAGTAGTTTTAGCATCAATTGTTGGCCACTATGATTTTATGACATTTCTTCTTGTAATTTAATGTGAGGATGAGAAATTAGATAACTTTTGGTTTTCTTTTTGTGAACAAAGTTATTGCCAAACAATTTATTGTCACTGATTTTTTAACAGCTCTCAAAATAGGGTTTTACCCCAAAAAAATTGTACTACAAACAAAATTTTCATAGACAGTTAATTTTTCAAATTTCATTTTTGGCAGCTCCATTTCCATAAGCATCAACTTTTCCACACAAAACCATATAAGATGTATAAATTAATACTTTCGTGAGTAATATGGGAAATAATTTTCCTAAAATTACATGTATAAATTTTTTTGCAGAAGGGATTGCTCCGCTCAAGATAGTCCATATGTCCTATCAAGTTTGGAATATGGTTTATTTAGTATCTCCAGCATAGAGCCTAGCCCTAGAATGACATGAAGATGACTCATTCTTGAAGACACATCTTCAACTCTTTCGTTCTTTCTCGTTCTCTTTTTGTATTGTTGAGTAAAGAGTTTTAAGAATCCCTCTTCAAATGATTCAGTCACTTGTTCTAAAAGTTTTCTAATCAAAAGACTTAGTGTGTTAGTGATTCAAGATCTCCTTGTCAAAATATTTGGTTGTTGGTTTAAGATCTCCTTATCAAAAGATCTAGTTGTGTGTTTTGAGAGTCTCCTTATCAAAAGACTCAGACACTGGGATAGTGTATTCCTATCAAAGTGGTAGAATAGTGAATGTACCCAGATTTTGGAGAACCACTATAATTTTGGTGTATTTTATGATTGTGTTTTTTGTGATTGCTTTTTGTGTTGTGTTTTTATTTACTACAATAATTCTCTGGCTAATTATATATAAGTGCAAATCCAATGTTAATTGAATTTAGTAAATTAATCAAGTTAAATTTTAAATCTCTATCCACCCCCCCCCCCAGAGAATTATTTGAGGATTTAATCAACTGTTCTCACTTTCAATTAGTATCAAAAAGAGGTTGATCAAATAAAGGTTAATACCCTAATCAAAAGATCTGGACAGTTGAACACTTACATATATTATTATAAACATCTATATTCAAAATGACATCTAATAACTTCAAAGGATTTGCTTCCACAAGACCTCTTGTGTGTATCTTAGAGAAGTTTACACTCATGAAGGCCAGAACTAAATTATACATGAATTCTATTGATAAATGTATCTTTGGGTCAATTCTTACAAGACCGCCTATACCCTTCAAGAAAGATGCCAGTGGGAACACTGCAAAAGAACATGTTCCAAGATCTGAATGGATTGAAGAAGAAAATAGACTAAAGGATTGGAATGCAAAGGCAATGAACATCCTACTCTCCATTATGTCTAATGAGATATTACAAAAGGTAGCTAATTGTCAGTTTGCCAAAGAAATCTGGGAGTCTCTATCTAGGATTGTGGATGAAAGTTCTGATGCAAGAAAGGGCAAAAGTTAGTCATGCTTGATTGAGTACATCCATTCGCGAGTTAGCAAACTGCGGTAGCCACTCCGTCTCGTACTCTGCCGAGATCTTCCATCAAACAACGAGGCGGACCCTCAATATGAATCACAAGTTAGCAACGACCCAAGATGCCCTTCGTGACTCCCAAGAAGAACTGGTGAAAACCAGAAACGAACTTGTGTCGGCCTGCCAAGACACTGTGCCAGCCTCTAATGAGGTATTTATTCTGCCTGGCTCGCGAGTTGAGATGCAATTTAAAATTCTTTCTTTTGCAGGACACCGAGCTCGTGTGGACTGAGCAGATCTCCAAGCTAGAGGAGGAGTTGTGTCGCTCGAGGCTCTAATGATGACATCGCCAAACGGTTGGGTGAGGCGGAATCAAAACAACTAGAATGCCAGCGGTAACTCATCGAGAAGTATGCCAGTGGCACTGCTCCCGGGCATGTTGTCGTGGAGAGAATTTTTTGTGCGTGCAACGCACGAGAGAATTGTGCTGGACCTTTTTTTAGTTCAAAAATACAGTTGGATTTTCATTGATTGTAAAATCCAGTTGAATTTTAGTTCGAAAAATGGACTGGATTTTTAGTTCAAAAAAACATTTTTTTTACAGTTGGATTTTCACCCCAAAACATAGTCATATGAGTACTTAAAATGAGCGTAAAAATGCATAGTTCAATATTTCGTGATTTATTTTGTGAAAAAATAGAAGACATAGGAGAAATTTGTATTTTCCCCACGGTCCTCCTCGTGCGTTTAACGCACAGAAATTCAGGCCCCAGAGGCAAACATTCACAAAGCTCTCTGTATTTGGGACTATGGTCGCTTTGTCCTGTTTTTTCTTCTCGCTAAACTTGTGTGAGTTGATGTTCGCCTCACAATTAATTTGGCTTTATTAGACTTTCGTACCGCTTAGGTCGGGTTCTTGCCCGCACGTTGACGCTTGGCCAGCAAAGACTAAGTTCTCTCAGCGCCTCTCTTAGATCTTCGTTCTCTAGGCGCCTCGTAGGGCACTGCGCCTATGCTCATCTACCGAGGTGGGATCACCCGGTGTTTCGTGTTGGACACCTTTCAATTCCTGAATCTTGTTACTCCAAGGGGGAATCATTTCGCTCGAGGGAGAAAGTAGTCGGTGTGCGGGAGAGAAGATCGCACATGCATCTGTACTGCGGCAATAACATAGCTCGAGGACTTTTACTCACTCGAGGGGGCAAGTAGTCGGTATGCGGGAGGGGAGCTCGGCTCAGTGGAGGGGGAATCCGTAGGGTGAGTCTTCTCCTTCCCCTTGGAAGGTGACAAAAAAGAGCCGCCAACGCGCACTGCGGGAACCTCGTCGGGTCGCAAGATGAGGGATTTGCTTGAGATGGTTTCTCGCGGCCGCAGATGGCGGGTTTGTAAGACCCCTTTTTTTCGTTCAAAACTCGGGGTCTTATGCCCAGAACCGCCGCTTTGCGGTGACACCTTCGCACCCGGGAAGGTCGTCACTACAACGCGCCGATTCTGCCGGCCTTTTCGATCACAATCAAGTAGCAAGTAGTAAAGAAAGAGAAATGCAGTCCACAATAATAAATCACATATATGTAAACTCCACGAAGGGAGTGTCCACAATATAACATCAGAGTAAAAACAGAGTATTGAAAGGAAGAGGGCTTAAGCCCGGTACAACAACACCTCACTACATGGTCACTCGAACGGAAGCTGAAAAACAAACTGCTACTAAGAAACGGAACTCACAGTCCCGGCTGTCTGAACTCTTGAGCTAGACTGCCCTGTCTCCAAGCGCACCGGCCTCCTGGGTTGCTCCTCCGGGCTGGGCTCCACGATTCCCTAAAATGATGTGGTCCGAAAACCATTAGTCTATAAGACTAAGTCCTATCATCCCCCACCCCTTCCCCCATGCCCTAAGGCACCGAGCGGAGAGGAAGAAAGGGGAGGACATGAAAGTGGAGAGTAGTCAAAAGCAGGTGACGGTGGAACTAACTAGCAAGTTATGACAGGAGAGCAATATAAGTGTTGTAATAGGTAAAACAGAAAAGTAAGTAAGTAAGAAATTAAACCTCCACTTATGTGAGTACACATAAGCCAAGGGATCTTCTACAAGGCTCCCATCGTATAAATGTCTCATTCCACTTATACGTTGGGGTGTCGGTTATCACGCAGCAGGTATACATATATCAAATTAACCTTAATTTATAAACTTGCCCACACAAGCTTATAGACCAAGGGGTCGTTTTGCAAGTCCTAAAGTATAAGCGTCTCATTCCACTTATACTTTAGGTGTCAAGGTTGTTATGAATGATTATGGCATGCTGCTATATGGTGGGTATGATGATCAAGCAGTGCAACTCACACACCCAACTTTGTGTACACAAACCTTTAGTTCCCCCTTTCTGGAGATAACTCCCAGGATACTCCCGTAGTGGCAGACGGAAGCGGTGGGTTGGGCCTCGCCCACCTCAAAACCAATAAAAGCACCACTGGTCTGACCTATCGTACGCCCTCAACGCCTGGTGCATGAGGCGGACTCCTGCGTACTCTTGTCGACTGGTCCGCCGGACTTAACCTTGGCTAAGTGCTAGTCACCTTGCCGAGTCAACGATATCGGTGTCGGTGCAATCGAACTCCCCGATATCGAAAACCCACCATCTTAATCTTTCCTATTTTATGCACATGCAGCAGTTTAATATATAACAATTTTAAAGTGTCAAACTCCCGGACTAAACCGTCCGTATAAACCACATCTGAGACCAAATTCCCCGGACTAAAACGTCCGGCTCATCTCCAGACTTCATCCCTTAGAATACCACAGGACAGCGCCCCTTGAACACCTCGGGATGACTTAACCATTACCAACCCTAACTAATGAGTGTGTGCAATGTGAATCCCTATTAGGCTAATTACTCTTTCGTTTGTTTTAAGATTTACGTTAGCCCAGGACTGCCCCCGGCATACCCCGTGAAGGGCTCTCAAAGGGCACTAGGAACCAAGACGGCGGCATTACGGCCCGAAGTTCCCTTTCGCAAGGCACTTATTATTATTGGTTTTTTTTTCCTTACCCGTTCCTCTATAAATTGCATCAATCTAAACCTAGGGTGGATTTGACTCTTCACTCTTACGGGGACGGCGATCTTTCGTCGGTCCCGCGCACCTTCTAGAGCGCATCAACTCATTTCTCACCACACTTGAAACCTCCTATGGTGATCCATCCTCTTTCTTTAAATCCAACCAACATAAGCTGTCCTTACGCTAACCCAAACTTTATCCTGTTACTCATTTTCCAAAGTTACTAACTACAGACCACCTTATTCTAAGTAATGTCTATGATAGGATGTCCTTTGTGTTTTCATCCGAACAGCCTGAGTTATTTACTGGGGGCCTGTCACGACATAATTGAATCAATTCCCGGTTATAACAATTTTCTCAATTAATCTATTAATTAATTAATTTTACTAAAATCCAAGGTCTTCCAAATTTGAACAAGTAGTATACTTTTCAGTCATGTATAAATCATAATAAATTTAAGAAAAATACTAATATGTCTAAAAATGATATATCCAAGGTTTGGCAATTTTCACTAAAGTCTAAGGGGCCTAAACATATTTTTGCAATAATCCATTTCTTTCATGTCTAATGAATAAACTACATCAGATTCTCTTCTAAATCATTTGGATTAATTACAGGGTACTAGAAATACCATGAAAATAGTACTATAAAAGTTTCATAATTTTACTGCTGGAAATTAATTTATAATAAATCATTTACTAAAACCCTAATCTAGCATGCTTGTGAATCAAGTACTATATTCATAACTCCAAAAATCCAGAATAAAATCCCACTGATTCAGAATGATTTAAAAGCTCTATTTACCAACTTTCATAATTTTCCAGAAAACTATTTATGCCATAAAATATTTTTAAACCATAAGGCCCTTTAATAACACTTGTGAAAGAACTACTCTATTTATTCAACATAAAATTAAACTAAAATTCATGACCATTCCCAGTGGCCAACAACATCTAATTCCAGAGTTTCAAGGGGGCCTTATTTGAATTAAAAATCTTTAATAAATAAAACATCAAATAGGGTTATACATATATTCATGAATGAAGTACTAAAAACAATAATCCAAAAATTCTAGTAAAATCAGCCAAGGGTCCTAACTACCCTAGAAACACTCTACCCAAGTTTCATAGCTTTTGAGTGCATTTAAACTACTGCTTTGATCTAAAAGCCCTTCTACTCTAAAACTAGGGTTTAGGTTTTGAGGTACCTACCTAACTCAAAATTCTCTAATATTACAACCAGAGGGTTAAATACCCATTAACTACCTCTCCACCAAAACCCAAGGCCATACAAGGGCATTTGCCCCTATGTCCTTCACAAGCTCCTAAAGTCCACATTTAGGGTTTGAACCTGGACCCTAGGGTAAACATACCCTAATCCATCCCATTTTCCCTAAGGGAGTTCTTAGAACCATTTAAAACCAGTGGTCAGAATCTCAACCTCTGTTGAGGTGAGATGATCACACAAGTGTCAAAAGTACCTTTTCCCTAAGCTTCCCTTCACTAGGTCAAAACTAGGGTTTAGAGGATTCCTATTCAAAACTCAACCAAATGAGTTAAAATTTGAACCAAACCTAGATACCTATACCAGGGACACCTCACCAAAATTTGGGAGGGTTTGGAGGTCATTTGACCCTTTAACTATCTTGCCCTAGCTTTTCTAGGGTTAGGGAAAAACCCTAGGTTACACTTCTTTAAAAGGTTTCCAATTTTTACAGGAGCTATTTCTAGGTGATAACAAGTCCCTGTCCAAAACTCAAGGCATTTGGACCAAGGATTAGGTGTAGGAAATTATTCAAAAATCTGTCCTATTTGTAGGACCTACCCTACAAAAATGGCCCTATAGGTCAGTATACTTGTCCTAAAATTTTTCATTACATATCAAACTATAGATAATAAAAATGCCTACAATATTTATGTTGATCATTTTTGATGAACATGCCCCTAAAGGGCCTAAATAATTTTTAGAAGAAATCTACCCTAGTTGTAGGACATACCCTTACTAAAAAGGCTCTACAGGGAAGTCCCCTCATCCAATTTTTCACCACTACATATCAAATTGTAGGTATTCAAAAGACCTACAACTTTTATGTTGTACTCTTTTTCATGTGGTGCCCATAAGGGGCCTAAATTTAATTTACAGTGAAACTGTTTAAATTAAATACATAATTTGAATATAAATAATCACTAAATCATAATCTAGGGTTGCACGGATCTTAAAGCAGATCCGACGGGAGCTGTACTTCATCTTCTCCAAATGGCCTGAACCAGAACCCGTGAGAAGTGGTTATCACGGGGCTGTTCCCGGCCATTAGGGGCGGCGCCACCACCAGGAATCAACTCCTACATGTTCCCGGTGGTGGGGGCTAACCTTGCCGGCGGCTAGGGCGGCCGGAGGTGGCGGCGTCGCCCTACCCGAACCCACCAAAAACTCCATAAAAATGGAGATTTCTGAATTTTTAAGCTTTTGCTCCGGTTCGTTTGAGCATGAACTCAACTCCTAAACAATTTTAGGATCTAAACATGAGAGAAGAGGTGAGGGAGGACCTTATTTCGGGCTTGGATGCGAGTTGAACGGCGGGATGACATGGTGGAGGCGATAGCGGCGGTGGCGGCGTTTCTCTCCTTGGTGGCTTCGGCAAGGGTTCTATCCTCCTTCTCTGATTTCGAAATGGGTTGCCCCTCTCTCCTAAGTGAGTATATAAAGAGGAGAGGGAGAGAGGGGCGGTTTTCCTCAAGGGCCATAACACCTCTTCATGGTGGGGGGTGGTTAGAGGAGAGAGAGGGTGGAAACACCTCTTGATGGCCGGGAAAAGGGTGGGGGGAGGAGGTGTCAGCCTCTAGGTGGCTGTTGGCCCCTCTTTGGCCGAACTCATGCCTCCTCCCTCTTCAAAACACTTCTTCACCTCTCCACCACCTTTTCTCTCTCCTCTATATAACCAAATACTTATTTTTTTCTCTCTCCTAGTCATCCTCACGAATTTTCTTCCCCTAGAAGCCTAAAGCCATCCCATAAAATTAATATTAAAACCTTAAATGCCATATGAGAGGGGGGCTCACCATTCTACCATGAAAATATCCTTAATTCACACTTTCTCTCTCCTATATTTAGCCTATTTCTCTCTTCTTTCTCTCTCCTAGTCAACATGTTGGCTAGCCTAGGGTTTAGGCTATAGGCAGCCATAATAACTCCTAATAAAACCCTATGAGTCTACATGAGGCGGCTTGAGCTTGAGTTAACCCAATTGAGCTAGGTTTGACTTGATTTGGGTTTAGGGTTGACTTGGTCAATTTGACCTTCCGAGTCAACATCAATAGACCCCTAGGGACCCATTGACCTCCCCTAAGGCCTAGGTATGGTTAGGTAGGGTAGACTTGGCATAAAGAGGATGAGTTGATCCAGGGCAGGGTTACTTTGGCCTAACTAGGGTTAAGTTGACTTGGGTCAACTTAGCCACTAGGTTTGCACCCAATAGGTCCTTGGTGACCCAATGATCTCATATTAGATCTAGGAATGCCTTGGAGTCAGATTGAACCCACTAGGCCACCAAAATCAGGGTTTTAAGATTTTACTATTTGCAGCCCAAGTGAGTCTCAACTAACTAGTTGGGTCACTTGACCTCCTAGGTTCAACCTAGGACTTGTTATGACCTAGGAATGTTCAAGTCACTCCTAAGGGGGGGGGGGTCTAATTGAAAAATGAGATGTTACAAATCCCAATAAACAAAACAAAAATTTCGTCCCCGAAATTAAGGTTAAGTCTATGGGAGCTTTTCTACCGGGTTATCTTAAGCTTGTAACATCCCACGAGGGTTGAATTGCTTAACCAAGGTTAATAAACAAGGGCTAGCCCCAATAAACAAAAGATTAGCCTCTAATCTTAGGTGATACTCCGGTGTAAAACAAGTAGGGAAAAATAATTACAGGCATCTTGAGAAGTTAAAAGATATTACCTGGCTAAACAACTCCGGGTACTTCTCTCGCATCAAGTCCTCGGGTTCCCAAGTATGCTCCTCTTGCCCATGATTCCTCCACAAGACTTTGACTAGCAGGATCTTCTTACGGCGCAAGACCCGTATCCCCTGGTCGTCAATCCGTATCGGCTCCACCTGTACGGACCGATCTGTAGCTATCGGCCCATCAGTGGTGGTAATCTGTAACTCCGGGAGTAGTAGAGCCCTCCTGAGTGAAGATACGTGGAACACGTCGTGTAGGCCGGACAGCTCCTGCGATAGCTCCAGTCTGTAAGCTAATGGACAGATCCGCTCCAGGATCCTGAAAGGCCCCATGTATCTCGGACTGAGCTTCTTCCGCCGACCACGTACTCGTGAAACCCCGTGCATCGGCCGGATCTTCAAGAATACCCGGTCCCCAACCTGAAACTCTACTAAACGATGCCGAGCGTCATAATACTTTGCTTGTCTGCTTTGTGCCTCTAGCATCCTCTCTCGAATCAGTCGCACCTGAGTCTCGGTGTCTTCAACAAACTCCGAATCTAGCACCTTCGGATCCGCATCATGTATCCAAGACAAGGGAGTCCGACATCTCCTCCCATACAAGGCCTCGTACAGAGCCATCCGTATACTGGACTGATGGTTGTTATTGTAAGAAAACTCCACTAGGGGCAACATCCGCTCCCAGGGCTCTCCGTGATCCACAATACACAGCCTCAGTAAGTCTTCTAGCATCCTGTTGGTACGCTCTGTCTGCCCGTCAGTCTGGGGATGGAAGGCCGTACTGAAGGCCAGTCGTGTGCCAAGGTAAGATTGCACTGATCTCCACTCTCTGGATGTGAACCGACCATCTCGATCGGATACGATCGTCCTGGGCACTCCATGGTAACGAATAAACTGATCCACGAACTTCCGAACTAAAACTCCAACCGAGTCATCCTTCCTGATCGGGATGAACCTAGCCACCTTCATCAGCCGGTCAACGATTACCCAGATAGAATCGTTTCCCGTGCGTGAACGAGGGAGGCCATGGATGAAGTCCATCGCGATATCATCAAACTTCCATTCCGGCACTGGGAGTGGCTGCAGCAGACCAGCGGGGTGTCTGCACTCTGCCTTCACTAACTGGCATGCCTCGCAGTGGGTCACGAAATAAGTGATGTCCTTCTTCATGCCCGGCCAGTAGAGTGTCTTCTTCAAATCCGCCGTCATCTTCGTAATCCCGGGATGTATAGAGTATCGGCTATGATGAGCCTCTGCCATAATAATGTCTTCCCGAATCTGCCCTCCATCCGGTATGTAAGTCCGACCCTTGAAGCACAACAGATCACGTCGCATCGAATAGTCCCCAGCTGAGCCTGCCTCTATGACCCTGAAAATCAGCTCCAATTTGGCATCCTGCCTCTGCCAATCTCTAACTCTGTCATGAATAGTGTCGGTGGCGCTCGTCGCAGCTAAATACTCCTCATACAGATCGGTGTCTTCGGACGATACCAAGGTGATGTGCATATCTTCAAAGCTCCGCAATATCTCTAACGACAAGACCTGGGGCCCTGCTCCTGAAGTAGTAGCTCTCCGGCTCAGAGCATCGGCTACCACGTTTGCCTTACCCGGATGGTAGTGCATCTCATACTGATAGTCTGCCAGGAACTCCACCCATCTCCGTTGTCTAATGTTCAGCTCCTTCTGCGTATCCACATACTTCAGATTTTTATGATATGAAAATATGTCGCAGTGAACTCCATAGAGATAATGGCGCCAGACCTTCAGCGCAAAAATAATCGCACCCAACTCCAGATCGTGCACAGGGTAGTTTTGTTCATGCTTCTTTAGCTGGCGTGAAGCGTAAGCAATAACATGCCCATTCTGCATCAGAACAGCTCCCAAGCCCTGGTAGGAGGCATCTGTATACACCTGGAATCCTTCTTTCCCCGAAGGGAGAGTCAGTATAGGAGCCGAGGTAAGTCTCTCCTTCAACTCTTGAAAAGCTGCCTCGCATTTCGGGGTCCACACAAAAGGTGTCTCCTTCCTCGTCAAAGATGTGAGAGGGAGTGCAAGACTAGAAAATCCTTCTACGAACTTCCGGTAGTAACCGGCAAGTCCTAAGAAGCTCCGAACTTCTGTAGCTGTCTTCAATCGTGGCCAATCTCGGACTGCTTGAACTTTCGCTGGATCCACTGTCAACCCAGCTCCACTGATAACATGACCCAAAAAGGCCACCTCCTTTAACCAAAACTGACACTTGCTGAATTGTGCGTACAACTGATGCTCTCGCAATCTCTGTAGTGTCAATGCCAAATGCCTCGAGTGCTCCTCTTCCGTCCGAGAGTAAATGAGAATGTCATCAATAAAAACGATGACAAACACATCCAAGTAAGACTCGAAAACCTGGTTCATGAGAGTCATGAACGCTGATGGTGCATTCGTGAGCCCAAAGGGCATCACGGTAAACTCGTATAGACCATATCTGCTACTAAAAGCAGTATTCGGGATGTCCTCTTCTCGGATCCGTAACTGGTAGTAGCCCGATCTCAAATCCAGCTTCGAGAAGAAGTGAGCTCCCTCCAGCTGGTCGAATAGCTCGTCTATCCTTGGTAACGGATAAGTATTTCGGACCGTCAGTCGATTCAAGGCCCGGTAATCTATGCACAGTCTAAGTGTCCCATCCTTCTTCTTGACGAACAATACAGGGGCTCCCCATGGCGAGGAACTTGGCCGGACATAACCGGCTTCCACCAGCTCCTGTAATTGGCTCCGGAATTCCACCAGCTCCTTTGGGGCCATCCGGTAGGGGGCTCTAGATGTTGGCTTAGCCCCTGGCACCAGCAAAATCTGAAAGTCCTGCTCTCTGTGTGGGGGTAACCCCGGTAACTTCTCGGGAAAAACATCCTCGAATCTCGCACAACAGGAATCTCCGCTACAAGAACATTGGCCTCCGCCATCTCGAATAAAACCTGGTAAATCTCGTCGCCCTGTATATGGGCCTTGACGGCCTGAATAGATGACAAAAATGAAAAGGTGGCATGTCTTATACCTTCTATTATGACGGAAGAATCCCCATGCCTCAGAATAATCTTCTTGGCCACGTAGTCAATTAGGGCATGGTTCCAATATAACCATGACATGCCCAAAATCAAATCATATGAAGGCATCCTCAGGATTGCGGCTGGTGCCTCGAATGCTTTCCCGCCAATTTGTGCCTCCATGTTGCAATGCGCAGTGGTGTGTAGCTCGGACCCGTCAGCTAGTCGTACCCTTAATGCCAAGCCGATGAATCTCTCCACGCCTGCCAAGCCAACAATGAAGGCCTCTGATACTGTGAGAACCCGCCAACCCATATCGCATCTCAAAACCCAGGTGTTGAGATGAAGGGTGGCGGGGTACATAAACACGGAGGAGCAGGCGCTGCGGGCGATGTGGGACTAATCCCAACCACAGGACCGCGGGGATATTCCGCCACAGGGGGCCCACCGGGGTCAACACCCAGACCAGGAACGCGATGGGGAAAGCCACAGGGTCGGTCCCACACACACGTGTCCTGCTGGCAAATTACTCTCAACACACCCCCGCAGCAGGACAACCGTACAACCTCTGATACCATGTGAGAACCCGCCAACCCATATCGCATCTCAAAACCCAGGTGTTGAGATGAAGGGTGGCGGGGTACATAAACACGGAGGAGCAGGCGCTGCGGGCGATGTGGGACTAATCCCAACCACAGGACCGCGGGGATATTCTGCCACAGGGGGCCCACCGGGGTCAACACCCAGACCAGGAACGCGATGGGGAAAGCCACAGGGTCGGTCCCACACACACGTGTCCTGCTGGCAAATTACTCTCAACAGATACAAATGAGCGTGACGCACCCATATCCAACAAAGTATATGCGGGCTTGCCGCTGATGAGGACAATGCCTGGGGTAACAAAATTTTTGAAGTCTAGTTAAAGTTTTCTTTCCCAGTTTGTAATTTCTTAGTTTAGAGTCTAACTATTAAACAAAGGAAATATACAAACTTTTGACGTACCTGTGATTATCTCCTCAGGATGTCGAGGCTGGGTCAGATCTAATGCATATACCTGTTCCCTCTCCTATCGGCGATCTCCGCCCTGATATCCACGACCTTGGTCGCGTCCTCGGCCTCCATAGTGCTGAGCCGGTGGGGCAATCTGCGGTGCTGGAGGGGGTGCTCCCCTCATAGGACAGTTCCTCTTGATATGCCCCAACTGGTGACAGTAGAAGCATTCCGGCGGAGTGTAAGCCCCACCTCCCGGTCTCTGCACGTCTCGCATCTAAGGTCTCGGCAGTTCCCGCACCTGAATAGGCTGAGGGGCTAGTGTCACCTGCTCCCTCGGCTCCTGCCTCACCTCCTGTCGAGGCTGAACTTCTGTCCTCCTGCCATCTACTGCATGGCCTCGACGCTGATCGCTCCGGGCTCCCCGGCTCTGATCCTCCGTTGGCCGCTTCCAGCCTCTGGTGGTGTGCCAATCTGCCTCTAACCTCTTTGCCATCTCCAGAATACGGGAGATAGGCCCGTCCGACACAAATAGAAGGGCATCCCTCATGTCTTCCCGCAGACCTTTGAAGAACCTCTTCGTGTACGCTGCCTCATCTAGCTGGTAAGAGTCTGCAAAATGAGCCAGATGGTTGAACTCTCGATGGTATTCCACCACCGTCCTGGTACCTTGCTTCAACTGCAAGAAGCGGTCCTCCAACTCGTCTCGGGCCGACTGTGGAACAAAATGCTCCAACAACATAGGCCTGAACTCATCCCATGAAACCTCAGCAGCCAGTCTCCCAGCAAAAGTAGTATCCAGAACTGTCTTCCACCACCGCTTGGCATGAGACTCCAAGAAGGACACAACCAAAGGTACTCTCTCCTCCCACGGGCTCCGTATCCCTGTCAGCATTTCCTCCATGATGTCCAGCCACTCTTCTGTCCGCATTGCTGACTCCGTCCCCAAGAAGGACGGAGGAGAAAGTCCTCGGAAGATGCTGAGCCAGTTGGCTCCTGGTATCTGTTGTGGAGCCGGGGCCTATTGGGCCCTGAAAGCATCCAAGATGGCAGTCAAAGTCCTACAACACAGCACAGCAATCACAATCATACACACATCACAGATTGCACATAGATTTATAGTGGTTCCCCAAGGTTTGGGTACATCCACTTTCCCCCTTCACCTATCTAGCAGTATGCTAGAGTCGGCCTAACTTCTTCCTTTAACTCAGATCCTCAGATCCTATAGCTCAGAATCTAGAAGGATTCCTACAACTCAGGCTAACAAGCCCTACCTCAGCCTTGCCACAAGGCCTACAACTCAAAGAATACCTTCTCCTACAACTCAGGCTAACAAGCCCTACCTCAGCCTTGCCTCAAGGCCTACAGCTCAGAGAATACCTTCTCATACAACTCAGGCATAAACAGCCCTACCACTCAGAGAATAAATCTCCTACACTCAGCCTTTATAAAATAGGCTTATAACTCAAATATATGAATAGATCCTACAGAATTTGATAAGGAATTTTGTAATCTCTTACCCCTGTTGAGAGAGAAGGGATAAGAACTTTCTTGATCAGCTTCTTGAAGAGGCTAATGGCTGAAATCAACTTGATCTTAGCTTTCTTCAAAGCTTCTTGAATCTGAACTTAGTTGGGTTGATTTCCTTTGAATAAAACTGACTGGCAGCTTCCTTCTTAGACTTCAGAAATAGATCTGAATCTTCTTGACAGATTAGTTCAGTATCTGCTTCTTGAGAGACCTGTGAATGTCTCCTCCTTGTCTTCAAATAGCTGGATCTCTCTCTATCCAAACCTCTTGAAGATACTTCTGAATTCTTGATTGAATTCCACTTAGACAGAATCTGAATAGTAAACTACTTCAGAACGTCTTCTTAGATCTTCTCACGAAGATCTTTTTATTTGTTACTTGTACTTTCTTGATCAGAGATTAATCTCTAATTGTGTTAGTGGTGATAATACTTCTTCTCTATGTTGTATGTATTCTTTTTCTGAATCCATCTATTTATAGACTTCATTCATGGTAACCGGCTGATCTGATTTATAACTAACTTCTGACAAGTCTGACAGCTTCAGAAAACCTGTTGTAACTCACAGCTGTCAAGTCTTCAAACAGTTCTTGAGCCTTTGACTCTGTCAGCAAAGTGTCGAGTCTGTCTGTCATAAAGTGTCGAGACCATCTGTCAATATGTGTCGACACAAGTGACTTAAGTGTCGACACAGCCTTTGGTGATGTCGACAAAGCTGCCTTGATGTCAACACAGCTCCTTGATACTGCATCTTGAGAATGTGTCGACACTGATTATTTGTGTCGACACAAACACTTCACCATTCATCAGCAATCAACTTGGTCTATACTCAGCTGTGTGTCGACACAAGTCCTATGTGTTGACACAGTTGATGTAGACTCAGAACATAGTGTGTGTCGACACTGCCTCCAGGTGTCGACACAGTTGCTGTCGACTCTGCCTCTGTGTGTCGACACTGCCTCCCGGTGTCGACACAGTCGATGTCGACTATAATCTTCTATGTGTCGACACTGCCTCCCGGTGTCGACACAAATTCTCTGAAGTGTCGACACAACTATTTCCAAGTGTCGACACAATCTTATTGAAGTGTTGACACAGCTTTCTTAGGTGTCGACACATGGACTTAAAATATTTTTCCTGCATTCTAGCACATTCTTAACCTGCACATATAAACTCAAAATAACATCAAATACACCTTGATGTATATCATTGAGCTAAGTGAGGCTTCTCCAAATCAGGTACACATTTTCCAATGTACCCAACACCAAAGGCTATCACTAAAAACTCTCAAAGACTCACATCAGTAACGGATGGCAACGACGGTATCATCACATCAGGCCCTGTCGTCCTGGACTGGTTGCCCTACTACATAACCTGCTGCTCTATCTGTAGGGTTTCCTCCTAAAAAAAAGACGTAGCAACCGCTAATCAAAAAAAATAAGTGTGTACAACCCCGTGTTCGTCGAAGGGACTCGGGCAAGCAGGTGGGTCGACCCAGGCCCGCGCCTCCGAGGGTCGCCCAGGCGGGTCAGCCTCGCCCGCCTCTCTTAGGCGGGTCAGCCTCCAAGGGTCGCCCAGGCGGGTCAGCCTTGCCCGCCTCTCCTAGGCGGGCAAGCCTCCAAGGGTCACCCAGGCGGGTTAGCCCTGCCTGCCTCTCCTAGGTGGGTCAGCCTCGGCCCTCCGACCCGTGCCCCTTAGGCGGGTCAGCCCTGCCCGCCTCTCCTAGGCGGGTCAGCCTAGGCCCTCCGACCCGTGCCCCTTAGACGGGTCAGTCCTGCCCGCCTCTCCAAGGCGGGTCACCCTCGGCCCGCGCCTTCCCAGGCAGGCCGTCTCCAACCTGCGTCCCCTAGGCAAGCCAGCCTCGGCCCGCGCCTCCTACCGAGTAGAGGCATTGAAGGGCTACTCGCCCAGTCCCCAATGGGGGGATTCCTTGCCATTTTCCCCTACAGGCCTGCCCTTGGCCAGCTAGAACGACGGTTGGCAGACCTGGGTGGACTGCGCATAGCCAGTCACAACAGCGGAGTTCGGCTGTTGGTAGGCCAGCCCAAGGGGCTTTCAGTAATTTCAGGCCAGCAGAGGTTAGTTATTTGCAGACCGTTTTCAGAAATCTATAAATAGGACCCAAGGGGTACCTCAGAGGGCACACTTACTTGTTTCCAGTTTTCCAGCGCCTTCTGAGTTACCTTAGCCCGGCATTTGGCTAAGGAGGGGAAGCGCTCAGTGAACTTCCGGGTGTGTGGTGGGACCTCCGCGCCGGGCCCTTGGTCTAGTCCTTTGCTCTTCTTTACTTGTTGTTTTCCTTGCAGGAGCGAAGTAGGTGTGCGACCACCCCTTCCCCAAGGGTGAACTCCACAAGAGACTGGTTCTCAGTTTCAACAAAGTGGCCATCACATTCGCTCCCCCGACGACTCCTTGGCACCGGGTGGAGAAAGGACAAGGGTACAATATAAATATATAAACAGCAGTACAAAGCAGGTGGTATGGAGCTAGCAATAATAGTGAATATCAAAGTAAATACAACAAATGAGTAAACAAGCTACTCTAGCAGTTCTACCATTTACAACAGTATAAAATATAAAACTTCAACAGAAAGTAACTCAACATATAAGTTGAGGATCGACTCAATAGTAAAGTAACTCATCGTATAAGAGTGTCCATACAAACTTATACGATGAGGACCATGAGTATGAAATATATGTAATGATATGAATGCAATGCAATGACTGACCCATTATCACGCACACGCAACTGCTATGTCGACACAAACTTGTAGTTCCCACTTTTCCAGTAGGTAGCTAACCTCTCAGGCATCAATCGTCGTGGACAGGCGGTGATAGTGGAGAGGGCTTCTCCACTACTAGGCGGGCATCTACACTACCAAGCCTAGGCCTCCATACGCCTCAACATTAAGATCACAACATCGGAGCTCACATGCGTACTACGACTCGGAAGGGGTCTCAGGTAGATGTGCACCGAGTTCCCAGCCCAACTGGCCTATCTTCATGGCACGGAAGGTGCCTCTGTGAACAAATCACCAAAGGACCAAGGTCAACCGTCCACTAGCACGGAGGGTGCCTCGATAAGTAAGCACCGAGGACCAAGGCCAAACTGTGCAAGTCTAACCGTCAACTCCCGTCGGTGTGACGACTGGCGAGCCCGTAGACCTACCACACTATCCTTAACCCAGGATTATGACACCGCGTGTCGACTCACACCAAATGCAGTTTCACATCTCAGGACTCCATACTGAGTCTCTTTTCATTACCCACATTCCGTGCTCAACAGCACACAAGGAATCCACACAGAGTCCCTTATCAACACATCAACCTAGTGCGGCAAACACTCACGTACATCAAGCCATTTGTTCAGCTTAAGGATTCATCATCCTAATGCCAACAATCATTTACTTACCACATTCACTTAACTTAGGTCCAGCAAGCCTAACATTGTTTTTCTACGATCTTTCTTCTGAATACACATAAGTTAAACCATTTGTTCACAAGTCCCAAATCATTGTACAACACGTATCGCAAGTCATTTGTTTGTCTAAGGGTTTATCAACCAAATCTCAGCAACACATGCTTATCATTATGCCTATAGACTATGTTCACCTAACTTAACATCAGCATGATACCTCCTCTTCACCAAGTCCGGACCCAGTTCCTCACTAACCCGAGAACCATGAATTAATACACCAAAACTATACAACAACTTTGATTAGACATTCCCAAGGCTACAGACCTCGTACAAAAATGAGTAACCAATTGTTGGAAAGGTCTTTCCAAGGGCTATAACTTTTGTATTCATACCGAAACCCAGATATGGCCGCAACATACCCAAAATAGGCCTTAAAGACTACTGCGTGCAGAAAACAGATTTTTGCACGCATCTTAAAGCAAGGAGAACGACATCAGTTCATCTCCTTCACCAAGCCATATGTTCAAAAGTATATCCAGGAATTCCTCCGCCATATTCACCCTCATTAGACCATTTTCTCTTCACGAACCAAGTCCACCTTCTACTCAAGAAGAGAGGAGAGTTTGAAGACATCACTATCCATAGGGCACAAGCCCTAGAATGGCCTCTTCCTAGGAAATCATCATCTCGCAAGTCAAGACTCTTTTGAGTCGACATCTCTCCTAGAAATAACTATAGATCTAGCACCAAGGGAGAGGATAGGAAGCTCACCTCATTTCTGGCGGTTCAGGGGTTTCAAGCCATGGATCTTGTCGCTCTTCTCTGCGGCATCTTCTTCTCTTTTGTTGGTGTTCGTTCTCCCCGGAAAAATGGAAGGATCTTCCCTCTAGAAATTCGCTCTGGCAAATCTGCTTCTTCGTCGGGTTTGGCAAAGGTAACGGCTTGGTAAAATGACAAGTGATGGCTAGGGTTTCTATAAGTTTCATTTTTATAGTGAGAAATTAGGGTTAACTGCTTTGCCATGTATCGGCCTGACATTGGACTGCCCATTTATAATACGTTAAAATGTAAAGACGCATCCCACCCCCTTATAATATATTATAATGAAAAGACGCGTCCAACGTAATTTCTGAAAGTCCGGTTCAGGCCGGCTTGTGAGCAGACAGCGTCAGGAAATCGGTCAAGTCAAATTTGTCGAGTGGAGTTCGACGAATGGCTTGTTGCATTCATTTCATCAAACGGAGCTCGACGAACGTCTTGCTGCATCAGTTCGTCTAACGGAGTTCGACGAATGGCTTGCTGAACCATTTTGTAGAACGGAGCTCGACGAACGGTTTGCCAAATAATTTCATCGAACGGAGTTCGACAATCGCTGAACCGATCCCGGAAAATGTGACGAACAGCTTGCTGCATTCATTTCGTAGAATGGAGTTCGACGAACGTCGAAAGGGTTTCGACGAACGTCGAACGGGTTTCGGGAGTTCGACGAATCAGTGATTGATAGATTTTGACGTTCGACAAAATACCTGAGTTCGATGAATTGGTGGTCGACGAATTATCCTCAGCATAGGGCGTTGAGTGGTGTTAAGTCCACTCAATGCTCTCAACGCTTAAACCTGCAGGAAACTTTCTAAGTAAAATGGCATCGAGAGCATTGAGTCCACTCAACGCTCTCAACGCCTTAACACGCCAGAACATTCTAAGCAAAATGGCATCGAGAGCGTTGAGTCGTCGAGAGCGTTGAGTCCACTCAACGAGCGTTGAGTCCACTCAATGCTCTCAACGCCTTAACACGCCAAAACATTCTAAGTTAAATGGATTCGACAGCGTTGAGTGCTCTCAACGCCTTAACCCTCCAGAAATACTCTAAGTTAAATGGCGTCGAGTGCGTTGAGTCCACTCAACGCTCTCGACGCCTAACCTGCAAGAATAAACTTAGTTAAATGGCGTTGAGTGCGTCGAGTCCACTCGATGCTCTCGACGCCTAACCCGCCAAAAAATTTTCTAAGTAATTCCTGATCTAGTCGTCGAGACCAGTTGACTCACTCGATGCTCCCCGAACTTGAGTCAATTTTCTCGACTCAAAATGCGTGCGAGGTGTCTGGCAAGAAATAGGACGTTACATAAGATATATACCTCTCACTACATCGGGGGCTTGTCCATATTGAAGGTCTAATGCATAAACCTCCAAGGGCACTGCTCGACCCTGCTGACCTCTCCTATTAGCTCTACCTCTGCGGCCTCTCTGGCCCTGTACTCGCACTTCCTGCCCTCCTTGAACTGCTCTTAATCCTGGACTTCCTACCACCTACGGGCAGAAATCCCTCGTGTCCCGGCTGCTAGAATAGAAAGCAATTCTTTGCAAAAGGAACATCTTATCGAGCTACTAGAGCGGGCTAGGGGTACTGGAGATGGCCTGGGCTCCTGTTATGGTGCTAAGGGTGATGGTGGTGTTGGTGGGCGCCTATAAGGCTGCCGGTGCTATCTCTGTCTGCGCTCTCTGTCCTGTTTACGGGGAGCAGCTCCTCTATCTCTTCCCTGACCTTTGGGGACCTCGACCTGTCCTTGGCATTGCTGGGCCACCATCCTCTAATCTAACTCTAACACCACAGCATGAGTCGTTATGATATGGAAGGTGGACTGATAGATCATGATCAAGGCCTATCTCAAGTCATCTCGTAAGCCTCAGTAGAAGCGAGCAGCCCTATCTCTGTCAGTGGATGCTAGGTTCCCAGCAAAGCGTGTTAGGTGGATGAACTCTCTCTTATAGTATGGCACCGTCCGATCACTTTGACAGATGTGCAGGAATCTCTACTACAGTGCATCTCGGTCAGCATCCGAGATGAAGTGCTCCAAAAAAACCTCTAAAAACTCCCCCCGCAGGATAGTGATCAATGATCGTCCTCTAAATGTCGAGCAGCTGACCTCTCTCCACCAGTCTCTAACATACCCCTCTAATAAGGTCACCACTAATGACACTGCAGCTACTATCGGGCACATCATGCCTACTAATAGCTCCTCTACACGCTCAACCCACTCTTCTTCCTGTATGACAATCTCCGTGCCTCTAAAGATGGGAAGCCTCAACCCCCTGAAAAGTCATCAGTATGTCAGTGGATACTAGCAACTGCTGTGGTGGTTGTTCCAAGGCTATCTGGAATGTCATCGGGATAGTTGTCAGCGTTTGCCCCAAGTCGGTGTCAGCAAACGGCACAGCTGCAGGAGTAACTGGGTCTGGAGGTGGGGTGGCGGGGATATATCCTCTGGAGGAGGATCTCCCTTTACTGGACTCCGGTATCTGGAGGAGTAACAGGAAACAAGTGTCAGTATTTTGCAAAAGTAAGGGAAATTTGCAAGAACTAACAAAACAGAAACAAAGGTGCGTGGGTGTACTATTGCATAGTCTAGAATCCCTAAGATTCTACACCAGGGTCTACCAAGCTTCCGCTGCATGGTTTTCCTGAACCAAAGAATGAAACGAGGACGAAGGGATCCTGAGACTACTCCACATAGACAGATCGTGATAGCTCTGATCCATTTATAAGCACCCTCCAACCTTTACCTGAGTCGGGTCGGAGGGGATCCTACTTGCCCAAGACGTCCACCCAATGCTCCCTAAGGGGTAACAATCCACTCTACTAAGCACTAGTTGTCTGCCTTGCTTGACTTGAATTACAATATATACATCTCATCATAGAGTTTAGCGGAAGCATAGTCAGGAAGCCACAATAAATATATATATAAATATATATTTAAGGAAATGCAAAAGATTGTATCCATTGTTTATACATGAAGCCCATAGGCTGTAAAATTACTATAACTATCAGCTCCTCTCTCTCTCTCAACTCTACTCACTAGTACTCACGTATCTAAACTATGGAGACGATAGGGGTGCCTCTGCTCGGGTAGTCCTATCAGCTGGTGTATCGTCCTGCAGCAGCTGGTCACCACGGTTCTCCATCTCTTGTGAATGGTTATTAAAATAACTGTTAGTCACAGAGTTAAGTGGAATCAAATCTACTCCCCGGATCCATATCTTGGGGATAAGCGCACACACTCAACAAAAGTATATAGTTAAAGCAAGAGAGAGTTAGTACAACATTTCATATATCAGCTAAGAACAGACATAAAAAGGGGGTACAGTATAATATAATTAGAGTAGCAGCAGCAATATCCATCAGTTATAATTTAAGCTCCACTAGCATAGCAACACATCAAGTGTTCATAACCTGTATTCATTCACAATCGCGCAAACACCGCAAACATTCACAGTCGTGCACACATCGTAGGCATTCATAGTTGCACACACATCGCAAGCATTCACAGCCGCACACAACACCCTATGTCGACATAGTATGGACCGTTTCTCTTCAAGCAGGGTAGCGAGCCCCGTGTGCCTCACTGATGTGGTTATCAGTGACAATGGCCAATCCTTCCACTTCTGGGGGTGGTCGTACCGTACAGCCCAGGCCCTAACGTACAACCCCGTGTACTCTTGGATATGAGTGACATCCAGCGATTCAACATTTTGGCCGACCAGCGGAGGAAACTTAACAGGAAAAACATAACGGTCGGTCACCCGTGGTACTCGTCTCTCTATCATCTTGAGTCGTTGATAATCGAGAGAGGAGTTGCGTAAGTGCGCCTTAGATTCGACGTAGCATTTGAAGGGAGAAAGAGATTTCCTTTTGATGTTAGCAACTTTGGTTTTTGATCTTTATGCGGTACTTATTTCACCTAAGGGGAAATAGAGACTAGGGATTTCTGATATCGAGAGATACGGATCTTCTACTCTAAAATTGTTGCAAGACGTTTCACCATTCATACTCATGAAGTCACCTTTTTAATTTCATCAAGCTAGGCATAAGAAATCATGATACAAGATTAGTTTTCCAATTGATAAAAAAGTATTTCCTCAAGTAATTGTAGTTTATTTTTAATTAAGAGTTTTTATTTGTAGTTTATAATAATTAAATCATCATCATTCTTAACTTACTTAGATTTAGAGAAAAGTCATAACTAGTATTTGCAAGTACTCCGTGGGAATAATCTTTATTCACATTGTATTACTTGATTCGATGCGTGCATTTGCGTGTAATACGTATACCTATTTCGGGCGTATCATATTTTTTGCACTATTGTCGGGGAGGTGTGACTAATTTAGTGTTTTTCTTGCAATATTAATAAACCCTTAGTATTTAGAGCTCAAGTTTCCATTTAATTTTTATTTGTAATGTTGTCTAGTACGTGTGCTTATTTATAAAATATTAAATAATATATTTTTTAATTTTTTATCCTAATCTATTTTAAAAGATTATTAAGTAGGTTATCCGTGTCTAAAATAATTTTCTTGTGTAGTTTATTTTTGCAAAGAAAATTGAATTTTATTTCAACCACATCTGTTCAAAATAAAATGTATACACATGTGAGATGCAAGTGATGTGGTTCGTTTATTCATACTACTATTGTGTGTTATATGGGGACTGTTGGATATCATTCGTGGCTCGCAAAATATAGAGAATATTTAGGTTCCCAATATTGTGCGGCAAATCATTATAATTTTATATTCTCACGTTAAATAGTTCCTCGAACTTATGACTCGACTCCTTGGTTATTGAGTAGTAATGTTAGAGAGTGCTTATTTTGTCATAGTATGGACCACATTTTGAAGGATTGCGTCGCTTATAAAAGAGAGAGGGAGAAAAATTATGAATCAGGCACCCAGACCATATCTATCGTTACAGTACCACCATTTTTGTGTGGGACTATTGCGGATAAGCCCCTTATAATTGTGGGCCCGTATATTGATAATGATGCATCACCTCCCCATCCACATTCATCACTTAGTTTTGATCCACCCGCAAAGGAACCTGACCATATATATTCTGAATTAGATATTAATAGTGTTCCTCCATTTTCTTTGCAAAACTTTTCTACACCTATTTTTGTCGATCCCGTCGAAGATATTGCGCAGGGTGATGATCTAGAACCTAAGGCTGCGCTAACGTGGGATGAAGTTGATATCCTTTCAGAAGAGGAGGTTTGCACTTCTTTATTGGAGGAGGAGGTCCAACTCACCACCGAGGACCTTGAGTTCTCAGGTCCCCCTTGTTATGGTTCTTACGATACCAACATTGATCAATTCTTAAAACCTGCTTTGAGTGAAATCGGGATCACTCCTATGATTATAAATCATTTATGTCTTTTTTCTATTTTATTTCCTAATCTTCTTTCATTATCTGAGCTCAAGCAAGTTGATGTGTCACAAATGCTTCAGGAGGTTATTGTGCACTTTCCTCTAGTTGATGAGATAAGTATCCCCTTATGTGAGGAGGTTGAGTCTTCCTCCATAATGGAAGTCCCTTTCATTCTTTTTCCTCCTTGCAGTCTTCCTGTTGACGAATATACCTTATTGAGCAAGGATACATATTTTGGTGAGATAAGTGAGGAGCATTCCTCCTCCTCTTCTTACTTTTTGTTCCCTCTACCTGTGATAAACATTTATTATTATTTAGGTAAATGGGTGGTTGTTCTATCGTCGCATCAGTGCCCGCTACCGACACGAATATTAGAACAATTATCTATTCATTTTTCTTTTCACCGTCCAATAATTTAGAATTTTAAAATTTCGAATAAGTCGTGTTGGGGAGACAATAAACTCAGTAGTTATCTTTTGTTAATTGCATATTATGTTTAAATTTTTCTGTCTGTTTTTGTAGTCCTACGGTAAATTAGGCGCTAGATGGGAGACAACCCATCATTTATTTTATATTTATCTATTTTAATAATAATCTAAAAAAATAAGCAAAATTAATTTTTTTAATTTAGTATTTTCTATTAGTTTTGATCGGAGGAAGCCTAATGTGATGAGGATATATATATAATATTTGGTTTTTCCGTCGCGTAGTCGGTTACGCAAGGTATAACGTCGTAAGCTCCGCTGCTTTGCAAAAATGGCCAAAAACCTTCATCGCTTTTCCCGATTCTGCCACTCCGCCGCTTCTATCGCGTGGTAAGACCTCTGAGCTCGACATCGCAGCTCATATTCCGCTGCTTAAGGGGACAACGCCACTCTTCCTCTTATTTTAAAGCCCTGAAAATCTTCCCTATCCCTATTCGCGATCGCAAAAAAGGGCGCAGTTCCTCCTCTTTGCTCGTCGAACGCCATCTAATCTCGGTCGTTGCCCCATCGCCGCAGAAGATCTCTAGCAGAAGTGTCGTCGCCGGTCTCCGATCAGCGCCTCGCCATCTTCATCTTCATCGGCTGCGACTTGCTCCTCCGGAACTCTGTCTTTTGCAACTCGGCGTTCTAAGGTCCGCCCTCTTCAATCGACCTACCTCTCTGTTTTTTCCTTCTATTGTGGCTCTGTGATCATTGATAGTTACTATGATTGCATGTTGTTTTTATTGTTGCCTCAATTGTGGTTTGTGTTTTTGGGGCTTCTATCTCCTCTAGCTTTATACAATACTTCATTGCATCTTCCTTTAGCTAATTTGTGTTCACTTACCTGCTCCAATTGAATACTGATATTGTACAGGCTATAAAGTTGATTTTGTTTTTGAGGTTTGTTGACGGTGTATTTTCAATTTTCCCTCATATTCGACAATTTTTTTTGTTTACAATTATCTCTCACATGCTTTAATAATTTATCCTCTTTCTATGATAGAATTTTCATTGGATTATCTTCTCTTATGCATGCCAGTATCCCCCCCAAAACTAGAAGCTGAAATCAAAAACTCATTTCTCTCTCGCTTTCTATCTGTCCTTCTTTGTTAACTTATGTTTGGGATTATGGGAAGAATTCAATTTGCGATCGGGTTTACAGAGTCCGGGATGATTAGTTCATCAACATGTGAAGCATGTTGCGATGCATTCACATATTCTTTTTGAGATTTCCAAGGACTTTTTTAAATGTTATCTATAAAGTTGTTATGTTACTTAATAAATTGTTCTTGAAAAAATTATAAAAGGCATTGAATTTAGTTTTCACTTGCTTTGTTGCTGCAGGAGAAATTGAGTGAAATAGTTCTTTCCGGTTCATAAAAAATTTCTCTATGGTAAAGGGATGTGTGTAAAAAAATGCGTTGATATATTTTTTTTGTGTTGTTGTTTTTGCATTTCCCCCATAGATGCAATCATTTAGTAACTAGAAAGAAGAAATTATGAATGGTGTTGTCCTAATTTTGTGACGCATACTCTAAGGGTGTTTTTGGCATGGCAGCGTTGGACATGAACACGGTGGCTATGAACCGCCATTCTTGAAAGCCCGGCCTCACCTGAGGAACTTGGCATACATTTGGTCGTTTTACTCATTTTGTAAGAAAATTGTTTCACACAGATCACGCGGATTAATGTCTTGAGAATTCAAATTATTAAAATCTTGAACAAATCATTGGAATATTTAGCAAAATACTTATGGTTTTCACAGTAGGTGTTTGTCTAACAGTTGCAATGTTCATTGATTTTTGTGTACAGTGCTGCAAAATGTTTTGCAAAAATCTATTTCATTTAACAACACTGCTTTTTTTCAACTCTCTTTTCTATATAAAATAGGTCGCATTATGTTAGTTTGAAAAAGAAGCAATCACTCAAACATTTAGAGCCGCAAAATGCCGCATACACTCAAAATATTAGAGCCATAAAATGGAAGCACTCAACAAAACTGACCACTTAAAAAAAGATTTTTCAAACGACTAAGTAGAGAGATAGACTGAAATCAAAATATAATAATATTCGTACGCAGTTTCAGATGCCTTAAGTTTTTTCATTTTCATTCAACCTATCTCAGTTTCACTCCTTATTTTGCAGGACATGCAATTCTCCTTCTACAAAATTGTCTTTTAAAAGAGTTGTGCCATTATTACATTTTAAATGTTTTGCAAAACATTGGTTATAAGAGAAGCTTTACTCTAAAAAATCATTTGCACCTATGACTCCAGGTTCATGACATTGAACCAGTTTGACTAAAAGGCTTAGGCAATTTGGGGGATTATTCATTTGTCTTGGGCAAGGAGCATCATGAATTCGCCTGCAATATAAACATTGATTTATTATATTATTGAACCATCATATGCTTGCATATCGACGTATATCTTCGTGTTTTGAAAGTCTGGCATATCTGTTGCTTAGTGCTGCTGTGAGGGAGTAGGTAAAATTTTCTAGCTTAACATTGGGGTTTACAATGGTGTTTTGACATGAGAGAGTCATATTAATTTGAGGGATTATTCATTTGTCTTGGCCAAGATGCATCATGAATTGTCCTACAATATAAAGGTTGACTTATCATATTATTGAACCATCATATGCTTGCATCTCGACATATATATTCGTGTTTTGAAAGTTTTACATATCTTTTGCTTAGTGCTGCTGTCAACAAGTAGGTAAAATTTTCTAGCTTAACATTGGGGTTTACAATGGTGTTTTGACATGAGAGAGTCTTATTTGCAATCAAACAACCTGATTTGATATAAAAAAAAATTGTTATTTTTTGAAATGACATGATTTGCAATTCTAAATTTTATATTTCTTACAAATGACCAGATTTGATCTAGAAAATAGTTATTGTTTCGGTTAAGTTCAACTACACTTATATATATTTGAAGCACCATCAATATCATTTGTTTTTTATTACTTGGTTCTTGATTCACTGTTTCACGTTTTTTTTTATTTGACTGCAAGCCGGCATCAATAATATTTTCTTGCTGTTTAATGCCCGAAAGTAGTGGTTGTAGTTTCTATTAAATTGATTCTGCATGTTAACGATATTCGCTCGGAGGGGTTTTGACACTAGACTTTTCAGGTATGATTTGAGTTTTTTACAATTTCCTTACTCCAATGATTCTTCAGACTGTATTCGATTACTGATATTTCGTTTACGTTTATGATTCCTCAGTACCTATATTATATTTCTTTACTAATGAATATTGACATATATAGTATTAATCTCATGTATATATTGTCTAAGGAGTGTTTAACATATTGAGCTGTAATATTTGTTAAAGTATATGTGTTATTATATGAGAAAAGTGTTCATGCCATTTGTAGCTTATTAGCATATTAGAAAAGTACATGTGTTATCTTTTCTAACGAATAGGGTGCAGGCAATCATAAGATAATTGTATAATGCTTGATTTTGAAAAATAGGAGACAAATCTGATTTACTCTAGAGGAGGGTGAATAGAGTGATTTAAAACTTTTGACAGTTTTTAAAATTTATTAGTAAAGATAAGTAATAGTAGTAGTTATATGAAATGAAATAGAAACTAGGCTAGACTACACAATCACAGCACAACAAAACAAAGAAGAATGAACACACAGACAACACAAGAATTTTATAGTGGTTCCCCAAATCTGGGTACATCCACTCTTCTACCACCCTGGTAGGAATCCACTAACAGTTTTATGATCAGGTGACTGCCACCACAGGTTTTTGCTCAGGTTCCCTGTCACCACAAGATCTATTTGCAGGGAGATCTCACAACCCTTTAGGCTTTTGATCAGGTGCCCAAAAACCAACACAAGAACTATTAAAGGGAATTAATAAACCCTTTATATAGGAGGTTAAGAAAAGTAATGTTGTCTTCTCTTTTCTCTAAACAACAGAGAAGACTTTAGTGGATTGCTAGTGTCAAAGCTCCTTCTGTTATGTTGAAATGTTCAGAAAGACTGGAGCTTTGCTCAGGGTATAGGTCTTGATGAAGATCTTCAGATGCTTCTTAGACTAGTGTTGATTAGTTGTCCCTTGAAGCCGGAAGCAAAAACTGAAGAAAAATTGGAGATCTGTGAATGATGATCTTCTTTAATTTCCTATGTATATCTATTTTGTGTCTATTCTTGATCTTTTTAGAGCCGTCTGAAAAATGTCTTTTATATCCTGTCATACAATTCTGCTTTTGCATTTTGAATTATAAGCATTAATTATTGATTAGATTCTGGAGGATGAAATGACTGGAATATAGTCTTTAATGAGTTTTCCCAACTGTCCCAATAAAATAAGAAAGTAATTAACTCTGATGAAATCCATAATTAATGATGCCATGAACGGCTATATTCTTGAGAATATGAGCATTAATTACTCAGAGAATTACTGCCAAAGAATAGAATAAATTAAGGACAGAGATAGGGAGAACTTATCGTTCTGACTCTGAATAGAGTTCGTCGACCTCTGGGCAGATTTTGTCGACCTGAGCTCCAAGTTCATCGAGCTAAGAAATCATATTCGTCGACCTGAGCTCAGCAAACATCAATATAGAAATATCGGGGTAATTCTGAGCTTCAAGTTCATCGATCTGAGAAATCCTATTCGTCGACCTGAGCTTAGCAAACATCAATCTGGAAATATCTGGGTAATTTTGAGATCCAAGTTTGTCGATCAAAGAATCTGTCTGGAGGGACGAAATCGTCGACCTGAGCTCGAATATCGTCAAGCTCAACTCAGAGAAGGAACTCTGAGTTCGTCGAGCTTAGATCAACGATCGTCGAGCTGAGTTCGAAGAACTTCGAACTAATAATCTGAATTCTTCTAAGTCTTGAGACTCCTGAAGTCCACTATAGGCTGGTCCATGAAGATTGATTCTAATGACTAGTCTAAATTCTAGGACTAATAGACTTGACCCTGGTTATACAAGGTGGGTCAAAACATCCTAATAGTAAACCTTAGCCCATATCCACACTAGGGATCCAAAAATCTCCCCCTATTTGGGTGAGGTCACTAAACAAAAAGATAAAATACAATCACAAAGCAAGACAACAGATATCTGACAGAGAATAAAAATCTAGCAGATATATACAACAAGTGCTTTATGATGAGTTAACACAAATAATTCAAAAAATAAACTTATCAAGAAGTTATTTAGGTTTCTTGGACTTTTCTTCCTCAGAAGGTTATCTGAATATGATTTCTCTATTAGAATTAGCAGCTTCTCTCTTGGATATTATCATTTTAGATGCTCCAATGATATTGCATGAAGTAGCTCTTTGGACAACAGCTTCTGGGTGAAGACTCATGTAAGCATCTACATTGAAAAACTGGTTTGCTTTATCATACATTTTTAACTCTTATTTTTTGTAAGAAGACATGGTAGAATACTGAGAGGTATCCTTGCCTTTTGCTTTAGCTTTGTTAATCAAGGATAGTCAACCCAATTCTTAAATCTGGCCATTTTGGCAGTAGTCTCCTGTTCTGGATCAACAAAAGGAATTGGTGGAGATTCAGGCCTTTTAGGACTGTTGTCCTTCTTTAGTTCATCATGAGATATTGGAGAACTCTTTTGCTGTGAGGTTGGAGGTGGATTGCTTTTTGTAGATTTATGATGTTAATGTTGATGCTGACTACTTCCTTGAAAATAAGATCTTGAAGATTTGTCTTGCCTTTGGTATGTTTGGGTGTATGAGGTAGATCTCTGTGATACATTTCCTGAAGCACTTGCTGATGGAGGAGGAGGACCTCTCCAGTTCTTTTTCGAAGGAGGAGGAGGAGATACCTTCTGCTCTTCTTCCTGGCCTTTTGTTCATTCTTTGATTGCCACATCCATCTGGGCATTCCTTTATATGGAGTTATGTTGTTCATAATATAGTAAGGAGTATCTGCAGTTGGATTAGGCTTGGGAACAGACTTTGGAGGGGCTTTCTTCTTTAGCTTCCTCTTCTTAGAAGATGGCTCATCATCATTAACATCTTCATCATCATCTTTATCATCATCTTCATCATCAGATGATCCAGGAGGATTGGCATACAAATCATCAATCTCTTTGAGAGTTTCTTTGGAGATCTTCTTCTCAGCCTTGGGTAGTTCTACAATTTCTAGTTCAGCAATACTTTCAGTAACAATTTGATTGTCATCTTATTCCATATCAGTAAATAGAAGATCACCCAAATTTAACAAAGGGGACTCAACCCAGGAGAAAGTAGGAGGGGAGAGAGCCTTTTGCTCAGGAGCCGAAATTTGTACAAGAACATTCTCAGTATCTGGAATATCTGAAATTAAAGGGACTGTAAAACTTGCCCTTAATTGCTTTAAAACCTCAGGACTTATTGGGGAGGTATAACAGACAATGTCCTTAGACTGATCTTAGATCAAGTCAGGAAGAAAATTAAAGAATGCTTAATTGAAAGAATTCAATAAACAAAACAAATCAACTGTGGGATTGATCACACAATCACCAACAATTATGATCTCTGGCATAATTGATGGAATCACAATTGCTACTGCTGGAGCTTCATATTCAATTGCTGGAACTACTACTGTTGGAGCTTCTTCTTCATAGAGCATCTCCCCCTACCTGGTTTCAGTGGAAACTAGAACAAGGCCCCTGATAGAATAAAGAGGGACAGAGGGGCAGCAAAGAGGGCAGCAAGAGATGAGATAGAGGCAGCAAGAGGTGTGATTGCCTCTGCAATGAGTTGCCTGATGACTGGAGTGATGTGCTCCAGGAGGGTGGTAATGGAGGGAGAATACATATCCATAAACTCAGGAGGAGTCTGAGTGGATATAGATGGATGGATGGAGATGGAGGGAATATACAAATGTATAGACTCGGGTGGGATCTGAGTAGAGACAGATGGAGGAAAGGGAGGAATGACATCAGATGGAATAACATCTTGCATGATGTCATCCTGAGAAGGTGATGCAGGAGGAGATGTAATAGGAGTGGATATATCATGGTGAGGAGAATTTGGTGTAGATGGTATGGAGGTTAGCAAATCAAAGGTTAGGGATGACATGAATGTATGAGGATGTATGTCAGTAAGATGAGGTGATGGAGGAGATTGAGGAGGTGGTGACTGAGGAGGTGAAGGAGTTGTTGTTTGAAGAAGTGTTGTTGAAGGAGGTGGAGGAGGGAGGATGGAGGATTCTTCAATAGGGTGGGGAGTGGCTGGAATATTCCTTGTGTTCTCAGAAGGCCTTGAGGAGGAGGAAGCCTTGGATGGCTTATAGTCCTCTCCCATCTTCCAAAGAGGGTAGAGGTTAACCTTTTAGAAGCATTTATGAAAACTGTCTGAGAGACCAGTAAATTATTTTCCTTCTCCTACAGAAAAATTTCAAGTATCCTTGCAAAACAAATTTCCTTCTTGGAGTTCTTCTTCCTGATTAAGTTAAATAATACCTGACCCTAGTTAACCTTTTTCTTATTCACCAAATCACTCATAATCAGAAACTGATGCCTCGTGATGTAGTTGTGAGCGGTGTGCTTGCCCAGCAGGACTTTGTCCACTACATTAGCCAATAATTTATATTCAGCCGATAAATTCTTCTTCAATAACTTGTTTGGGTTTCCTTCAGAGTGAACCATTTTCAGTAACATTTTATCAAATTCAAAGCTATCTATTTTAATATCTTCGTCCTCATTCACAAAATCGAAAATCTCAGATAAGACAACAAGAGTTAGAGAGACCTGAGTTCTTGAAATTGTTCCTGTCATCTTCTCAGCATCATAAGTGGTTGAAGAATATACTCATTCTTTGATCTCAGCCGTTGGTAGTTTTATTCTGGTTGTCATAAAATTTTTCAACTATTGATCTTCAAATAGTTTCAAAATATCCTTGAAGATCTTGTTCGAATGACCGAAGGATTCGAAGTCGATATCGAACCCTGTGTCATATTTCATCCCGGACAGAGAGATCGCTGAAATCGCCATGATTTCCGGCAAAAACAAGAAAGATCAAGTGCAAGAGAACAAAAAGCGCGGGATGGAGCTCGAAGAAAACCTAGTTATAAGGTTTTCAGAATATGAAGCGGCAGACTCCGTCCTACGAAAACAAAATAAATCTTCAATCTCAGGTCGACGAAAAATTTCATGAGGAAAGATATCGTCGATCTCAATCAGAAGGGGGGAAAACTTTTCATCGTTCTCAGGTCGATGAAAATTTTCTGAAGTCAAATCGTCGATCTCAGGTCGACGAAAAAGACTTCACACAGAGAGTTCATCGATCTCAGGTCGACAAATTTTCTTAAGAACTTTTCTTAGATCGTCAATCTCCGTTTGACGAACTGTGACAAATTTTTCGACCGCAGATAGAAAATTAAATTAATGCTTCTCTATTTATCATACCTAACTGATTCAGAAAGAACAAATGTTTCTTTTCATTCAAAGGTTTGGTGAAGATGTTTATTCTTTTTAAATCAGTAGAGACAAAGTTAAGATTAATTTTCTTTTTGTCTACAAGCTCTCTAATGAAATGATATCTTATATCTATATGCTTAGTTCTATTATGATGCACTGGATTCTGTGCAATAGAAATTGCACTAGTATTATCACATAGTAAAGTTGAATTATTTAAGTTGATACCATAATCTAAGAGTTGGTTCTGAATCCACAGTATCTATGAACAACAACCGCCAGCTGTTATGTATTCAGCTTCTGCAGTTGAAGTAGACACAGATGTCTACTTTTTGCAAAACTAGGACACTAGCCTAACACCAAGGAACTGACATATCCTTGATGTGTTTTTTCTATCCACTCTACATCTAGCAAAGTCAGCATCTAAGTATCCAGTCAACTCAAATCCTGACTCAATTGGATACCAGAGTCCTAAATTTGGGCAACTCTTTATATATCTCAAAATTCTTTTAAGAAAAATAAGGTGAGATTCTTTATGATTCACCTGAAACCTATCACAAATGCATATAACAAACATTATGTCTGACCTACTTGCTGTGAGATATAACAGGGACCCAACAATGGCCCTATATAATTTTTGATCAACAGGCTTGTCATGTTCATCAGAGTCAATCACGGTATTTAAAGCCATAAGTGTTTTCTTAGTTGAGGCTTGGCCATCCCAAACCTTTTTTTAGCTCCTTGGCATATTTGGATTGGGATATAAAGATGTCATCAGGCAATTGCTTCACTTGGAGACCAAGGAAGTAAGAAAGTTCACCCATGCTACTCATCTTAAACTTTGAATGCATTAGATCATAAAATCTTTTGCATAGTTTGGGATCATTATAGCCAAAAATAATATCATCTACATATATTTGTACTAATAAAATTTTTTCCTTATGATGCTTAATGAACAAAGTTCTATCTACAATGCCTCCAGAAAAGTTATACCCTAGGAGAAAGCTAGTTAAGGTCTCATGTCAAGCTCTTGGAGCTTGCTTTAGACCATAGAGAGCCTTATGCAATTTAAAAACATAAGAGAGATGAGATGGAGAAATAAAACCTGGTGGTTGTTCCACATAAATCTCTTCTTAAAGTTCACCATTAAAGAATGCACTCTTGACATCCATTTGGTATGCAGTAAACTTTTTATAGGATGCATATGCAAGGAATATTTTGATAGCCTCAATCCTTGCAATAGGAGCAAATGTTTGTTCATAGTCAATTCCTTCCCCTTATCTATAGCCTTGAGCTATAAGCCTTGCCTTGTTCCTGATGATAATATCTCGGGCATCTAGTTTATTTCTGAATACCCATTTAGTTCCAATTACTGGATAGTCTTTGGGTCTTGGAATTAAATCTCAAACTCTACATCTCTCAAACTGGTTGAGCTCCTCTTGCACTGCAATAATCTAGTGTGGATCTTGCTCAACATCTTTTATGGATTGGGGCTCAGTTTGAGATATGAAGCAGGCATGCATCATATCTTAGTGGAGTTTATGCCTTGTCTGCACACCTACTGACATATCTCCAATCACTTGAGATTCAAGATGATCTCTAAGTGTGACAAACTCAGTAGGAGGAGTTGGTTCGGCAACATCTTGGGGAATTAATTATTCTTATGGAATTATTGTAGCTGTTGTTGGATCATCACTGAACTCAGTGAGATCATATTCATTGTCTTCTATAACATATGGAGAAGGATATGCAACAACCTCATTGGTGAGGGTCAACTCATCGAACTTCTCACACAGATTTGGTACCTGCAAAGTTTCATTGGTAGAAGGGTTCTTCTCCTTGTAAAATATGTTAGTTTCATCAAATGAAATATGTACAGTCTCTTTCATTTTCATAGTTAATTTATTATAAATCCTATAGGCCTTGCTGACTTGGGAATATCCAAGAAAAATGCTTATTTCAGCTTTGGCTTCAAATTTTCTAAGATATTTCTTATTATTATAATGTATGTAACAAATACAACAAAAAATTCTAAAATAGTTTACTTTAGGTTACTTTCCTTTGAGTAATTCATAGGGATTCTTGTCATTAAGCTTGTGAATCAGACTTCTATTCAGCACATAATTTGTTGTGCTTACAGCCTCTACACAAAAGGATAGGGGCAAGTAAGCATCTACAAGTAATGTGACTGCGGCTTCAATTAGGGTCCTATTTTTTCCTTTCAGCTACCTCATTTTATTGAGAAGCTCTAGGAGTAGAGAAGCAATGCCTGATACCTTCCTTCTCACAGAATTCTTGCATGGGAAGAGACTCAAACTCAGTACCATGATCACTTCTAATCAATGCAACTGGAGTAGAATACTCAATCCTTATGCTCTTGAGAAAGTCTGTAAGAACCTTAAAGTTATCAAACATGTTTCTCAAGAAGAACACCCAAGTGAACCTAGAGAAATCATCTATAATCACTAAGGTATATGATTTCTCTCCCAGGCTCTATAAAGCAATGGGTCCAAAAAGATCCATATAGAGCAAATATAGAATCCTAGATCAATCACTCTTATTAAGTGATTTAAAACTATTTTTGGTTTGCTTGCCTAATTGACAAGTCCTGCAAAGGCTTTTCTTCTTGTAGGGCAAGAAGGCAATTCTCTAACAAGGTTGTCCCTAAAGAGTTTAACAATGTTTTTTAAGTTAACATGTCCTAATCTCTTATGTCATAATTCATTGTTGTTGCTAGTTTGATTAAATAGACATATTTCTGACTTAGCAGGCCTAAAGTTTACTACATAAATGTTTTCTACTTTAGTTCCAGTTAAAACAACTTTGTTATCTACTGAAGTAATAATACAGGAGGATTTATTAAATGATATCTAAAACCTTACATCACATAATTGACTTATGGATATTAGGTTGTGCTTTCGTCCACTTATATATGCTACCTTCCTGAAAGTGATAGCTCCAATTTTAACCTTCCCATAGCCTTTAGTTTGGTCATAATTGGAGTCACCAAATATTACTTTTGAACCTAGCTTAGACTTGTAGTTTATTAGATTGTCTTTGCTGCCAGTCATGTGCTTAGAATAACCACTATCCAAGTACCACTATTCCTCTATGGTGGGATAGTCTTTCACCTGCATTTAAACAGATTAGATATTCTTGACCCAGGTTACCTTGGGTCCTTGTTTCTTTTCATACTTAAAGCTGGAGATAAAAGAGCATTCAGGTTGATTTTTATACCTTAGAGGGTGATATCTTCTTGGTGGAATTATCCACTGGGTGAATGTATTAATATATTCTCTTGGTTGATTAAATGATCTGTAAGAATTAAAATTTTTGTTATACTGAACTGGGGTCGACGAACTCTGATAAGTTCGTTGATCTGAGGTCGATGAATGGGGATGAGTTTGTCGAACTCCGCTCAGAGAATGAGAATATTCAATCTCTGTGCCCCAATATTGCCGATCTCGACTCGAAGAACCATATTGATTTCGTCGATCGCAGTTCAAAGAATAATTATAATAAAAATCTGTGTCCAGAGTTTGTTGACTTGAGTTTGACGAACTGTACACCTTTCGTCGATCTGAGTTCGACGAAATCTGCTGAACATTGTTATAGTTAGGATTTTTCTTACTCTTTCTCTTTTTCTTATTTTTCTATTTTAATTCTATTTGCTTAATATTATGATCATCTACTTTTTCTTTGCCTTTTTCAGAAACAAATTTGATTGGAGTTGACAGTATGTTTTTCTGAATTAATGGGGGTTGGCTTAATGAAGCACCTAAGCCTAGCTTGCCATTTAGTCTTGCATTTACTATGCTTGCGATGTCCATCAACTTGATGCTTCTCCCATTTAGGAATTCTTTAAGTTGCCTTGCCTCAACTAATTTAATTTTTAGAGAGATGATTAGTTCATTAGCTAAAGTTAATTTATTTTTCAATTTAATGTTTTCAGAAAGGAAATTATCTTGTTCAGTTAGTTTTTCTCTAAGGAGTTTGATTTTCTTCTCAGAGTTTATTAAATCAATACATAATCAGTTTTAAAACCATCTGAATTGAAATCAAAAGATGACAGTACCTAATCTTCTTCAGATTGAAGTTCTTCACTGTCTAACTGCTCAGCTTCTAAGAGGCTGCCTGATGCATCAATAGCCATCAAGCAAACCTCCTTTGCTTTAGTCTCTTCTTCATCTTCACTGGAGCTTGAAGATGAAGATTCATCTTCAGTTTCACTCCAGGTTTCAGCAACAAAGCCTTTCTCCTTCCTCTTATGCTTGTTGGAGGAGGGCTTGTTGTAGTGCTGCTTCCTGGGCTCCTTTTCTCTTCTTCTCTCCTTCTTTTGATTCTTTGGACACTCTGATATGAAGTGTCCTGGCTTCCTGCAACCAAAGCAAACACTTTCTTTAGTTGGAGGTTTATCATACCTTGGCTTGTCATCTTATCTAGATGACTTCTTTTTGAAATCCTTCTTGGCCATTTTGTAGAATCTCTTGGCTAGGAGACTTAGAAGTTCTTCACTAGCTGATAAAGCTTCTATTTATTCAGATACTTTGAATGTTATGTTTTGCTCCTTTCTAGCTGATGAGGGGGTATTTTTCTCAGCAGCTTCTCTAGTCTTCATTAACTATTCATAAGATTTGAGCTTTCCTAGTAGAGATTTAGTGAAAATCTCATTCAGACTTCTGGTCTCTTTGATTGGCCAGATTTTGGAATCCCATGAGCTAGGGAAGCACATGAGATTTTTATCATTGACCTTATTGAGGGTTATGTCCTTATCTAGAGTTTTCAGCTCATTGATGATTGAGCTGAGTCTATTGTACATATCACTCACTGACTCTGACTCTTCTTTCTTGAAATTCTCATATTGGGAGATGTGATTTGATCTCTTTTCTTTTCTCTCATCTGTAGATCCAGCAACCTTCTAGTTTAGGGAATCCCAGATGGCTTTAGCTGAGGTGCACTCTGCCACTTTCTAGAAAATGTCATCTGACATTGTTTGAGCAAGAATGTTCATGGCCTTGGCATCAGCTATCTTGGCCTTCTTCTGTGCATCTATCCACTTAGGTGGTGGAACAACATGAGTGCTGGAAGTTGTAATAGATGTAGCCACTGGAGCTGGTGGACCTATCAAGATAGAATTAAAAATATCATCATTAATGGAGTTCATATATAATTTAATTCTTGCCTTCCATATAGCAAATTTGTTCAAGTTACAAACTAGAGGTCTGGTGCTTCTATAGTCCTTGTTCTGTGTCATGATATATAATAAACAAAAATAACTAGGGAAAAAGCAGATCTATCTAGGATCTTTTGGCTCAAGTGTTAGCTTGTGAAATCAAAGGAACACTCCTCTGATACCAATTGAAAGATAGGGGATAGATCTGATTTACTCTAGAGGAGGGTGAATAGAGTGATTTAAAAATTTTGGCAATTTTTTAAATTTATTAGTAAAGATAAGTGATAGTAGTAGTTATTTGAAATGAAATAGAAACAAGGCTAGACTACACAATCACAGGACAACAAAAAAAGAAGAAGAATGAACATACAAACAACATAAGAATTTAACAGTGTTCCCCAAATCTGGGTACATCCACTCTTCTACCACCCTAATAGGAATCCACTAATAGTTTTTTGATCAGGTGACTGCCACCACAAGTTTTTGCTCAGGTGCCCTGTCACCATAATATCTATTTGCAGGGAGTTCTCACAACCCTTTAGGCTTTTGATCAGGTGCCCAAAAACCAACAGAAGAACTTTTGAAAGGAGTTAATAAACCCTTTATATAGGAGGTTAAGAAAGGTGATGGTGTCTTCTCTTTTCTCTAAACAACGGAGAAGACTTCAGTGGATTGCTGGTGTCAAAGCTCCTTCTGTTATGTTGAAATGTTCAGAAAGACTGCAACTTTGCTCAGGGTGTAGGTCTTGATTAAGATCTTCAGAGACTTCTTGGAGGTATTGATTAGTTGTCCCTTGAAGCCTGAAGCAAAAACTGAAGTAAAACTAGAGATCTATGAATGATATTCTTCTTCAATTTTTTGTGTATATTTATTATGTGTCTATTCTTGATCTTTTTAGAGTCATCTTAAAAATCACTTTTATATCCTGCCATACAATTCTGCTTTTGAATTTTGAATTATAGGCATTAATTGCTGATTAGATTCTAGAGGATGAAACGGTTGGAATATAGTCTTTAATGAGTCTCCCCAACTGTTCCAGTAAAATAAGCAAATAATTAACTCTGATGAAATCCATAATTAATGGTGTCATGAACAGCTATATTCTTGAGAATATGATCATTAATTACTCAGAGAATTACTGCCAAAGAATAGAATAAATTAGGGACAGAGATAGGGAGAACTTATCGTTCTGACTCTGAATAGAGTTCATCGACCTCTAGGCAGATTTCGTCGACCTGATCTCCAAGTTCGTCGAGCTGAGAAATCCTATTCGTCGACCTGAGCTCAGCAAACATCAATTTGGAAATATCTAGGTAATTCTGAGCTCCAAGTTTGTAGAGCTGAGAAATCCTATTCGTCGACCTGAGCTCAGCGAACATCAATTTGGAAATATCTGGGTAATTCTGAGCTCCAAGTTCGTCGATCAGAGAATCTGTCTGGAGCGAAAAAATCATTGACCTGAACTCGAATATCGTCGAGCTCAACTCAGAGAAGGAACTCTGAGTTTGTCGATCTGAGATTGACGATCGTCGAGCTAAGTTCGAAGAACTTCGAACTAATAATCTGAACTCTGAATTCTTCTAAGTCTTGAGACTCCTGAAGTCCATTACAGGCTGGTTCATGAAGATTGATTCTAATGACTAGCCTAAACTCTAGGACTAACAGACTTGACCCTAGCTATATAAGGTGGGTTAAAACATCCTAATAGTGAACATTAGCCCAAATCCAAACTAGGGATCCAACAGATTTGCTTATTTTTTTTTCAATGTTTATTGAGTTTTCTTGAACACCTCAAAAATGAAGACACTTAACAACACAAATAACCAATATTTACAAGTGTGTTATAGTGTGTTATGTACTGACAATAATTAAAAGTGCTTATACAGTAAACGTTGGCATTCTTCGCCGCCAGTTGGTTCCCTTGCTGCTAGGCAACTGTAGTTTAGTTGAAAATTTGCAATGTCCGGGTCAAACTCTTCGTAGGCCATGACACGCAAGAAGTACCTGATGTTCACGAGCAATGAACTCGAGTACAACGGCGATGTCCCACTAGAGATGCATGAAAACTACTACTTCTCCTTGTTAATTTGCAACCTGAATGTTTCTACGACTACTGAAGTTTTAAAGTTCATTTTTGGATCCCTTCCAGGATTCATTCATGCTAGTGTATGACTCCTAAATCTTGATCATGCATTACACACTTTAATCATTTTGGCTTGATAATTTAGTGCTACTGTATATTTACTCATGAAGGCTGACGTGAACACAAACGGAGAGTCAGTTGGCATGGGTGAAGTCATTTTCACTGATGAGATGACAATGAGCGAAGCTGCGATAAAGATGGACAACCACATGATTGACGGGCAGAAGATTTCATTTCATGAGATGACACTCTTTGACGTTAGACCAGAGTTCTTTCGGGGGGGCCTTAAGTAACTCATCTTTTTTGTCTGGGATCTCCTTCAGATTTGATATGGTGTTGAGTTAATCATCATATATAAGAGTTTATAGTTATAAATATCGAATTATATTTGGAGTTACTCATGCATAATAACCACAGCTACAAGGGCATATAGATCCTACTCTTTTTGTCATGTTAAAATCGCCAAAAAAATGAATCAACTGAGCCCACACTTCTAAGCTTTTATGAAAAACATAATTAGCAATATATAGCAAAACACAAGTGTTACAACCTCAGTTGTATGAATGCCAAGAAATTTCTCATTTAGAGTCGTGATGTCCAGGAAAGATCCTTCAATTGATGAGGGTCTACTTTGGATGGTGCGTGTGTCAAGGCACATTGAGTGGTGTTGGTCTTTGGAAAAACTACTGCATCTCTGATTGAACTTGACCCAACCAAAAACATAACTAATATGTCCAATCCATAGAGAAAAAAAAGAAGTAAAATGTTTTTGATTTTTTCCGCCGTCATGATTATGATTATAATCTGGCGCTTTGATTGAACTTGACCCAACCAAAAACATAACTCATATGTCCAATACATATAGAAAAAAAGAAGTAAAATGCTTTTCATGTTTTCCGACATCATGATTATGATTATATTCTGGCGTCATTACTATGTTTGTCGCGTGGCTGGGTCGGTCAAGTACCGCTCTTGCGTCGCTTTCAGTTTCCATATCTCTTATAGAGAGCTTCATTTCTGGATATTCTGGCCTCCCTCTGGATTGCATAGAACGTCTGATCAACCATTCACATTTCAATGGAAACTCCTCTGCCTCTCTTCGTTGCATCCGACTCCTCATCGTTTTTGTCACCATCCTAATTAAAATAGTCACATGTTTGACATATATTTACCCCAGTTTACTTTCTCCCACATGCAGCTCACTTACTCCTACTTAATGATTGGCATCACTTTAGCCCAATATGCGTGAAGACTTACACGCTTTAATCATTTTGGCTTGATAATTCAGTGCTACTGTATATTTACTCATGAAGTCTGGCGTGGACACAAATGGAGAGTCAGTTGGCACGGGTGAAGTCATTTTCACTAACGAGACGACAATGAGCGAAGATGCGATAAAGATGGACATCCACATCATTGACGGGCAGAAGATTTCAGTTCGTGAGATGACACTCTTTGACGTTAGACCAGAGTTCTTTCAAGGGGGGCTTAAGTAACTCATCTTTTTTGTCTGGGATCTCCTTTAGATTTGATATGGTGTTGAGTTAATCATCATATATAAGAGTTTATAGTTGTAAATATCAAATTATGTTTGGAGTTACTCATGCATAATAGCCACAACTACGAAGGGCATATAGATCCAACTCTTTTTTTCATGTTCAAATCGCCAAAAAAATGAATCAACTGAGCCTACTCTTCTAAGCTTTTATAAGAAACATAATTAGCAATATATAGCAAAACACAAGTGTTACAACCTTAGTTGTATGAATGCCAAGAAATTTCTCATTTGGAGTCGTGATGTCCAGGAAAGATCCTTCAATTGATGAGTGTCTACTTTGTATGGTGCGTGTGTCAAGGCACATTGAGTGGTGCTAGTCTTTGGAAAAACTACTGCATCTCTGATTGAACTTGACCCAATGAAAAACATAACTAATATATCCACTCCATATATAAAAAATGTAGTAAAATGTTTTTGATGTTTTTCGTCGTCATGATTATGATTATATTCTGGCGCTTTGATTGAACTTGACCCAACAAAAAACATAACTCATATGTTCAATTCATATAGAAAAAAAAGTAAAATGTTTTTCATGTTTTCCGACATCATGATTATGATTATATTCTGGCGTCATTACTATGTTTGCCGCGTGGCTGTGTCAGTAAAGTACCGCTCTTACACCGCTTTCAGTTTCCATATCTCTTACAAAGAGCTTCATTTTTGACTATTCTGGCCTCCCTCTGGATTGCATAGAACGTCTGATCAACCATTCACGTATTAATGGCAACTCCTCTTCCTCACTTCATTGTGTCTGACTCCTCATCGTGTTCCTCACCATCCTAATTATAATAGTCACTTGTTTTACATGTATTTAGCCCAGTTTACTTGCTCCCACTTACAGCTCACTTACTCCTACTTAATGATTGGCATCACTTTAGCCCAATATGCGTGAAGAATTATTAGTGAAGAACTAGCTAAAATGTATCGCAGATGAATGTTGAACTTATGTAGTGAAAGTAGATAACAAATTGAGAAAAACTCATATAAGTATGAAAATTATAGTTTATAGAGAAAAACTCATCTTTACAATAATTTTCATTGCCATAAAAGATCAACCTATAATGCATACTAGTGGATTCTTTCAATTCAGCACGTTGGTTATCCATAGTTCTCCTCTTAGTATAAAAGTTGTGAGCTTCTGTTGGGTTTTTTTGTTTTAGTTATGTGAATGACCTCCACTTTGTGTATATTATAAGAAGTCAATTTATTGTTCCCCAAATACAGGTAGCGGTTACTGTGATAATATGGTCAATGGTTACATTTGTATATTTGATGTGTAGCAGTTTGTAGATATGAGGTGTAATGAGAACATAGTGGAACTACATAATAATGTTCGATCTCATGTTCGTGCTCGATGTCGACAGATAGCATTTCTCTTCTCTTTTCCTCTGGAGTTGAGATTTAGACGGAGAGAATGTTTTTTTCCAGGCTTTATTAGTTAAGCAACTTTACTTCAAATTTCTATGTTAAGAACAATATATTCACAAAGAACTACTAAATTGAGACAGTCATTTTGTAATTTTAACTGATTGTCCCATTTCGAAGTTAGTAAAAATCAGAAAGTATATTGTGTCCTCAAACATAACAAACCACAAACATAACAAACCACAAACATACAACCACAAACTTACCAAATTAATAATAAAAATTGATAATATTATTGTCCATAAGATTGAGTGTCGCTATGTAAGTTTGTCATTGAGTTCAAAATGGTATTTACCCGTAAGATTCACTTCAACCAAATTTATTTTCAGTAACTCCACTTGAGCGCCACTTGCTAGGTTTGTGATTATTATTACTGATTTGCTACTTTTGTGGTTTTCAGTAAGTATGTTATTTTCATTATCGATTTGGTAATTTTGTTATTTCGTTTTACATTTAGTTCATTTTTTAGGATACATTTGCATTATTTAGGCTATACAGTTTGACTGTGTTTGTAAGATAAATGTTGCACTAAATAGATAAGTTTTTTTTTTACTGTACAATATTTTTTTATGTTCAGCTTTTTGGAGAAACAATACAATTTGGATCCTGATACGACAAGATTTAAGGTATGGAAGATCAATTTGTGAGCATGATTTATATATATAGATAATGTTTTTTTGACATGTCTTACACTACTTTATGTTACATTCTTTCTCGAATTAACTTCTCATCCGTAAACCATTTTGCTTGCACAACTTGGAAATCCCCAAAATTTAAAGTCTCACCAGTACACTCTTAGGTTTGAAACCATTAAATTTTATGTATACATATTTTTCACAATACAATTGATTTTGAAATGCGTCACCAGCTCTGTTATCCAATTCGCTTTTTGTTTTCAAAATTATTTTAGATTGTTCTATTCTTACAATTACTACTGTTTGTTTGAATTTCTCTACCTTATTCACATAGGGTAGCTTATAATTCGATCAATTCATTTACTGTTCCATTTATACATACTTTGTATTTAATGGAAGACCTAATTATTTTCTACTACTTATGTTTAATTTGCAAATAGAAAGAATTCACTAAGCAGGTTAGTTGTCCTATTTTAATCATGCAGTCAATGTAAATATATGCAACAATATTTCCAGATAAAAAAATAAGAAGCTGCTTAAAATGGATACCTAGGTTTGAGTCACTGCAACATTAAGATAGCTTGCATCAAGACACCTAATCCACGAGCCCACAGAGATGTCATCGTTAGCGTACGTCTTCAGTGATGTGTTGTTTACGGGGAATAGATGGTAATATATTAGTTATGTATTTACTGTCTTCACTGTTGTTGTTTTGTTCTCTTTGTCCTCTCAAAATCTTCTCCTACCTCAACTTTGCTCTTACCCTTCCCCTGCTTCTCTCTTTCATTCCCAAGGATACTCTCCTTCCACTAAGCTGGAATTGTATTCATACTATAGCCATCATAGACATAGTTAGGAAGAAGAATATAATCACAGTGGTTGCACCTCATAATACAATCAAATTGATTTCATATCAAACAGTTTAAGACCATCGTAAAACAAATTTTGCCAATAGAAGATAGGCTTACAACAAGATTGCATAAAACTTGCTTGACATGTTTTGTCATGCTTGAAACAGTAGTGGCCATGTTGCGCTTAGTAACATACATGAGATCAGAAAATAATAGTTATAAACTATGCATGTGGGCGTCACTGAATACAACATACGCAGTGTGTCTGTGTTATGTTTTGAGATGTGGTTAAACACAAAAATAAGGTTTTTTTTTACCTTTTACGTATGGCTTAGTTAAAGCCTATGATGTGGTAATAATATGTGGTGTTACGAGCAAACTTATTTGCTCTATTGTTACATTGGTATATTTTATGCGTATAAATTTGTAGATATGGATCGTACTGAGAGGATAATGGAACTACATAATACTGTTCGATATGATGTTCGTGCTCGATCTCTCTCTACGCGCGATAAACAGCATGAACTACATCAACTACACAATTATTTGTATGCATCAATACGAACTGCGTGTATGACAGAATCAGAACGTGTTGTTCAACGAGCTTCGAATCGAGAACGTTCACAGAGACAAAGATCCCTTATGTCTGACGAACAACGTGAAGCTCAACGAGCATATAATCGATCTTACCAAAGGGCGAGGCGGACATGTGTGACAGAATCACAACAAGCACACGAAAGAGATATAAGGTGTGTTGCTGCTCAAAGACGACAACAACAATTCCCTCGTCAATGTGTCATATGGGCAAATAAGGATTTTATGTTCCACTGCACTGCTGCAACCCTAACTGAAACAACTTCTTGTGTACCGCCTGGGCAGAGCAACACTGAAAATGTAAACATGGCTTGAGGTAATAATTACCTTTTCTTTGTGTACAGTATTGTATGTTTAGAATTACTGTTACATTATATAACATCGTTATGTCTTTTGCAATCTAAAGTTACAACCGCAGATAATGGTGTTGTCCATAGATATTCATTAACAACTGTATCATCTTTTTTGTTGTTCCGTACTGACTGACGACCACAAGCTGGAGAATCATCAACAATGCAACCATGTACTGTACCCCTGCGTGACTGGAGCATGTCACTCGCATCTTCCTGCTCAATTGACCGTACTACTGCAACAATTACTGCTCTAACATCAGTACAACCAGCTGTCGCGCTGACATCAACTGTAAATATGGAGCAATATATCGGTCATGTAACGCAGGAAAATATCATACATCATATGCATCCAGAAGGTATTATGTTCTTATTATAGTAGACACATATATGTCACTTACTTTTCCTGTGACATAATATATCTGATATTATTCTGATATTATTTGCCCTATAGAAAGTTCACGAACACTTACTTCACAAAATGATGAGTCGGATGATACTTCCTCTGATGTTACTATTCGTCTGAGGCAGCGACGTTGTCGGAACCACAATGTTGTACGCATATGTAATACGACGCAGCAAATTGTATATTTACAACTACAACGCCCTCATTTCCGTAATAATTGCAATGCTAAACTATTTGATGGTGAAACATCAACAATGTGCTGTGCCAATGGAAGAGTTCAGATTCCAGCTATATCTGTTCCACCTGAGCTCTATAATTTATTCATTAGTGACTACTGAAAGTCGTCACTTTAAAAGATATATTCGTTCATATTGATGAATTCCACCTTCATTTATAGGAAGCAAGGAGCCCCCCCATGATCTCCACTCAAGGAAAGTCATGGGTGGGCCCCACCCCCCACCCCCCATGATCTCTCATGGAGATGATGGGGGCGGGCCCCACTCCCTCCCTTCGTGGGGAGAACCGCCGCCGGCAAGAGGCTGAGCCACCGCCGGCAGCTGGCACTCCCTCGACCGCCCCGGCCACGGCCGCCGCAGCCGTGGCCGGCCGCAACCATGGCCGCCTCGGCCATGACCGCCACGGCCATGGCCGCCCCAGCCATGGCCGCCCTGGCCATGGCCAGCCACGGCCATGGCCAGCCGCGGCCATGGCCGCCCCGGCTATGGCCAGCCCGGCCATGGCCAGCCGCGGCCATGGCCGCCCCGGCCATGGCCAGCCGCGGCCATGGCCGCCCCGGCCATGGCCAGCCGCGGCCATGGCCGCCCCGGCCATGGCCAGCCGCGGCCATGGCCGCCCCGGCCATGGCCGCCCCGGCCATGGCCGCCCCGGCCATGGCCGCCCCGGCCATGGCCGCCCCGGCCAAGGCCCCCCCGGCCATGGCCGCCCCGGCCATGGCCGCCGCGGCCATGGCCGGCCCGGCCATGGCCGCTCCGGCCGTGGCCGGTCACCCTCGCCGCGCCCGGCCAGTGGCAGGTCGCCGCCGAGAGGCGCGCGACCGGCCCCCGTCGCCGGCCGCCCGGCCTCCGTCGCCACCATGGCGGCCCGCTGTCATGAGAAGCCTCCCCGCCGTCCGATCAAGGGGGAGGCCCTCCCGGTCATCCGATCGAAGGGGTAACCACCCACTATCCCACCACTTTAGTGGTGGGGCCCGCCATGATCCGCTCCTGGAGGCTATAAAAAGACCCCTAGGGGACTCATATTCCTCACCTTTTTTCCTCTCCGGCTCTTCTTCTCCTTATTCAGGTGAGAGCTCCCGCCTCCTCCACCAAATCAGCCTCCGCTCGCCGTGAACCACCGCCAGCCACTAGCAGCCACCGGCGTCCACCAGTAGCCACCATCGACTATCGACACCCCATTAGCGCGCTGACAGCAAGAGGATGCTTGGGATCTCAAGGAAGTCGAAGGAGGAAGACATCCGAAGCCAGCAAGCGCGCGTCGCCCTGAGCACGCGCACCAGAAGCATTCTGCACGTTCCCTCGATTAAGTCACTTCCGCGGTGCAGCCTGTTGCCCGCCGGAAACCGCGAGACTCTCTCTCCCCCCAAGTTGTAACGAGAGCGACCTGTCGCCCCGATTCACTAAACATATTGTAACCCCCGGAAGCTAGTGGAATTTGACCGGCACAGACCCGGTCACGTGGTTTTTTACCCATTTAAGGGGTTTTTCCACGTCATCAAGACTTGTGTTCACTGTTTCATTTTCATCGACTGTGTGCGCGCTCGACCGCTCTGTGATCTTAGACGGTCAAAGATTATCCGGTCCGACCAGAGCATCGAGTTAGTCCGCAACAGTTTGGCGACTTCTGTGGGAAGCATTCCCAGCATCCTTCGCAGAGCAAGTTCATCATCCCTACCACCGCGATGGCAAAGAGAAGTGCCCGCACTGCCGAAGGATCTGCACTTGGCAGACACACTGAACTAGCACGATCTCACTCTCTGGTAGACGTGCCACTGACCGCTAAAGCAGCTTTCGCCCCCATCACCGCCTTGGAAAAGCGTGTCCGCCAAATGGAAGAGCAACAGACAGAGATGCTCGCACTACTTCGGAACCTGGGAGCACCTCCAGCTCCACCAAGGTCACCTCCGCCAGCTAATAATCCTCCACCACTCAATCCACCAAGGAACCAGGAAGCTCCTGCGGGGCGAGAAGAGCTTGAAGACTACTTTGATGCCGCCAGTTCAACACATCCCCCTCTAAGGGGAGCAAGGGCGGAGCACCCCCGCCACAATCTAGTTAATGATGCTCACATCCGCCCTCTCCTCACTCGTGAAGAGATCAGGGAGGTCGTTGCTGAAGAATACCGCCAAGCCGCGAGGAGAGATTTTCACCCACATTGGCCGCTTTACTATGGCTCCCCCTTGTCCCCGTAAATTCTCGACCATCCGATCCCGCAGGGATTCAAACTCCCAAACATCGAAACATTCGACGGAACGGACAATCCGCTCGAACATGTGAATCATTTTACCACTATCATGAGGATCTTCCTTGCTTCTGATCCGTTGTAATGTCAAGTATTCCCAACCACCCTCAAAGGGCAAGCTCGAACGTGGTTTCACTCTCTAAGAGCAGGCACCATTACCAGATTCGCCGAACTGACCAGGCAGTTCTCTGACCAATTCATCGCCAATCGAAGAATCGTTCGCAATCCATTACATCTCTCTAGAATCCGCCAGAACGAGGGGGAAACCCTCAAAGAATTCTTCTGACGTTTCACTGCAAAAGCCCGCCAGATCCCAGGAGTCGACCCCGAACTCCTGCGGGGTGTGTTCCTTGGAGGTCTTCGTCTTAGCGGTTTCTACTCAGCGCTTATGATAGAAATCGTCCCCAACTACCCAGATCTGGTACACAGATTCGAAGCACAAATAACCGCAGATGAAGCTATTGAAGCTCATTGACGACAGTTCGATGGAGTGCAAAAAAGAAAAAGGGACAAAGAGCCGACCCCTCAGTGCCAGGAAGGAAGATTCCCTAAGGAGCGTCAGAACAGACAACGCAAACGAGATTTCCAGAGAGATCCACCTAAAGATTATACCCCTCTCAACACTTCTCGCAAAAATGTGTTATACGCTATTCAGAATGAACCAGCACTACAATGACCAAGGCAACCACCTCATAATCCTAAGAACGGTCAGTCTAAGTATTGCGAATACCATCGGACAACCGGGCACACCACTGAAGATTGTGCTCGCTTGAAAGAGGAGATTGAGCGTTTAGTCCGTCTAGGACTGCTCGGTAGGTTTTTGCAGGGAAGGGTGCAGGAACAGCAGGATCCGCCAAGGCATCCCAGGGACCAGCAGAATGCCCCACCAGCACCCGGAGGAGGAAGGCAGGTGGTAGAAAACATTGAGACCATTGTCGGATCACCTGTTCTGACTACGCAGATACTGTTAGTGCACACCAGAAAGGAAGCCCATGAAGATAAGAGGAGTAAGCAAGACACCACCATATCATTTGGAGATGAAGACCTCATCGGAATCTGAACGCCACATCAAGACCCACTTATAATCAGTACTGGCATCGGAGACCCCTACTACAACGTCAAACGAATCCTCGTCGATAATGGTAGCTCGGTCGATGTCCTTTTCTCCACCACTCTTCAAAGTATGAATATATCCCGGCAGCAACTAACTCCAGCAGCTGGCCCAGTGTACAGTTTTGACAACAATCAAGTCCAAGTCATCAGAACAGTCACCCTACCGGTAATGTTAGGAGAATTTCCAAGGCAGATCATGCATGAAGTCCAGTTCGTGGTAGTGGAATCAAGATCAGCATACAATGCTATCTTTGGAAGGCCTGTTCAGACCATCTTCAAAGCTATCCCATCTATCCCCCACCTAGCGATGAAGTTCCCTACTCCTGGAGGAATTGGAGTAGTGTGCGGAAATCAGGAAGCCGCTAAGAACTGCTACTCTAAACAAGCACAGCCCACCAAGCCTACAACACTGAATATCGACGACTTCGACCTCAGAGATGAAGCAGTTCTGCAGCGAGGGGCACCCATCGAAGGCCTGATTGAGGTCCCCCTCTCCCCGACAAAACCAGATCACACCATTCAGCTCGGGTCCCTCTTACCGCAGCGTGAGAGGGAGGAGTTAGCATCCTACCTTCGAGAAAATAAGGATATCTTCGCCTGGTCCCCGAAAGTTATGCCTGGGATCGACCCTCAAGTCATCCATCACTCCCTTAACATTAACCCCGCGTGCAAGCCCGTCATCCAACAGAAGAGGAATTTCGCCCCCGAGAGACTCCAAGCAATTGAAGAAGAAGTTGAGAAGCTCCTCCGCGCCCAATTCATTCGAGAGGTTGGCTACCCCGCTTGGGTGGCTTACGTTGTCCTGGTAAAGAAGTCCTCGGGGAAGTGGAGGATGTGTGTGGACTACACAACCCTTAATCAAGCTTTCCCTAAAGATAGTTTTCCACTTCCCATGATAGATCAGCTAGTTGATTCAACTGCCGGACATCAACTACTCAGCTTCATGGATGCCTACTCAGGGTACAATCAGATTTGAATGGACCCAGCCGACGAGGAACACACAGCTTTCCGTACCGACAAGGGGATCTATTGCTATAAAGTAATGCCATTCGGACTTAAGAATGCAGGAGCTACCTATCAGCGACTCATGAACAAAATATTTAAAGAACTCATCGGCAGATCCATGGAAGTGTACGTAGATGATATGCTAGTCAAGAGCATTCGTCATGAAGACCATGTAGAAGATTTGGAGAAATGTTTCAGAATCCTTAGACAGTATGGAATGAGGCTTTACCCTAGCAAGTGCGCCTTCGGGGTCACTTCGGGGAAGTTCCTAGGATTCATGGTTACCCAGGGCGGAATAGAGGCTAATCCAGAGAAGATAAAGGCTCTCGAAGAAATGTCTCCGCCTAGATGCCTCAAAGATGTACAACGCTTGAATGGAAGAATCACAGCACTATCTCGATTCCTGGCTCGGACAGGAGACAAGTACCTCCCTTTCTTCAAGATCCTTCGAGGAGCTCGAAACACAGGATTTCAATGGTCGGATGAGTGTCAGTCGGCCTTCGAATCCTTAAAGCAATATCTTGCCTCCCCCCCCCCTCGCTTATGTCCAAGCCAGCTCCTGGAGAGATTCTCTTTCTATACCTCGCCATCACGACAGCTACATTGAGTTCAGTCCTAGTTAAAGATGAAGGAGGAGTTATGCGCCCCATTTACTACCTCAGCAAAATCCTTACTGATACAGAGACCCAGTACCCAGCTGCAAACAAAACGGCCTTAGCCCTTGTCTTCTCCGCCAGGAAACTCCGCCCCTACTTCCAAGCGCACACCATTAAAGTCTTGACCGAGTTGCCACTCCAATCCATTCTCCAGAAACCTGAAGCATCCGGCAGACTAGTCAAGTGGGCTGTCGAGCTAGGCGAGTTCGACATCCACTTCCTCCCACGTCTCATCACCAAGTCTCAAGTCTTGGTAGATTTCATCGTAGAAAACACTCTACCAGCAGAAGAAGAGGTCGCACCAGCAGAGGTCGGACAAGCATGGACATTATATGTGGATGGGGCCTCAGGAGTTGGAAGTGCTGGAGCAGGCCTGCTCCTTATTAATCCAGAGCTCGTTACCCTGGAGTATGGACTCCGGCTAAAATTCCCTGCTACCAACAATGCCGTGGAATACGAAGCCCTCATCGCAGGACTCAAGCTCGCCGTCAGCTGCCAGGTGAAGCAGCTAACCATTTACTCTGACTCACAACTTGTTGTCTCGCAGGTAGAAGGAGAATTTGAGGCAAAGAACGAGCAGCTAACCCAGTACCTGCAGCTCGTCAAGTCACTTCTCATTCAAATCCCACAATTTCAAATTATACATATCCCTAGAGAACAGAACAACAAGGCAGATGCCCTGTAAAAGCTAGCCACATCTTCAACACGGTATCAGACAAGAAGGCGCCAGATAGAAGAAATAGCCTTCCCCAGCATTCATGGCCCATGGGAAGTGATAGAAATCAATAAAGCAGAAGAGTCATGGACAGCACCGCTAATCGCCTACTTAAAGAACCAACAACTACCTGAAGATCACAAGGAAGCTCGCCGCTTGAGAATGAGAGCGAACGCATTCACCTTGATATATGGAGAATTGTACAAGCGGTCCTTCGCAGGACCTTACCTGAAGTGCCTATCAAAAGAAGACGCCGAATATACGCTCCGCGAAGTTCACGAAGGGATATGCGGCGAACACCTTGGAGGGAAAGCCTTTGCCAGTAAAATCCTACGACAAGGGTTTTATTGGCCAACTATGAAGAAGGAGGCAACAGAGTTCGTCCAAAAATGTAGAAGTTGTCAAGTGCACGCCAACATTCCCCGGCAGCCGCCGGTAGCCCTCACATCACTACAAGGAGCTTGGCCATTTGCACAGTGGGGAATAGACCTCCTCGGGCCTCTGTCACTAGCCTCTGGTCAGAGAAAGTTCATTATTATGGCGATCGATTACTTCACCAAGTGGGTCGAAGCAGAACCACTGGCAAAGATAACCGAAGAGAATGCCAAACAGTTCGTCTGGAAGAACATCGTGTGTCGCTTTGGCATACCGGCAATCATCATCACCGACAACGGCACCCAATTCACCAGAAAGTCCTTTACCAAGTTGTGCGAGGAATTAAAGATAGAATTGCGGCACACGGCAGTATCACACCCGCAAGCTAATGGGCAAATTGAAGTGACTAACCGTACTATCCTGAAGGGGCTGAAAACACGACTAGAAGATGCTGGGGGGCAATGGGTCGACGCTCTCCCTAACGTGCTATGGCCATATAGTACAACAGAAAGGATGCCTACAGGAGAAATGTCGTACAATCTCTGCTATGGAACAGAGGCCATCATCCCGGTCGACATCGGCATCCCGAGTTCCCGGGCATCCAACTTTGATCTCCAGTCAAATGACGAAGCACTCTGTGACAACCTCGACTTGGTCTTCGAAGTACGCAAAGAAGCCGCTCTCCGCGCCGCTGCCTACCAACAACGCACGGCCCGCTACTACAATCGTCGGGTGAAGCCCCACCCAATCAACGTGGGAGACCTCGTCCTTCGCACCTTGGAAGCCGCCGGAAAGGGAGCACAAGGAAACAAGCTATCTCTAACATGGGAAGGCTCGTTCGTTGTCACCGCTATGGTAAAACCAGGCACGTACAAGTTACAGAACGCCGAAGGAAAAACTCTTCCCCGTACATGGAACGCGCAGAATCTGCGCCGCTTTTATCAGTGATACATTATGATTTTCTTTATGTAGTAATCTTTCGATTCAAAACTATATGATTCATATAAGTCGCGAGCCTGATCTCGTGCAAACTATTATTTATTCAAAGTATCACATTTTGCTTTCTGCAAACATTGTGTATTCAGTCAAGATCCAGAGTCTCCCTAACTTACGCCACCTGGGGAGGGCCTGCCCCTTTTTTCCAGCAAAAGCCGTGGACCACCTCCACGCAACCAAGCTGCGAGCAAATCTCGCGCACAAAGCCGTGGACCAGCTCCATACAACCAAGCCGCGAGCCAGCCTCGCACACAAAGCCGTGGACCAGCTCCACGCAACCAAGCCGCGAGCCAGCCTCACGCACAAAGCCGTGGACCAGCTCCATGCAACCAAGCCGTGAGCCAGCCTCGCGCACAAAGCCGTGGACCAGCTCCATGCAACCAAGCCGCGAGCCAGCCTCGCGCATAAAGCCGTAGACCAGCTCCACGCAACCAAGCCGCGAGCTAGCCTCGCGCATAAAGCCATGGACCAGCTCCACGCAACTAAGCCGCGAGCCAGCCTCGCTCACAAAGTCATGGACCAGCTCCACGCAACCAAGCCGCGAGCCAGCCTCGCGCACAAAGCCGTGGACCAGCTCCACGCAACAAAGCCGCGAGCCAGCCTCACGCACAAAGCCGTGGACCAGCTCCACGCAACTAAGTCACGATCCTGACTCATACACCCTCGTAAGGGTCGACTTCCCCCTTATTTTTTCATCTAGGCCGTAAAATCGAAGACGATTCAAATAAACTCTCAAGGATTTAGGGAGGATGCAACCCACACCCTCCTGCACTGCCACTTTATGGCAAAACACATCTGTGCGAAACATATGATAATAACATAAAGATGAAGATATCATAAGAGACAACAAATCTGAGCCCTAAGGGCGACGATCTCAAAAGCTACAACAAAAGCAAAAAGCAACAAATGTACGATAAAACATACAACAGTAGATAAATGCTACATCTACTCTCCATCGGCGTCGGAGTCAGAGTGCTCGTCCCCGGAAACGTCCGCAAAACTGAAGCTGGAGGTGTCACACCCAAGGCGCTTTCCTACGAAGCGAAAGGCCTTCGAGACGTCGCGACGAAGCGCTAGCTCGTGTATATCATCCATCGGGGGCTCCACCTCTTTGGACCAAATATCATCATGAACCTCTTCCGCAATCAAGTTGTGATCTCGAAAATAGTTCAGCGACTCCAAGTACTCTACAAGCCCTACCGCCTTCAGCTCTGATACATGGTCGTCAGAAGACAGCATCTCCACCTGCGCCTTCGCCGCCCGAAGCTAAGTCTCAAGGCCCGAAACCTCCTCTCGCGCCGCTTGCAGCTGGGTCCCCAAGCAAGATGTCTCCTCCTTCGCATGCTTCAGCATCTGAGTGGTCCTCTCCACCAAAGCCTTCTCCACGTCCAAGGCTGTACGCGTATCTTCTAGCTCGGACTTCAGCTCTGAGCCAATCATGTTCCTCCTTCAGGGAGGAGAGTGAGCCCATCGACAACCGAAGCTTCTCCTGCAAAGTGATATATCCGTCCTTCAGGCTCACGTAATGATCATTCCAGGACACTGCAATCTGCAAAAGAAAGACACACAATCAGCCACTTTCAAACAAAAAAGGAAGGAAAAGAGATAGTCATCCCCTTACCGCATCACTCATCGCCCTCAAGGAAGAAGACATTCGTGGAGCCGCTGTACTGGCAGACGCCTGAGGAACCGGGGAAGCAGGTAATTGCACCTCTGGAACTGAATCGTCAGCAGCTACCACCACAACATCAAGGTCATCAGCAGGGGCCATCACTGCTTTCCTCTTTCGGCCCCCTCCCTGAGAAGTCGTCGCCACCTTAACCACGCCCACCGATATACCACATCCCAGTAGTCGCTTTTCCTCCACGTAAACATATATGTTGAAGAGGCGATTAGCCAGCTCACGAGGCTCGGAGAATCCCAGCACTGGGGAAAAGTCCCGCTCCCTCCATTTCACACGACGGCAACGATCGGGAAGTGCATTCCACACCTCAGGAAGACCCCAGGAGTTCTTCACATATCCAAACAAAGTATTACCATTACGACGATCTTTACGGGCCTCAAACTCCAACCAAGCCTTGTTGCTACGCACCTCAATCCGCTCACCACCATCAAAGCGCACATCGCACCAATCCCGAAACTGGTCCAAAGAGAGCGAGCTCCCATGCTCACGGAAGAAAGCAACCAAGACCATGATTCGGGCAACCCCAGTCGGAGCAAACTGGGAGACAGGTACTCCACATAACTTCAAAATCTCTATCACCTCATCGCAGGGCGGAAACCGGAAACCGGATCTAAGGGATACTTCACAAATCGTCAGCAACCCACGGGGAGGATTCTGAACCCGCTCCTCGGGCCGCAGGATCCTCACTTCTAAGTCAGCAGGAAGCCCGTACTTCGCCCTCCAAATTTCCACACCATCTTCAGTCAAGGAAGAGCGCAAACGCATCAGACCAGAGGAGCGCTTCGTTACCTACACAAGATGAAAAATCAGCTCGCAGTTGCAAGACCGCACAGTACAAACCGCACAACCCTCGCTTGAGCACGCGCGCGCATGGGCTACGCGCATGCGGCTGACGCACGCGGAATACACGCAAAGCCCGCCCACGCGGCATGCGCGTAAGACCCGCACGCGCAAGCTGCACACAGAACTTGCGCAGGCGGCTAGCACGTGCGCGCGCGGCCTGTGCGCGCGCGGCCTGCTTACGAGCGCGGCCTGCGCGCGCGCGGCCTGCCTGCGCGCGCGCGGCCTGCCTGCGCGCGCGCGGCCTGCCTGCGCGCGCGGCCTGCGCCCGCGCGGCCAGCGTGCGCGCAAGGCCTGCTTGCGCGCACGCGGTCGGGCTGCGCGCGAGCGGCCATCCTGCGTGCGCGGACTGCCTGGGCGTGCGGCCTGCCTGCGCGTGCGGCCGACGCGCGCGCGCGGCCTGCCTGCGCGCGCGCGGCCTGCCTGCGCGCGCGCTGGCCTGCCTGCGCGCGCGCTGGCCGCGCGCGCTGGCAGGCCGCGTGCGCGGCCAGGGCGCGCGCGGCCTATCTGCGCGCGTGCGGCCTGCGCGCGCGCAAGGCCTACACGCGCGGTCAACCCGCGCGCTGCCAGCACGCGTGGCAAGCACCCGCCCCTGCGGCCCTTCCTCGTGTGCGCTGCATTGACGCTCGGGTACCGCGCTGACCTCCATCTGCATGTATCCGGCGCCCGTTCGCCAAGCCTCCACACGACATAATACCTTAGAACCGCGATCCATCGTCGCCGCCTCTGGTTTCTCGCCGGCACCCACCATGAAAACAAGGAATTATAGAAATCTCTCCTCACGCTCGCTTCGTTCCTGGCCAGTGGAGATTTGGTGGGCATTTGATGGGTTCCACCTTCATTTATAGGAAGCAAGGAGCCCCCCATGATCTCCACTCAAAGAAAGTCATGGGTGGGCCACACCCCCCCCCCCATGATCTCTCATGGAGATGATGGGGGCGGGCCCCACTGCCTCCCTTCGTGGGGAGAACCGCCGCCGGCAAGAGGCCGAGCCACCGCCGGCGGCCGGCACCCCTCGGCCGCCCCGGCCACGGCCGCCTCGGCCATGACCGCCGCGGCCATGGCCGCCCCGGCCATGACCATCGCAGCCCTAGCCGCCGCGGCCGTGGCCGCCGCGGCCGTGGCCGCCGCGGCCGTGGCCGCCCCGGCCGTGGCCGCCCCGGCCGTGGCCGCCCCGGCCGTGCCCGCCCCGGCCGTGCCCGCCCCGGCCGTGCCCGCCGCGGCCGTGCCCGCCGCGGCCGTGCCCGCCGCGGCCGTGCCCGCCGCGGCCGTGCCCGCCGCGGCCGTGCCCGCCGCGGCCGTGCCCGCCGCGGCCGTGCCCGCCGCGGCCGTGCCCGCCGCGGCCGTGCCCGCCGCGGCCGTTCCCGCCGCGGCCGTGCCCGCCGCGGCCGTTCCCGCCGCGGCCGTGGCCGCCCCGGCCGTGGCCGCCCCGGCCGTGGCCGCCCCGGCCGTGGCCGCCCCGGCCGTGGCCGCCCCGGCCTCGCTGCGCCCGGCCAGCGGCAGGTCGCCGCCGGGAGGCGCGCGGCCGGCCCCCGTCGGCGGCCTCCCGGCCACCGCCGCCGCCATGGAGGCCCGCCGTCATGAGAAGCCTCCCCGCCGTCCGATCAAGGGAGAGGCCCTCCCGGCCGTCCGATCGAAGGGGTAACCACCCACTATCCCACCACTTTAGTGGTGGGGCCCGCCATGATCCGCTCTTGGAGGCTATAAAAAGTCCCCCAGGGGACTCTTATTCCTCACCTTTTTCTTCTCCGGCTCTTCTTCTCCTTCTTCAGGTGAGAGCTCCCGCCTCCTCCACCAAATCAGCCTCCGCTCGCCGTGAACCACCGCCAGCCTCTAGTAGCCACCGACGGCCACCAGCAGCCACCATCGACTATCGATACCCCATTAGCGCACTGACAGCAAGAGGACGCTCAAGATCTCAAGGAAGTCGAAGGAGGAAAACATCCAAAGCCAACAAGTGCACGCTGCCCCGAGCACGCGCACCAGAAGCATTCTGCACGTTCCCTCGCTTAAGTCACTTCCGAAGTGCAGCCTATTGCCCGCTGGAAACCGCGAGACTGTCTCTCTCCCCCCAAGTTGTAACGGGAGCTGCCTGTCGCCCCGATTCACTAAACATATTGTAACCCCCGAAAGCTAGTGGAATTTGACCGGCACAGACCCGGTCACGTGGTTTTTTACCCATTTAAGGGGGTTTTCCACGTCATCAAGACTTGTGTTCACTGTTTCATTTTCATCGACTGTGTGCACGCTTGACCACTCCGTGAGCTGAGACGGTCCAAGATTATCCGGTCCGCCCGGGCATCGAGTTAGTCCGCAACACATATAACCATGTTTTCTCTTTTACTTCTATGGGTGTCATGCTAGATGAGTCGTTGGGAGCTGATCGGCATACAATATACACAATCCGAGCTCATGGATCAATATATCACTGCATTAGTTCTATTTTGCCTGCTGCAAATTCACGTCCTAAATACCTGCAACTTTATATATATGATACAGAACATGAGATTGATTATCGTTTGCAAGAAAATGTAGAGTTAGATCGTACATTACTAGAAAAAATCAGATCAATTTTGGATACGTATAACCCGTTTGTATTGATGTTTCGTCAAATATCTCAACATCAGTATATTAATAGATGTAGACTTATTATAAAGGAAAAGCCTACTTTGGGCCATCAATATACATTATTGTAAGCATCACAAGTCACTACTATAATTGTTAGTTCTGAAGAGTACCTTGAATCAAATGAGCGTCATATAATTGTTGAGACAATTGAAGGTCAGTTGGTTAATATTCAAGAATATGCTGGTTACTACGACCCACTTTAATATCTGATGCTGCTCCCATATGGTACATATGGTTGGTTGGCTGAATACAAAGGTCTGAATAATCGTCATATTAGTTGCTGCGACTACTACTCATACATACTTCAGGTTTTATGTAAACACGATTTACTGTGTATACACATACTACTTTTACTTATATAATATTTCACCTGATAGTTGTTCTATTATAGGATCGTCAACCCCCTTTATCATTGTCATTATATGCATGTCGGCTACTGCAGCAATATGTTGTTGATAATTATATTAAAATTGAAACTCAAAAACTTCAATGGATAAAAAACAACCAAAAAACAATCCGGTGTGAACTTTATAGCGGTCTATAAGATTGTCTTAATGCTGGAGAACATAGTGGAGGTTGCTATATATTTTAATTCAACATGATACACCTTTTTTACGCTGTTTAATATGCTAAATTTGTACAGTATGTACTTGCATTACAACTAATATTGGTCGTCGTTTCATCTTGTCGTCATCTTTTATTAGAAGTCCTCGTGACATATACCAGTGTTACCAAGATGCAATGGCTGTTGTGCAGCATTGTAGTAGACCAGATATATTTTTAATGATGACATGTAATGCTTCTTGGCCTGAAATCACGGATGCGCTTTATGCTGGACAGACCCCTCAAAACTGCCCAAATGTAGTTTCTCGAATATTTTATGCTAAATATGAAAAGCTAAAAAAAATATTTTACATAAAAATGTTTTGGGCAAAATGGTTAGTCATGTCCACGTAATCGAATTCCAGAAAAGAGGTATGCCACACGTGCATATGCTGGTTATTTTTGATGGACGTGATAAAATGAATACTCCAGATGACTATGATAAGATTGTTAGAGCAGAGCTTCCGCATATTGAACATGAACCCGAATTATACAATGATGTTGTGCGTCATATGATTCATGGGCCATGTGCATATGTTAACTTTGATGCACCATCCATGAAACATGGTCTTTGTAAAAAAGGGTACACAAAAAACTTTGCTGAGGAAACGGTGCAAAGAGCAGACTCTTACCCAATTTATAGACGTCGTAATAATGGCCGCTCATTTATATTGCATCGTGCAAAAAACTTTGCAATTGACAATCGATGGATTGTTCCATATAACCCATGGCTTCTGTTGAAATATGATTGTCATATTAATGTTGAGATATGCAGTAGTATCAAAAGCATAAAATATATTCACAAAGGCCCTGATTCGGTTGCATTTCAAGTTCAACCTTCCTCAGATCACAATGAGATTGCTCAATATATAAATGGTCGGTGGATATGTCCACAAGAAGCATTTTGAAAGATATTCAAATTTTCTATGTACCAAACATATCCATCTATTATTCGTTTACAAATTCATTTACCTAATAAACATCATGTATAATTTCGGACTACTTATTTAGTAGACACTATGCTGGCAAATGAACGAAATTCTCGCACAATGTTGACTGAATTTCTTCATGTGTATGCTAGAGAACAAGAACGTCACAATTATCTGTACAAAGAGTTCCCAGAATATTATACAAGAAATCAAACTTCCAGAACTTGGATCAAACGAAGACGCCGCCAAAAAGTTATTGGTCGAATATACTCAGTACATTTTTCGGAAGGGGAAAGATTTTATTTATGCATACTGTTGAATCATATTCGAGCTCCAAAATCCTTTGAACATCTCATGACAGTCAGGAACATTACGTACTCTACATTTAAAGAAGCTGCTGAACATCATGGTCTGCTTGAACGAGACAACAATCTACATAACTGTCTGCGTGAAGTAAGAGAATTTCAACTTCCATAAGCATAATGAAATTTATTTACAACAATATTACTTTATTATAACCCAATTGAGGTTAGACAATTATGGAATGATAACTATACTGCAATTACTGAAGATTACATCTCTTCTACTTTGATCAGTGATTTATATATCATGAATAAACTTCTTCGTGATATAGATTACACTCTTAATCAACATAACAAGAGTATTACACAATTTGATATTCCTCAAATCTCGGCAATCTTTGCAAATCTTAACAACATGTCAAGCTTAATTGAAGATGAACTCTCGATACCAATCTCATATACGGATCTTAACTATATTTCACTATTAAATCCAATCCTAGTCAATCTTATGCCTTTCATACTATTACGCAAGCTATTAGACAATGTAATGGAGGTATCTTCTTCATAGATGGCCTTGGAGAAACTGGAAAAACTTTCTTATATAAAGTGATACTTGCCCATTTACGACATGATAGTCATATTGTGCTTGCAACTGCATCTTCAGGGATTGTAGTGACTCTTCTTCCAGGTGGAACTACATCACATTTAAAATTTAGAATTCTAATTCTTGTGGAAGCAGGTTCATTTTGCAATTTTGGCAAACAGTCTGCGGTGCATAAACTTATAGAACATTGCTCTGCTATTTTGTGGGATGAGGCTCCGATATCACACAAACATGTATTTGAGGTCGTGGATCGCTCAATTCGAGACGTTCTTAATGTCGCACAACCTTTCGGTGGTAAGGTTGTAATTATAGGAGGAGATTTTCGACAAGTTCCACCAGCTGTAGTTAATGGCACAAAATCGCAAATTATCAATGCCAGCATAGTTGACTCACCTTTGTGGTCAACTGTACGTTTAATTTCATTATCTGAAAATACGCGTGCTTTGGATGATCAACATTTCTCAAAATTTCTGCTTCGTATAGGAAATGGTGATGAGTATACATATGTTGATGATATGATTCAAATTCCCCATTCAATGGTTATTCCTTGGGAAGGACAACATTCACTCAGTGTACTTATCAACACTGTATTTTTTGATATTATATCCAGTGTTACCAACTGTGATTATTGGGAAGACAGAGCATTACTTACTCCATTAAATGAAGACGTTTCTTTGCTAAATGAAAAATGTCTCAAATTACTTAATGGAGAAAAAATTACGTACTATTATTTTGACTCTGTTGATGATGATAGATATAATTTATACCCACAAGAGTTTTTGAATAGCATATCATCAGGAACTTTGCCACTGCATAAATTATCTTTGAAAAAAGGTGCCCCCATCATGCTGCTGCGGAATTTAAATCCTCGAATTGGACTTTGTAATGGTTCGAGGCTGCTTTGTCGTCAGTTCTCAAGAAATATTATTGAAGTAAGTTATCATGTGTGCTGTTGTCATCTTATTACTATTAAAATAGTAGATTACTCATATAGATTACTATACTATTATTTCTGCTAATTGATTTATTACTCTGTATTATAATAAATATTTGACATACTGCTCTGTCGTTATGTTGACACTTTTTTGACTATATATAGGTATGCCAACACAATCAGGACACCAATCTCATTCAAATGATTGTGTATTTCCAGAATGGGTGAAAGAAATATATCGAGGACATGTAGTTAATGACAAAATAGCATGGCATGATATGCCTCATATCTACAAATACAATGGACCCAAAATTTTAATATTGAAGGTGCCAAGGGACATAAGTGTCATAGAACAATGGGATTTTGTTTTTCGTGCATTTGCAACCTCAAAAACAATGATTGTACCAAAGTCATAAAACATCGAAGCTGCAAAGAAAGATTTCAATATAAAATAGTGATTGGTAAGTTTTTTCTACAAATGCTTAGTGTATATGCACTTTTGAAATCACTGAAGTTTTTTCATTTGTTCACAGGGAATCATGGGCTGTACAAGGAATTGAGAAATGCTTTGTGGTAATTACAATGTTTTGCTACATGTTTGTCAGCTAGCGTTTAGCACTGTAGTGCTGGTACTGTATAAAATATTGTACATTTTTTTATATTATATGTTGTACTATAAATAAATTGTTCTGCTTTGTCGTAATCAACATAATATGGTCTTATAAACACCCTTGGCTTGAAGAAAAGTTGCTTCTTCAAGCCAGGCTGTGCACCACGCTTCCTGGTTTTGATTTTGCTTTTGATTTCAATTTTGATTTCATTTTTCATTTCATCTTGGTTTTGCATCTACGTGTCGATCATTAAAATAATATGTTTTGATGGAGTTGATCTATGTTATTTGTACTGATTACAAAATTCTTCCTTTTGCTCTGTTATGGACTCTGCTTACTTACTAGGAGGTTAAATTACACTTTGGATTTCAGAGGCAATGTGAAGTTACTTAAAATGGACAGCTTAACATGCTTTAAGTGCAAAAAATACACTTTGCTTTGATTTTCACATGATAGATGCAGCAGTTTTTATGTTTTCTGTTGTTCATATTTCATGTGTTGGCAGAACTTATTCTTCCTCCAAAGATTTGAATAGGTGGTTCAAATTTCATGTTTTTATGCTTTAACTGTAGAAAACGTTATTATTTCAGATGTCATTTTCTCTTTCATTGGTGAAATCGGCTGGAGAAGATTTCTCCACATTTCCTACTTATAAATTTGTTTTATAACTTTCTTTCTATTGCATTGGAGTTCAGCTGAACATCTTAGAAGTTATTTCCTATATAGTTCCTAATAAGGAAATGTTTCTTAGCTCCCTTAACTTTGTACACCCCATTGAAGCATGATTTTTATGAATCTTCCAAACCAATCCCGCGTGCTTTGCCAACCTCCTTCACCTCCAAGATCCCACCACAATCAAGCTCTCTCTACTTTAACCATGGCTGAAACTCAACTTTCCCGGCGAGATGTATATCCAAGGCCAAAATCTCTACAGCTTCTTCTTTAAAGTCGCAACACCACTTCTCCAGCCAAGATCCTTCATCAACCACTAGATCCATGGCCAACCACCACCATAGTTCCAATGCTTCTTCTTTCCTTGGCTCTGGCAATCTCCCACCAGCAAGATCCAACGTCTATGCGAACAACTAAAAGTTCGCCAACCCTTTTTCTTGCTCCCTGTAAAGGAAGGCAACTGAATAAGCGACAAAATAAGCGACAGAATAAGCGACGGAATCATCGGGGAGGGTTTGAGCGGGTTCAGGCCCAAGTCATCCCATGGAAAATTTAAAATGGATGCATTTGTATAAGTAGGAAACTCCATGTATCGTAAAAAATTGTTCATGTGTATCACTCTAATTTTATTACTTACCTCTTACTGTCAGATGAATTTAAGTACTAAAACTCTGTTAATAATATCAGGAAATCATGTTGGTAAAATATTAATCATGTCAGATATATCTCTGATTAAGAATCATGTTGGTAAAAGATATATCTCTGATTGAGAATCATGGTTGTAAAAGATATATCTCTCATTGAGAAGAAAATCAATTGTATAATAGCGAACTTTTATGAGCCTTATGATATCATCATGCATACAACCCTAAATTTATAACATGTTCATCATAAATGTTGCAGTATTTTCCTGCAAAGTTGAGATGGTGGGAGTTTAGATCAAGACATATTCATTTATATTCATCTACAAGGAAGGTGGGGGTAGTGGTAATAGTGATGTGGTGAGTGTGAACCACTACAAGTTGCATGTTTTATTGCATAAATGTCAAGTAGCGCTAATTTTCTTCGATGTCGAGAAATTGATTTCTTTGAGACTCTTTCTCATGCTATCAAGCTCACAAATGTTCAATCTTCTTAAACCACACTCTTGAAGGAAAGATTTTTTAGATGTCACCTCTATTAAAGCCCGCTATAGCAAGGCCCATATTTTTCATTTATGTTTTTTTTCTCACTTATTAAATGGAGTCTTTTAGGGACCACTTCTCTTATAAAAATACGAGCATCTTCGCATGGGCTATGCCCGTGCTCGATGCTCTCCACATCGATAGTACCCCAACTGTGACGATGACTCCGCCCAAACTCGGCCCCTATACGACACTCGATCAATTGATAGGGCATCGCAATTCCCGATGCCCTACGCGACAGTACCCCCGCCTCGACTGTGTCCCAGCGCGGCGGCGCTTATGCAGCTCGTAAACCCCCATGCACAAGAATCCTATGCATGGTGCTCTTCCCGTACCTATTTTATTATTTGCACGGGGGTTTGCGAGCTGTATAAGCACCGCCACGACGGGACACAGTTGAGGCAAGGGTACTATCGTGTAGGGCATCGGGAATCGTGGTGCCCTGTCAATTGATCGAGTGTCGTATAGGGGCCGAGTTTGGGCAGAGACACCATCGTAGTTGGGGTACTATCGATGCAAAAAGCATCGAGCACGGGCGTAGCCCGTGCGAATATGCTCGTATATATATATATATATATATATATATATATATATATATATATATATATATATATTAAAAAATGAAGTTCGGTTGTTGCAACCTCAAAAAAGGAGGTTGCAACCTTTAAGTTGTTTTTTCTCTTTATCGCGCAGAGTTGACAGAAATTTGACTATTGCAACCCCAAAAAGGGGGGTTGAACCTTTTTTTACTGTTTGTGTTTCTTCACTATACGGTGCTGGCAGAAGTTTGGATGTTATAACCCCAAAAAAGGAGGTTGCAATCTTTTTTTGCTGATTTTTTTTCATTTTTTTGCTCCTTCCTGAAGAACTGTGTCGCAAACCTTTGGTAGGCTAGTTTAACTAAACCGGCGAGGGTGATTTTGTTCTCAAACCATCTTTGCATGAGATTAAATTTTCCAATTGTCGATTCAGTTTTAATTTCTTGCCTTAATCAATCTGATTAGCAACCTGGTTCAGCCTCCCTGTATAAATCCTGATCCTTTCTCAAATCGTGAGAGGTGGAGTGCTCTCGGCAAAATCAGAGAGAGCGTAGTGCGGCGGGCTTCGTGAGAGCAACGACGAATTAATATTATTATCTTCTTTTCAGTTCTATTTTGTATTCGTTATATGTGTTATGGGTGGATTATTTGGTGATGATAATTTTATCTTTTTGGACATTATATTTTGTGATTTGTTATATATGGTGAGAGTTTGTCACGATGCTCGAGAACTTCTTGATTATTTCTTTTATCATGGTATTACATTGTGTGTTCATGGTTTCATCTCATGGTTATCTTGCCCCTTATGATTACTACTTTGAATGAAATTTTGATCTTCTGTGGTTGTTTAGTACATATAATAAATTGAAATTAATATGTCGGCTCGTTGTGATGGTGAGACTTTATGCCTTATTATATGATGATAGTTGGACATAATTTATTGATGTGTAATATTTTTATTGCACTTTGTGATATGTTTTTATGACATATTGATGTTCTGTATGTTGGTTATTATGAGACACTCTTATTTTTCCTACCTTCGAGCTAATCTAAAAAATAAAATGATTTTTCTAGTATGCTTGTTGCGTCATGTTATGGTGAAGCATGATGTTATGAGTTGTGTTATTTATTTGATGATTCCTACAATGACGTAAACTTAATACTCTGGAGTATTATTAGGATGATAAAATGACAGTTCTTACCTTACATGATCATAATATGATTGTCACTTTTGATTGTTTTTTCTATATTATATGTAGAATTAAACCAAACTCTATTTCGTACTTTAACCTTTGTATATGTCCAAGATTTGAGTTTTGCAGACTACATCACATGGCTAAGATTGATAAAGGTCATTCCATAACAGAGTAAATTGAGTGCATCATTGAGTCAATGAAAAACTATGCAGACACTCCAAATTTCAGGGGAGTACTTAAATTTTAAATTTCTTTTTGTCTCTCCTTTATTATGCTAATTAGTAAAACTATTAAAAAAAGAATTTGCATGAGTTTTGAAGTCGTTTTGCTAGGGACTAGCAAAGGTCACAAGTGTGGAGGTGGGGGTAATATACTCCTACCAATTGAGTGAGAGTTGATCATTTTTTACAATAATAGTTAATCCTACTTCTCAATATAATTAACGAGTAAGTTAATCAAGAGTATTTAATGATTATTGTTTAGTAGGATAGTCCATCTTAATGGTTCAAATCTTCGATTGAAAGTAAGATGGGTAAAAGTTTTCTTAAATATTTCTCTTATCTACACAATTCTTTAAAAAAATTCTTCCTAAAAATTGATTCTCACTGACTTCTAAAAGTAATGATGGAAGGGTTAGCATGAACCAAGTCGGAGATATAAACCAAAGCGTTGAGATGTCTAGTTGATTTGTAAGAATGATTAGGACTTACTTATGATCAATTTGTGCCTCACTGCCGATATTTGATTAGATCATTCACTATCCTTTGAGCTTGAACTTTGAATTTTCGCATACCGTTTCCCTATATTTCTACTAGTTATTTCTTAGTAAGTTCTTCAACTATAAGTGATTGTTCAAAAAATGTGTGAGTCATAGTGATATGTGGCCCGAGTGTGTGTACACCTACTTGGAATGATCCCTACTACGACTTTATAAAAAAAAGATAAAAAAGAGAACGTGTCATAGTCGGCCTAGGTATGTATATTCATACTTGGAATGATCCCAACTATGATTTTTTAAAAAAAACTGTGAGTCGTAGTGATATGTGGTATGAGTGTGTGTACACCTACTTAGAATGATCCCTACTGCGGACTAAAAATTTGCTAATTAAGAGATGAACCTCATAGTTTGCAGAGTTGATAACTACTGAAATACCCTTCACTACTATCGCACTTTTTTTCTAAAAATCATAACTACTGAAATACCCTTCACTACTATCGCACTTTTTTTTCTAACCAAGCCAAAGTCATTTCAACTACAAGTCCTCATGTTTTCTTTTCAAATTAAACCATGAATTCTAGTCGAGGTTAAGTCAAAGACTTGGTTTAGTCTCATTCTTTCTTAGTTACTGAGGAGGTTTGATGGAAAAGTTTATGGGAGAAAAATGATTTTTAAGGATGGCACACACCACACTAGATATTTTAATTGAGCTTTATCTTTCATCAAACTAATGAATAGTTGAATCGTTTGATCCATTACTATTTGACAAATCCTCAGTTGGTTTAATCAAAACTTTTGAGTAGGCTTTCCTTATTTCTTTCTGAGAAGAATGATCATGGTAGATTTTTATTTTGACTACATCCTTTCACTCATCGATGATTGGAATTGTCTTTGCTAGGGACTAGCAAAGGTTTGAGTGTGAAGGTATGATAACTTCTCACAAAGAAATTATCTAGCCCATTTTTTAGACTTAATAGCCATTATAAATGCTCAAAATGAATTTAAATGGATTAGAAATAAAAGTATATTCATATTTATTTGATTTGTGGCTAATCCGGTCTTTTTCCTATGTATTAGCGCAAGAAACACCGAAGAAATCTGCTTGGAGAATCAAAATCTGCAAAAATATCATTTGCTAGAAAAAAGGTTGCAACCTTTGGAAAACAAGGTCGCAACCTCTGGACAAATTTCAAATTTCAAAAATTACGCCATTTGCAATTTTGGAAAGAGGCATCCTTTGGGAAAAGGGATGGACGTTTTTTATGGGGATTATTCAGGAGTTATTCATTATTCATCATCTTGAAGAGAGGGAATTCGTCATCTAGGGTTTTCGAAAAATCCTCCATTAAAGGTGCGGTCGAATAAGGAAGACGATGGATCTCTGGGTTGATCGAGCAAGGGACGTCGGAAGGAGAACCCTACAGCGTTTATTTATTAATTTCATCATGTATTGTAAGATCTCTCCAAACGCTTTGTGTGTTTCCTCCGTTGACATGAACTAATTACTTTTAATCTTATATTGTGAGAGTACTATGCCTTGTGTGATGATATTTTGATAATTTTTCTTCATGAATATTTGGTGAATATTCTTTATCGAATTTAAGATCTTTATTGAAGATTTTGGCCAAGGTTTCACTTTTCTACTGTGCTTCATAAATCGAGAGAGGAGTTGCATAAGTGCATCTTAGATTCGGTATGGCATTTGAAGGGAGAAAGAGATTTCCTCTTGATGTTGGCAACTTTGGTTTTCGATCTTTATATGATACTTGTTTCACCTAAGGGGAAATAGAGACTGTTGGAACACCCTATTACTAATTTGGGTCAGGATCACTATGTCAATAGGATTGTTGCTTTGACCTTGTTGTATAGAGAAAAGGTCAACTAGTTAGGTCTAAGGCTTAGGACTTAGGATTGAAGATTTCCCCAAGACCTCCTAGTTCAGATGCAGAAGCCAAGAAGAAGAATTGAAGTTATCATCGAGCTCAAATCGACTGTAACACCCCAAAACTTGGAAGGGGAATCGACGGCATCGTTTTAGCCAAGTTTGGGTTTTGGAGCAGGTGACACGGGCATGTCAGGGCGTGACACGGGTGTGTCAGGGCGTGGTCGACCACGGAGTTTGTGGTCGACGTTTTGAGGGTCGACGTTCGTCGAGCTCAAGAACACGGCCTGGGACACGGGCGTGTCCCTGGTTGTGTCCTTCTCGGGCTGTTTGCAGGATTTATTCTGCTAGGCGTGACACGGGTCACGACACAGCCGTGCCGGGTCTGACACTAGCGTGTCGAAGGCCGTGTCTTTGGCCGTGTCCTTCTCTGACTGGGAAAGTTGGTCGGTGGGGGGGCGTGATACGGGTCTCGACACGGGCGTGTCAAAGGCGACACGGGCGTGTCAGAGGCCGTGTCAACGGCCGTGTGCTGGTTTTCGAATCGGTCGAGACGGCGAATGGTTGACACGGCCCTGCACACGGCCGTGTGCCAACCCGTGTTCGGCCTAGATTTTGTTATTTTGGGTTCCGATCGTGGCCGTCCGTTTCTTTGGTATGAGATCCAACAGTGGGGAGCCTCCCTGGGCGGTTTAAGGTCGGGAATAGGGTTTCAAACCCTCATTTTCCATTTGGCTTTATCTCTCTTGATTCTAGAGAGAAGGGAGAGCAAGGAGGAGGAAGAAGGCCAAGTTCCGGCCGCTGGCGAAGCTTCGGAGGTCCGTTTCGCGAGCAGAGTTCAGATCCGCAAAGTTGGGAGCGTTGCGGTGGTTTTCAACCGAGCAAATCTTCTCCATGGCTAGGAAGAGGGGACGGAAGGTAACGACACTTCTCCTCTCGGTTTTTAGGATTTAAGATGCATGAATAGCATCCCCTTCCTTTCGTATTTTGAGCACTGAATCTCTCAAATGAGAGGGATTCGTGTAGCCTAGGTTCAAGAGGAACCTCCGGATTGAGTATGTTCATCCCGGCATGCGTTGCATTAGAGATCCGCTCCGTTAGCAGATTAGGCATTGTGGGTGAAGCCGTGGTCGCGACCGTTAGTCCGACCCGGTGATGTTGCATAGCGAGCTTCGGGGATTCGGTAGAAATCCGTTGCGGTAATACGCCGTTGTATGTATGCATTTTCCCCCTTATATTTGAGTGAGTACTCGTGGTCGGGACCGGACAAGGTTAGCTTCGCGTTGTGCGGTAGATGGTTTCCTTGGAGCACGGGAAAGACACGGTGCGAATGGTGATTGGGGTGGGGAAACCTTTGTTTGTGTTGTGCAAAGGCGCGTCTATGTCTCCGTGGTCGGCTGGCTATCCCGTGGCACGCAAGTCATGTGGGGAAAGTGTCCCGGCGAGACTAGCCCCTTGTGTGGGACTGACGAGAATGTCGAGCGGAGGGCAAGCCCGGGCAATGTGGCCATGAGCGGGTGGGGTCCAGCAAGGCTTCTTAGAATCGGTCAGTGTGAGACGGAACCCTGACGTGCGAAGTCAAAATGTGCGGACAAGCCCGGGGTATATGACCCTTGTGCGGGTGGGGCCTTTGCAAGGTTCCGTGTGACAGCGTGTGTGTCGTTAGGGACATGATGGTTCCTTTGTGTTTGCGGCTTTAAGCCAATGGGGAAACGGAAGTACCCAGTGTTTGATGTTGTGCTAGATACATACGAGCTAGGGTGCCTTGGGTGAAACCCGGGTTGCATTCATGTTGCATAGTAGGCCCCTTTCACTTTGTACAAGACATAGAGAACATGTATGCTGTATGTGACATCCAAGCCTGTTTTACCGCTTTATTATATATACTCTTTTGGTATACGAAGTGCTAACTTGCAGGTGGAGTGGTACCCCGGGGTCCGTTAGGGACGGCCGGGAGGAGATGTGTTTGTTACACAGTAGAGGTCAGTCTTTGCTGACCCACGTTACTTCAAATCCTTACAGGGCAAGGATCGCATGCAGGAGCTAGCGCGCCGGGCGAAAAGCCCTAAGCCTCATGAAGTGTTGCTGTGCTTGACTATTTTCTTTTCCTTGTTTTACTGCTGTTGTTTGACTATGTCCGGCTTGCATGCTGAGATAGCCTAGGGGTGCTTGGCACTTTTTTTTATATTTGGACTTATATTGTGTAAGGCCTTAAGGCCATTTGATACTCTTCTTTTAGTGGATAACTTATGTCTGTTAGTGTTCTGTTTCCGCTGTGTTTGTCTGGAGTTTTGAGATTGGGTAGTTTTATATCATCTTTTAATACTAAAGTTGTGGCGTCCGTATGTTGTGGGGCCCCGGCCGGACCCATATTATATGGTCTTTACAGGGGAGGTGTTACATCAACAAAGCATCGAACTCAGTTCAACTATCTGTGAGTTCAGGCTGACAAAGCATCGACCTCAGTTCGACGATCTCTGAGCTCAAGTCGACGAGGCGTCGAACCCAGTTCGACGATCTCTGAGCTCAGATCGATGATTTCTGTCCAAGTCAAATTCCAATCTCTCTGAGCCCAGTTCGACGATAGTTAAGCTCAGATCAACGATTTCTTTTTGAGATCGACGATTTCTGGGATTTTATCAGCTTGTTGAGGATTTCAAATCAGAGCATTTACTGCAGAAGATTTCTAGCCGTTATAATAAATCTAGAGCAAGTTTCAAGGAAACAAAGAAGAAATGTACTTAGGTTGTTTCCTACAGAGACAGTTGACAATTAAGGAAAGCATTTATGACTTTGCTAACGGCTATTTTCAAGATTTGATGACTGGAGTTCTCTTCTTCATCATTTAGAGAGAACAAAAGAACATACAACAATATACTCAAAAATATATAGAGACACACAGTGAAAGAAAAAGAAGATCAATAACTCAGAAAAACTGAATAAGTTTTCTTTCTAATTTCTGCTAATCAAAAGTTTTCTCAAACCTTCATTATTCACACTCCAGACAACAAATATTTCAGTTTTGTTAAAATCATCTAGTGCTGGAGTAATCATTTCATTGAAGACTTAACACCCTTGCAAAACTTCCAGTTCCTGAACTTCTGCTACATTTCAGGGGGAGCTTTGACAATATCTCATCCACTAGTGCTTCTCTTTGATAGTTGACAGAGAAGACAACTTCACCCTTTTTATTTTCCTTTCCTGTAAAAGGGTTTTTAAACTCCCTTCAAAAGTTTTGCTTTGGTTCCTGAGACCTTATCAAAAACTCAATGGTGGCAAGACAGCTGATCAAAAAATCTAGTTTGGTTTTTGAGCACCTGATCAAAAGCTCATTGGTGCCCAGGACACCTGATCAACTCATCCTGCAGTGGATTCCTACTAAGGGTGGTAGAAGAGTGGATGTACCTAGGTTTTGGGGAACCACTATAGCTCCTTGTGTCTTCTTGATTGCTTGCTCTTTCTTGTGCTGTGTGCTGTGAATTAATTCTTTTGTAGTTGTTTTATTTCAGTTTTCTACTTAGCACTCTACACTTATTAAATCAAGTTTTCCACTGCTAAAATAATTTTTAATTTACCAAAATTATTTTAAATCACTCTATTCTCCCCCCTCTAGAGTGAATGATTGATCTTACCCTCACTTTCAATTGATATCAGAGGTAGGTTGGTTGCTCAGCCAACTTGGTTGCTCAGCCAAATTGGTTGTTAATACAGACTAACATCTGAACCAAAAAATCTATCTTAAGATCCATCCTTATAGAGGGTTATTTTTGTTATATCTATTTTTGTTTAAATTCATGGCATAAAACAAGGATTATGCTAGCACCAGACCTCCAGTGTGCAATCTCTCCAAGTTTGCACTTTGGAAGACAAGGATTAGATTATACATGAATTCTATTGATGAAGATATATTTAATTCTGTTTTGACAGATTGCCCAAAGCCTCCTGCAAGCACAAGTACAAATGTTATTCCACCTCCTTCAGGAACAGATGCAGATATAAAGAAATAGAAGGTTGATGATGCCAAAGCTATGAACATCCTGGCACAGACAATGTCTGATGATATCTTTCAAAAGGTAGCTGAATGCAACTCAGCTAAGGAAATTTGGGACAAGCTATCTGAAATTGTATCAGGATCAGCTGATGAAAGGAAAGACAGAAGATCTCATCTCATCACCCAATATGAAAATTTCAAGAAGGCAGAAAATGAGTCAGTAGCTGACATGTACAGCAGACTCAGCTTAATTGTCAGTGAACTCAAAACTTTGGACAAGGAGATCTCTCTCACAGAGATCAATGACAAAATTCTAATGTGCTTCCCCAGCACTTGGGATTCAAGAATCTGGCAAATCAAGGATGCCAGAAGTCTGAATGAAATTACCACAGAAGCTCTATTGGGCAAGCTCAAATCTTATGAGCAGCTCATCAAAAATAGAGAAGAAGAATAAAAGACAATTTCTCCAGCAGTCAGAAAGGGGAAATCAATTGCTTTTAAAGCCACAGAAGAATAGCCTGAAGACAAAGTCACAGGAAATGAAAAACTGATGAGCCTCCTAGCCAAGAGGTTCTACAAAATGGCCAGGAAGGACTTCAGAAAAAGGTCATCCAGAGACCAAGAAAAGCCAATGTATGATAAATCAAATAATAAAGAGATTATTTGTTATGGTTGCAGGAAACCAGGCCACATACTGCCTGACTTTCCAGAAAATCAAAATAAGGACAAAAAGGGCAAGAGGGAAAAGAGAAAAGACAAATACTCTAGAAGAAATCATCATGACAGATCCTCTTCCAGCAAGAACAAGCACACTAGGAAGGGATTTATTGCTGAAACATGGAGTGCAACAGAAGAAGAATCTGATGCATCATCAAGCTCAAGTGATGATGAAGATGATGCATAGGAAAAAGAATTCTACATGATGGCAATCAATGCATCTCATAACAACACTGATTCAGAATATGAATCTGAATCTGAACCAGAGCTAGAAGAAGATCAGGTAATTGATTCATTTAATTTTAATTCTGAGGACTTCAAGTCTTAATTTAAAGCACTATGTTTAGATCTACTCAATTCTGAGAAATAAATTACCTCTCTCAGAAATCAACTATCTGGATACAGTACCTTAAGTTCAGATAACCTCAAACTCTCAGATGAGTTAGAATGTTGTAGAGAGCAGATAGCTTCACTGAAAAGTGAACTATCTGAGGCCAAGAAGTTTAAAGAAACTCTCAATGGGAGAAGTATCAAACTGATGGACATCACAAGCATAGTGAACTCAAGACTCAATAGTACACTAGGCTTGGGTGCTTCATCCAGCCAAGCCATTGTGTTAACAACTCCCATTAAGTTTATCTCTGATAAAGGAAAAGGAGTTGTGGAGGTAGTTAGAAAAAATTCTAATCTACCCAAAAAGAACAAAGTTCATCAGATATCATCGAACAGAGCTCGACGATCTTCGAACAGAGCTCAACGATCTTCAAACAGAGCTCAGCGTTTTCATGCTAAATCGTCGAACTGAGGTCGACGATCTCTGATCTCTGAACACAAGCAAGATCGATCGCTGAACGGAGCTCGACGATCTGACCCAAGATCGTCGAACTCAGATCCACGATCGTCATACGGAGCTCAGAGATTTGACCAATTCTCAAAGGGTACATCAAAAGTTGATTCTAGATATCCTACATCTCAAGGGTTCAACCCTTATACTGAATGGATAATTCCTCCTAGGAGATATCATCCTGAAGGGTATAAGAGTCAACCAGAGATGTCTTTCATTTCTGATTTCAAAGGTTATCAAACTAGACCCAAGGTAAACTTGGTCAAAAACAAATGAAATGCTATTTGTGCAGGTGAAGACCTATCCAACCATGTACCTGCATTGGTATCTGGATAATGGGTGCTCAAGGCACATGATAGGAATCAAGGATAACCTGACATCCTTCAAGGCTAAACATGGACCCAAAGTCATGTTTGGAGATTCAAACTTTGGACAGACCAAAGGATTTGGTGCAGTCCAAATAGGATCAGTAACATTCAAGAAGGTAGCATATGTGGAAGGACTGAAGCACAATCTTATCAGCATCAGTCAGCTGTGTGATGAAGGCTACCGGGTCACATTCAACAAGTCTTCATGCTTCATCAAATCAGAAGACAACACAACTGTGTTGACAGGTAACAGAAGAGGTAACATCTATCTAGTAGATTTTCATTCAACCAAGGTAGACATCTACTTATTTAATTCTCTTAGCAAACCTAATGAATTATGGCATAAAATATTAGGACATATCAACCTTAGAACCATTGCTAGGCTATCCAAGGACAGCCTTATTAGAGGACTATCTTCTGGTCCCTATAAGAAGGAAGGACTCTGCAGGTCTTGTCAGTTAGACAAGCAAACTAAAAATAGTTTTAAGTCACTTAATAAGAGTGATTCGCCTAGGATTTTGTATTTATTACATATGGATCTATTTGGACCCATTTCTGTACAAAGTCTAGGAGGGAAATCTTACACTTTAGTAGTTGTAGATGACTTCTCTAGATTCACATGGGTGTTCTTTCTGAGAAAGAAGTCTGATAACTTCAAATGTTTGACAGAGTTTCTCAAATGCATACAGATTGAGTTCAATACTCACATAGCCCTGATCAGAGGTGATCATGGGACAGAGTTTGATTCTCTTCTTATGCAAGAGTTTTGTCAGAGGGAAGGGATCAGGCACACTTTCTCAGCTTCTAGAACTCCTCAACAGAATGGGGTAGCTGAAAGGAAGAATAGAACCCTTATTGAATCTATCACAACATTGCTGACAGATGCTCACCTTCCTCTATCCTTTTGGGCAGAGGCTGTGAACACTTCAAACTATATTTTGAATAGGAGTTTGATACATAAGCTAAACGGCAAGACTCCCTATGAATTACTCAAAGGGAAGAAACCTAAAGTTGATTTTCTTAGGATTTTTTGGTTGTATCTGCTACATTCATAACAATAACAAGAAATACTTAGCAAAATTTGAAGTCAAAGCTGATGAAGGAGTGTTTTGGGATACTCCATGATCAGTAAGGCCTATAGGGTTTTTAATAAATCATCTCATAAAATTGAAGAGACTGTGCATGTTTCTTTTGATGAAACTAGCATGTCTTATAAGGAGAAGAGCACTTCTACCATAGACCCTTTGTAGGTACATTCTATATCAGAAAATTTGGACAGGCTACATATCATTGAACAAGATCCATCACCTTCATCCATTCAACAAGAAGCTGAAAGCAGTGAAAATGAAGATGTCAGTCAGATCTTAGCAAGCCATGGTGACAATCTAAATGAAGAGCCAGTTGTTGTTCCACTAGAGGAAACAACAACACAGGTTGGTGAACAATCAACACCCATTGTTGATTTAGTAACATCAAGAGACCATCCAATCTCCCAAGTGATTAGAGACATCTCAGCTGGTGTGCAAACTAGAAACCAATTCAATCAAAATCTGATGCACACTTACTTTCTTTCTCAAATTGAACCTCAATCCATACAAGATGCAGAACAAGATCCAAACTGGATCATTGTAATGCAAGAGGAATTAAATCAATTGGAAAGAAATAAAGTTTGGGAGCTAGTGCCAAAGCCAAAGAATCATCCCATTATTGGAAAGAAATGGGTATTCATGAACAAGCTAGATGATCAAGGAGTTATAGTAAGAAATAAAGCAAGGCTGGTTGCTCAAGGATACTCTCAAGAAGAAGGCATAGACTATGACTAAACCTTTGCACCAGTTGCAAGGTTGGAGGCCATAAGAATCTTCCTGGCATATGCAGCTCACAAGAAGTTCAAGGTTTATCAAATGGATGTCAAAAGTGCATTCCTCAATGGTGACATCAAGGAAGAGGTTTATATAAAACAATTCCCGGGTTTTATCTCTCTAACTCACCCTGATTTTGTTTATAAATTGCATAAAGCATTAATGGTCTCAAACAAGCTCCAAGAGCATGGTATGAGACTCTAGCTTGCTTTCTCTTGAAAAATGATTTTAAAAGGGGTAGAGTAGACCAAACTCTTTTTATTAGAACTCATAAGTCCAATATCCTACTAGTACGAATCTATGTAGATGATATTATCTTTGGTTCTACTGATTCAAATTTGTGCAAAAGGTTCTCCAACCTAATGCATTCCAAATTTGAAATGAGTAGAATGGGCGAGCTATCCTTCTTTCTAGGATTGCAAGTCAAACAACATGTTGATGACATCTTTATTTCTCAAACCAAGTATGCAAAAGAATTGGTTAAGAAATTTGGTATGACTGAAGCATCCTCTATGAAAACACCTATACCTATTAATATTATATTAGATGCTGATGAACATGGGAAACCAGTTGATCAAACAACATATAGAGCAATGATTGGATCCTTATTGTATCTTACAGCTAGTAGACCTGATATAATGTTTGCTACATACATATGTGCGAGATTCCAAGTCAGCCCTAGAGAGTCACACCTTACATTAGTTAAGAGGATTCTTAGGTATGTAAAAAGTTGTCCAAATCTAGGTCTCTGGTATCCAACTGATTCAGGATTTGATCTAACTGGATTTTCAGATGCTGATTATGCTGGATGTAGAGTAGACAGGAAAAGCACTAGTGGAACTTGTCAGTTTCTTGGTGATAGACTTGTCTCCTAGTTTTGCAAGAAACAAACATCTGTGTCTACTTCAACTGCTGAAGATGAATATATGGCAGCAGGTAGTTGTTGCTCACAGATATTATGGATTCAAAATCAGCTCCTAGACTATGGCTACAACTTAGAAAAGTCCAAAATATTTTGTAATAGCACTAGTGCTATTTCAATAGCTCAAAATCCAGTCCTCCATAGTAGGACAAATCACATAGAGATTAGGCATCATTTCTTAAGAGATAATGTAGAGAAGAATAAAATTGAATTGGAATATATCCCAACTGATCTACAAAGGGGGGATATTTTCACCAAACCCTTGGATAAAAAGAAACACACCTTCTTCCTTAATCAGTTAGGAATGTTAGATGGAGGAAGTCTTAATTAAGTTCCAAGACCTTTAAACCTAAAAAGAGACAAGACTAGGTTAAAAAAAAATTGGGATTTCCTAGTGTCAATAAGTTTTCTATGTATCTGAATTGCGCTCGATGATTTCCTTGAAGATCGTCGAACGGAACTCGTCATTTCATGATAGTATTTAACTATCTTTGTTTTCCGTCGAATGGAGATCGACGATGTTAGTAATCGTCGAACAGAGCTCGGCGTTTTCCAGATAGTGCTGGACTATCCTTTTCGGTCAGCGATCTCGATCATCGTCGAACGACGGTCTACGATGTTAAATATCGTCGAACGATGATCGACGATGTTGAGACCCTTCAGTTTCCCCTAGAGCCGTCGATCGTCGAACTGAGTTCAACGATCTTTCCTTTTTAGCGTCGAACCCTAATATAAAATCATTTTTCAGACGTCGTTCTCTTTTGCGCTTTCATACCTTCTGCAAGAACTTTCTTTCCCTCCAAACTCCTCTACACTTGATCATGTTTGTTTTTGCAGGAAACATGTCGGTTTCAGTCGCCATTTTAGCAGCAATAAAGTTCAATACTGGGTTTGACATTGATATGGATTCATTTGAAGGGATTGATCAAATGTTCAAGGATATTCTAGAATTGTTTAAGGAGCAACAACTTGTGAACATCATGACAACCAGAATCAAACTAGGAGCAGATGAAATCAAAGAGTGGGTCTATACTGCCCACAATCTGGATCAACATACAATCATTGGCACCATCTCAGAAACTCAGGTATCCCTAACCCCGGCCATTCTTACAGAAATTTTTGGGTTAAGCACTGGACATGATAGCATAGACCTATCAGGGGTAGAATTTACTGAGATGTTAGACAGAATGGGTCACAATTCTGAAAACCCTAATAAGTTATTGAAGAAAAATTTGTTTATGGAGTATAGATTTTTAGCAGACATTGTAGGCAAAGTAATTTTGGCCAAACACTCAGCTCATGACACAATATCAAGACATCAGTTCTGCTTAATGGCTGCCTTAGTATATAAGAAGCATTTGGATTGGGGAGCTATCTTCTTCGATTTGATCAAGAAGAAAATCAATAAGAATTTTGTGAATTTTGGGAGAATTCTGGGCCTATTCCTGCAGAATAGGTGCCCTCAGCTGTTAGTGTTAAATAGAATGTGTATCAATGATTCCAAGAGACTTTCCTCTACTCTCTTTGGCAAATGGGAGAGGCAGATTGTCAAACCAAGCAGAGGTCCTGCAGCGCAAACTTCTTCAGGCACAAGGATTGTTTCAGCCACTCTTCCTCAGACCACTGCCCCAGCAGAAGTGTTGGTATCCACCTCAATTTCCTCTCCTCTATCTTCCCATCCAGCTACATCTTCCATATTCTCTCCCCCCTCTCCACCTCCAGCTACTTCATCCATTTCTCCATCTCATATAGCTTCTTCACCTCCTCCAGCCACTTTCCAAGAAGATTTCCAATCTCTACCTTTCTTCTCCTCCATTGACTTAAAATCATCCTCTCATCTTCCATCCTTCAACCTCCTAGATGATTCATTCATGGATGATTCCCCCTCTTCACTTCTAGACATCCCATCCACCTCAACATCATTCCAACAAATGCTTCATGATATCATCTCTCAACCATCCTTTTCACCTACAATCTCCTCATTCCTACCAACAGTCATCATCCCAGCTTCATCTATTACATCCATCCCCATCTCTCAACCCTCCATACCACTTCACCCAACATCCATTCCATCCATCTTTGCAGCACACCCCTCTACCTCTACTCAGGTTAACCTTGAGCAAGTAGACCTTCTTCCTCTAGCAGATAGACTGTATGAGTTGTTGTCCCCCAAGCTAACACTCTTACTGAATTCAGCCTTGGCTCCCTTAGTCAAGAATCTGACTGATTTATCTGTTAGACTCTCTTATTCATTTCCCTTTCAGGCCACCCCTTCTATTGGGGGCCTAGATTCAGTTCTCACTGAAACTAGGCAGGGGGAGATGCCTTATGAAGAAGTGCTGCCTTCAGAGAATTTTGCTTCAGAAATGCAGATTTCAGAGAGTCCAGCTTCAGAACAAGTTTCAGTTCCAGCTTCAGCTTTAGCTTCAGCTCCAACCATCAGTCCCACAGTAGATATACATTCCTTATTATCTTTATTTGATTCAATTTATAGATGTTGTCCTCCAGCACCTCTCCCTGCTGAAGATTTAACCAGGGCTATTATTCCCCTCTCCTGCTGTGATCCAACCCTGATAGAGCTGTATATAAATTCTGTTAAAATTGTGGAGATTGATTTTGTGGTTCTTGAATCTGCTACTGCTGCTGATGTTGATTCTTCAGAGGCTGTTGAAGAGCCAGTTTGTTCAGTTACTGAGACTACTGCTTCAGTTGGTGTTCCTGTTATTACTGTTGCTCCTGCTATTTCAACTGCTGTTTCAACTATATTTTCAACTATTGTTTCAAGTGCTGATGTTGTTATTTCCTCTACTGCTCCTTCTGTTTCTACTCCTGTTTCCACCACCAAAGCAGCTTTCAAGGAAATAGATGCCTTATATGATGAGCCTCAAAGTTTTGATGAGGATGATGAATTCAGAACTGACTCAGATGATTCCTCTGCAACTATTGCAAAGAAGAGGAAAGCTAGAAGCAAGGCTATGAAAAAGGTTCAATTGACCAAAGCTACAACTGATCATGACATACCATATTACATTCTGCATAATTGCTCTATTACTGAGCATTGGATGCAATATTCTAAGAACCAGTTGAAAGTAATGAAGAAGAGAAGAAAGTATGACAAAGGAACTTCTCATCCTCCTCCTCCTCCTCCTTATCCAAGCATAGGATCTGGTTGAGTCTTAGCTCCTCAAGCTTCTAACATTTCTCAACCCCAGCAAACCTATCAAGGAAGATCTCAATCCAGATGTTATCAGCAAAGAGGAAATCAGTCTAGAGGAAGACAGTTTAGAGGAAATAAAACAGACTATCAAGTTTATTCTAGAGGACAGCCCAGACAGCAACCTTATCAAAGGAAAGGACAAGGCCAAATTGACTTAACTACTGGTCCCTTTCCTTACAAGCTCAAAGAAAGTTTTCATTCAAAAGCTCCTCCTACTGACACCATGAACAGTATGAGCCACCAGTACCTTTTGAAGATCCAGAGAATAATCCAGCTTACTGGACAGTCAGACTTAAAGAAATGGCTGCTTTAGATCAGATTAAGAAAGCAAGAGAGAAGGGCCAAGATACATCCAATATATCTACTTTATCAGATCAAAGAAGACAGGAACTTGAAAGATACAACTCTAAGAGATTCTTCAATACTGAGGAATACATGCAGCTACATCCTGAAGTTGTAGTTCCTAGGAGCAAAAGCCAAAGGACTCTTGGTGCTGCTGATGATTTCAGATCAAAGAAAGACTCAGAAAATCCAAATAGAGAAATCATCTTCAGGAAAAGAATTGATGACAAGCTTTAATCTGGATGTAAGCTGAAAACTATTATATCTCTGCTGAACTATTTTCTTGCTGTGATATAATCATATCTGTGGTTCTGCAATGTTGTTTTTGTATTTCTGTTGATTATTGTTTTTTATAACTCATGTAAATAGTAATCCTAACCCAAATAGGGGGAGATTGTTGGAACACCATATTACTAATTTGGGTCAGGATCACTATGTCAATAGGATTGTTGTTTTGACCTTGTTGTATAGAGAAAAGATCAACTAGTTAGGTCTAAGGCTTAGGACTTAGGATTGAAGATTTCCCCAAGACCTCCTAGTTCAGATGCAGAAGCCAAGAAGAAGAATTGAAGTTATCGTCGAGCTCAGATCGACGAAGCATCGAACTCAGTTCAACTATCTGTGAGTTCAGGCTGACAAAGCGTCGACCTCAGTTTGACGATCTCTGAGCTCAAGTCGACGAGGCGTCGAACCCAGTTCGACGATCTCTGAGCTCAAATCGATGATTTCTGTCCAAGTCGAATTCCAATCTCTCTGAGCCCAATTCGACGATAGTTGAGCTCAGATCGACGATTTCTTTTTGAGATCGATGATTTATGGGATTTTGTCAGCTTGTTGAGGATTTCAAATCAGAGCATTTACTGTAGAAGATTTCTAGCTGTTATAATAAATCTAGAGCAAGTTTCAAGGAAACAAAGAAGGAATGTACTTAGGTTGTTTCCTCCAGAGACAGTTGACAATTAAGGAAAGTATTTATGACTTTACTAACGGCTATTTTCAAGATTTGATGACTGGAGTTCTCTTCTTCATCATTTAGAGAGAACAAAAGAACATACAGCAATATACTCAAAAATATACAGAGACACACAGTGAAAGAAAAAGAAGATCAATAACTCAGAAAAACTGAACAAGTTTTCTTTCTGATTTCTGTTGATCAAAAGTTTTCTCAAGTCTTCATTATTCACACTCCAGACAATAAACATTTCAGTTTTGCTGAAATCATCTAGTGCTGGAGCAATCATTTCATTGAAGACCTGTCACCCTTGCAAAGCTTCCAGTTCCTGAACTTCTGCTACATTTCAGGGGGAGCTTTGACAACATATCATCCACTAGTGCTTCTCTTTGATAGTTGACAGAGAAGACAACTTCATCCTTTTTCTTTTCCTTTCCTATAAAAGTTGTCCAAACCTAGGTCTCTGGTATGTGAAAAGTTGTCCAAATCTAGGTCTCTGGTATCCAACTGATTCAGGATTTGATCTAACTGAATTTTCAGATGCTGATTATGCTGGATGTAGAGTAGACAGGAAAAGCACCAGTGGAACTTATCAGTTTCTTGGTGATAGACTTGTCTCCTAGTTTTGCAAAAAACAAACATCTGTGTCCACTTAACCTGCTGAAGTTGAATATATGGCAGCAGGTAGCTGTTGCTCACAGATATTGTGGATTCAAAATCAGCTCCTAGACTATGGCTACAACTTAGAAAAGTCCAAAATATTTTGTGATAGCACTAGTGCTATTTCAATAGCTCAAAATCCAGTCCTCCATAGTAGGACAAAATATATAGAGATTAGGCATTATTTCTTAAGAAATAATATAGAGAAGAATAAAATTGAATTGGAATATATCCCAACTGATCTACAAAGGGGAGATATTTTCACCAAACCCTTGGATGAAAAGAAACACACCTTCTTCCTTAATCAGTTAGGAATGTTAGATGGAGGAAGTCTTAATTAAGTTTCAAAGACCTTTAAACCTAAAAAGAGACAAGACTAGGTTAAAAAATTTTTGGGATTTCCTAGTGTCAATAAGTTTTCTATGTATCTGAATTGCGCTCGATGATTTCCCTGAAGATCGTCGAACGGAGCTCGTAATTTCCAGATAGTATTTAACTATCTTTGTTTTCCGTCGAACGGAGATCGACGATGTTTGTAACCGTCGAACAGAGCTCGGCGTTTTCTAGATAGTGCTGGACTATCCTTTTCGTTCAGCGATCTCGATCATTGTCGAACGACGGTCTACGATGTTAAATATCGTCGAACGAAGATCGACGATGTTGAGACCCTTCAGTTTCCCCTAGAGCCATCGATCGTCGAACTGAGTTCAACGATCTTTCCTTTTCAGCGTCGAACCCTAATATAAAATCATTTTTCAGACGTCGTTCTCCTTTGCGCTTTCATACCTTCTGCAAGAACTTTCTTTCCCTCCAAACTCCTCTACACTTGATCGTGTTTGTTTTTGCAGGAAACATGTCGGTTTCAGTCGCCATTTTAGCAGCAATGAAGTTCAATACTGGGTTTGACATTGATATGGATTCATTTGAAGGGACTGATCAAATGTTCAAGGATATTCTGGAATTGTTTAAGGAGCAACAACTTGTGAACATCATGACAACCAGAATCAAACTAGGAGTAGATGAAATCAAAGAGTGGGTCTATACTGCTCACAATCTGGATCAACATACAATCATTGGCACCATCTCAGGAACTCAGGTATCCCTAACCCCGACCATTCTTACAGAAATTTTTGGGTTAAGCACTGGACATGATAGCATAGACCTATCAGGGGTAGAATTTACTGAGATGTTAGACAGAATGGGTCACAATTCTGAAAACCCTAATAAGTTATTGAAGAAAAATTTGTCTATGGAGTATAGATTTTTAGCAGACATTGTAGGCAAAGTAATTTTGGCCAAATACTCAGCTCATGACATAATATCAAGACATCAGTTCTGCTTAATGGCTGCCTTAGTAGATAAGAAGCATTTGGATTGGGGAGCTATCTTCTTCGATTTGATCAAGAAGAAAATCAATAAGAATTTTGTGAATTTTGGGAGAATTTTGTGCCTATTCCTGCAGAATAGGTGCCCTCAGCTGTTAGTGTCAAATGGAATGCATATCAATGATTCCAAGAGACTTTCCTCTGCTCTCTTTGGCAAATGGGAGAGGCAGATTGTCAAACCAAGCAGGGATCCTGCAACACAAACTTCTTCAGGCACAAGGACTGTTTCAGCCACTCTTCCTCAAACCACTGCCCCAGCAGAAGTGTTGGCATCCACCTCGATTTCCTCTCCTCTATCTTCCCATCCAGCTACATCTTCCATATTCTCTCCCCCCTCTCCACCTCCAGCTACTTCATCCATTTCTCCATCTCATATAGCTTCTTCACCTCCTCCAGCCACTTTCCAAGAAGATTTCTAATCTCTACCTTTCTTCTCCTCCATTGACTTAGAATCATCCTCCCATCTTCCATCCTTCAACCTCCTAGATGATTCATTCATGGATGATTCCCCCTCTTAACCTCTAGACATCCCATCCACCTCAACATCATTCCAACAAATTCTTCATGACATCATCTCTCAACCATCCTTTTCACCTACAATCTCCTCATTCCTACCAACAGTCATCATCCCAGCTTCATCTATTACATCCATCCCCATCTCTCAACCCTCCATACCACTTCACCCAATACATTCCATCCATCTTTGTAGCACACCCCTCTACTCTACTCAGGTTAACCTTGAGCAAGTAGACCTTCTTCCTCTGGCAGATAGACTATATGAGTTGTTGTCCCCCAAGCTAACAATCTTACTAAATTCAGCCTTGGCTCCCTTAGTCAAGAATCTGACTGATTTATCTGTTAGACTCTCTTCTTCATTTCCCTTTCAGGCAACCCCTTCTTCTGGGGGCCTAGATTCAGTTCTCACTGAAACTAGGCAGGGGGAGATGCCTTATGAAGAAGTGCTGCCTTCAGAGAATTTTGCTTCAGAAATGCAGATTTCAGAGAGTCCAACTTCAGAATAAGTTTCAGTTCCAGCTTCAGCTTCAGCTTCAGCTCCAACCATCAGTCCCACAGTAGATATACATTCCTTATTATCTTTATTTGATTCAATTTATAGATGTTGTCCTCCAGCACCTCTCCCTGCTGAAGATTTAACCAGGGCTATTATTCCCCTCTCCTGCTGTGATCCAACCCTGATAGAGCTGTATATAAATTCTGTTAAAACTGTGGAGATTGATTTTGTGGTTCTTGAGTCTGCTGCTGCTGCTGATGTTGATTCTTCAGAGGCTGTTGAAGAGCCAGTTTGTTCAGTTACTGAGACTACTGCTTCAGTTGGTGTTCCTGATATTACTGTTGCTCCTGCTGTTTCAACTGTTGTTTCAACTATTGTTTCAACTGTTGTTTCAAGTGCTGATGTTGTTAATTCCTCTACTTCTCCTTCTGCTTCTGCTCCTGTTTCCACCACCAAAGCAGCTTTCAAGGAAATAGATGCCTTATATGATGAGCCTCAAAGTTTTGATGAGGATGATGAATTCAGAACTGACTCAGATGATTCCTCTACAACTATTGCAAAGAAGAGGAAAGCTAGAAGCAAGGCTATGAAAAAGGTTCAATCGACCAAAGCTACAACTGATCATGACATACCATATTATATTCTGCACAATTGCTCTATTACTGAGCATTGGATGCAATATTCTAAGAACCAGTTGAAAGTAATGAAGAAGAGAAGAAAGTATGACAAAGGAACTTCTCATCCTCCTCCTCCTCCTTATCCAAGCACAGGATCTGGTGGAGTCTTAGCTCCTCAAGCTTCTAACATTTCTCAACCCCAGCAAACCTATCAAGGAAGATCTCAATCCAGAGGTTTTCAGCAAAGAGGAAATCAGCCTAGAGGAAGACAGTTTAGAGGAAATCAAACAGACTATCAAGTTTATTCTAGAGGACAGCCCAGACAGCAACCTTATCAAAGGAAAGGACAAGGCCAAATTGACTTAACTACTGGTCCCTTTCCTTATAAGCTCAAAGAAAGTTTTCATTCAAAAGCTCCTCCTACTGACACCATGAACAGGTATGAGCCACCAGTACCTTTTGAAGATCTAGAGAACAATCCAGCTTACTGGACAATCAGACTTAAAGAAATGGCTGCTCTAGATCAGATTAAGAAAGCAAGAGAGAAGGGCCAAGATACATCCAATATATCTACTTTATCAGATCAAAGAAGACAGGAACTTGAAAGATACAACTCCAAGAGATTCTTCAATACTGAGGAATACATGCAGCTACATCCTGAAGTTGTAGTTCCTAGGAGCAAAAGCCAAAGGACTCTTGGTGCTGCTGATGATTTCAGATCAAAGAAAGACTCAGAAAATCCAAACAAAGAAATCATCTTTAGGAAAAGAACTGATGATAAGCTTTAATCTGGATGTAAGCTGAAAACTATTATATCTTTGTTGAACTATTTTCTTGCTGTGATATAATCATATCTGTGGTTCTGCAATGTTGTTTCTGTATTTCTATTGATTATTGTTTTTTATAACTCATGTAAATAGTAATCCTAACCCAAATAGGGGGAGATTGTTGGAACACCATATTACTAATTTAGGTCAGGATCACTATGTCAATAGGATTGTTGTTTTGACCTTGTTGTATAGAGAAAAGATCAACTAGTTAGGTCTAAGGCTTAGGACTTAGGATTGAAGATTTCCCCAAGACCTCTTAGTTCAGATGCAGAAGCCAAGAAGAAGAATTGAAGTTATCGTCGAGCTCAGATCGACGAAGCGTCGAACTCAGTTCAACTATCTGTGAGTTCAGGCTGACAAAGCGTCGACCTCAGTTTGACGATCTCTGAGCTCAAGTCGACGAGGCGTCGAACCCAGTTCGACGATCTCTGAGCTCAGATCGACGATTTTTGTCCAAGTCGAATTCCAATCTCTCTGAGCCCAGTTCGACGATAGTTGAGCTCAGATCGACGATTTCTTTTTGAGATCGATGATTTATGGGATTTTGTTAGCTTGTTGAGGATTTCAAATCAGAGCATTTACTGTAGAAAATTTCTAGCCGTTATAATAAATCTGGAGCAAGTGTCAAGGAAACAAAGAAGGAATGTACTTAGGTTGTTTCTTCCAGAGACAGTTGACAATTAAGGAAAGCATTTATGACTTTGCTAACGGCTATTTTCAAGATTTGATGACTGGAGTTCTCTTCTTCATCATTTAGAGAGAATAAAAGAACATACAGCAATATACTCAAAAATATACAGAGACGCAAAGTGAAAGAAAAAGAAGATCAATAACTCAGAAAAACTGAACAAGTTTTCTTTCTGATTTCTGCTGATCAAAAGTTTTCTCAAGTCTTCATTATTCACACTCCAGACAACAAACATTTCAGTTTTGCTGAAATCATCTAGTGCTGGAGCAATCATTTCATTGAAGACCTGTAACCCTTGTAAAGCTTCCAGTTCCTGAACTTCTGCTACATTTCTGGGGGGAGCTTTGACAACTTCTCATCCACTAGTGCTTCTCTTTGATAGTTGACAGAGAAGACAACTTCACCCTTTTTCTTTTCCTTTCCTATAAAAGAGTTTTTAAACTCCCTTCAAAAGTTTTGCTTTGGTTCCTGAGACTTGATCAAAACTCAGTGGTGGCAAGACACCTGATCAAAAAATCTGGTTTGGTTTTTTAGCACCATATCAAAAGCTCATTGGTGCCCAGGACACCTGATCAACTCATCTTGCAGTGGATTCCTATCAAGGGTGATAGAAGAGTGGATGTACCCAGGTTTTGGTGAACCACTATAGCTCCTTGTGTCTTCTGGATTGCTTGCTCTTTCTTGTGCTATGTGTTGTGAATTAATTCTTTTGTAGTTGTTTTATTTCAGTTTTCTACTTAGCACTCTACACTTATTAAATCAAGTCTTCCACTACTAAAATAATTTTTAATTTACCAAAATTATTTTAAATCACTCTATTCACCCCCCTCTATAGTGAAGGATTTATCTTACCCTCACTTTCAGAGACTAAGGATTTTTGATATCGAGAGATACAGATCTTCTACTCTAAAATCGTTGCAAGACGTTTCACCACTCATACTCATGAAGTCACCTTTTTAATTTCAGCACGCTAGACATAGGAAATCATGATACAAGATTAATTTTCCAATTGATAAAAAGTATTTTCTCGAGTAATTGTAATTTATTTTTAATTAAGAGTTTTTATTTGTAGTTTACAATAATTAAATCGTCACTATTCTTAACTTACTTGGATTTAGAGAAAAGACATAACTAGTATTTGTAAGCACTAAATCTAACACCTCTCAGTAGGAATGATCTTTATTCACATTATATTACTTGATTTGACGTGTGCACTTACGTGTAATACGTATACCTGTTTCGGGCATATCAGTCGTCAAAATTCCCGCACCGGTACGATCGGTCTGTGGAAATGACTGACCCGCCACAATTTACTGCAAGTAATTTACAAGTAAACAAGTAAGAACAATTTTGCTAGCATGCACCAGGTATACAACGACTTGCCCTACTATGCTTTAAATAATTCAGGCAAACGGCACTTGACTCGACTTTCAATAAGGATCATGAGAGCACTTTATTTGGGGCTAACTTAGGAGAAACATCTAAACTCCTATTATCCCTAACTACGACTCAACCTATCAAATAACTGTCCGTTAGAGCAGGACCCGTGCTTAAAATAATAAATTGCAGAAACAAAAGTACGGTAAAAGAAACTGTTAATAGTATAAGCTGTAGAATTGAAATGTTGTAATGAAATAGCACCAGTAGGATACTGGAGTAGTACTGAACTGAAAGTAAGTAATGAACGGAACTTGACCAGTATAAGACTGGAATAGTACTTAAATAAAAGAACTAAACTGAAAGTAAATAAGTAGGATTAGTACGAGACTGGTGTAATTGAAAATAAATAGCTGAACTAAAATAAATAAAGGAACTGGATCAGTGCAAGACTGGAATAAATCATAAAGAAAATGGTTAGTAGTTCAATCACTCCATTTAGGAGGCTTCAGTTCCATCTCCAATCTCAGGAGACAAGTTCAGTTATATCTCCGTTCTCTTGAGGCATGTTCAGTTTCATCTCCGTTCTTAGGAGACATGTTCAGTTCTATTTCAGTTTTTATGAGGCTTCTTTGGGTTTCACCCATTATTAAGATCCGATAATAATTCAGTTGTGCCCTTTTTAATCATGGCTTAATCGAAGCAGGGGAATTTATTAGGAGTTATATCTTTATTATTCGTTGAGAATAATTAGCAACTCATTTGCTCGTCCTCTCATTTCTGAGTCTACCCAAATTACCCGAGAGTCTTTTTTAAAGAAAAACGACACGCTCGGTGGTTTCTCAAAATCTTGGGAACACTCAAGAGCTTGGGCAATTGCCACGATTGCTCTCCTCAATAAAACAATTGAACTTATCATTCAATTTAAAAGGTGGTCGTGCACTCCAATTTTGACTTTCGAAGAAATTGAGCGCATCAATTTCCAGCGCAACCCTAGGCTCCAAGAAATCAGAAAAACTTTAATTTTTATCCCAAGATTCTCAAATTTTGATACAACCTTTAAGAGAGTCTAAAAAGAGCCTTATAATTTTTCTAAAAAATTTTAAACAATTTTGGGGCTTAAATTTGGCCAAATAAAAATTATTTGGACTTTTAAAAATACCAATTCAACTTCAAAAATTCTCAAATTTTTTGTGGAGGAAGCCCTTAACAAGAGGAACAATTTTTATGTTCAACACTTTTTCTCTAGGAGCTTAGATGTTTTTCAAAAAAAAAGAACAAACCTTTGTTTAGAAAATTGGCCTACATATAACCAGATTAATCCCATCTGGCGGCCAGGAATGCGCCGGATGGCTGCTTGCGGGATTCTTCCCCACAACAGATCGACCACAGATATATTGTGGGGGCGCTGATGTTGAGGCAGGGGGAATAATGAAATCTCCACCGTCTGATCTCAGCACCATGATCGAACGATGGTTGCTTCTTCCCGTTAATGGAGAAGGTGGTGGCCTTCTGCCATCACCGGCCAACTACTGATGGACGTCGGCGCCACCCCTGATCAACTAGCCAAGGGTTGGCAGCCTCCTAGACAGTGGTCCGGCGGTATGTCGCTGCCGTCCACCGCTAGAATTTACCAAACCGAGAATAGGGTGGTGGTCGGCTCTGCTCCCATCGCCACCGCGCCTATACGGTGACTGCCCTGGCCACAAAACCACCCCGGCCGACGCGCTGGCGGTTGAGCTATTCTCCGGTGGTTGTCCGGCGACCTAGCACCCCGGCCGCCACTATTGAATTTAATAGAAATTTACTCTATTTTCGGGAGCCGCCGGAGCGGTGATTTCCGACGACACCTCGGCCTTCCACTGCCAAGGAAGGTCATCCCTGGAGGTATAACACTTCCCCAGCGCCACCAATGAAACTAGGTAAGGCTCACTTCTTACGGACACCACCCGACCTGGAACTTAGCTCGGGTGGTGTCGGCGGTGCTCCGGCCGTCAGGAGGCGCATGCAAGACGTCAAAACGTTTAGGAAGGAGGAGGGAGAAGGTTTCTACTTGGGCTGGGGGAGCTTGGGAAGGACCTGGCCGAGATGCCATTAAAGGTTATGGAGGAGGAGATCTCGGGTTGGCTTTCCGGCAAGCTGGAGCTCTGGTAGGTGGGGAGAGGAAGGGCTCACCGGAGCTATGTCAAGTAGGGAGGGGGAAGGCTATAAATATCCAAGGTAGGGGGTCTCTTCCCCTCCCTTATCGGTGTGGGATTAATCCCTCCATAGGGGGGATTAATCACCCTCCATCTATCCATGAACAGTTGGAGGTGGATCCTTCCACCATGTGAGAAGTGAGCAGAAAACACAAGCCTTATGGGCCTTGGGCTTGAGCTTGGTAGTGAGGAAGACAGGAATTAAGGGAGAGGGGGAGTTGGGCCTATATTGGATCATGGCCCTTTTCCCATCTACCTAGTTGTCTTGATGGCCCAAGAGTGAAGGGAGACAAGGCCCTACTCAAGCTATGGAGAGAAGGTGCCCACCTCTTTGAGAAATTTTCAAAAATGAGCTTTTAAGGAAAGTTTGACCAAAGTCAACCCTAGGGTGGGTTCCCCATGCTGGTCAAAGTTAAAGTAGGTCCAAGATATTGGGATCGGGTCAAAGTTGGGGTATCATGTCACAATTGGTGTGCACACGTTTTTTGATGCACAACTATGCTTGATTTGACCACGGGTTGACTACCCATCATTGAAATTGACCGGGACAAACTCGGTTGAATTTGTATTGACCATACGAGTCCAATGTCACTGACCGGGATCGAATCAGAGTTCGTTTGCTAAATATCCAAAATTTGTGTGTCGCAACGTGCTAAAACGGTCAAAATGCTCATATTCGTCGTTAGACTTTGAATTGCGACGCAATGCGTTCGTATCGACTATACAAAGTCATAGGAACTAACAGAGCTCAAATCGGAGTTCTCTAGGTCGTTATCCAAAAATCTTGTTTTTGTGATGTTCTACTAGGAGCAGCCATATTCATCATATGTCTTTAGAATTCAACGGGATGAGTTCCAACGCACTCGTATTGACTATACGAGGTCACATGAACTAACAGAACTTAAATTGGAGTATTCTAGCTCTATATCCCCGACTAGGGTTACCTCCTACCTTGGTATGGGCCACGAGTGGAGATTCAGGTCACTTTTATTGGGCTCGCTAGGGTTTTTGGTGGCCCAATAAAAGTCGGGATGTTACACGAAGCATTGTGAAGTCTAGCTGTCGCGAGACGGTACGCCAGCTAACATGACTAACACAGCAGAAGCACCCTCATCGTCTCTAGACTTTGTAAACGTGAGTTCCTAGAGCGCAGACTTGAGAGAGAGTAAGATATCTATATAGTAGTAGTCCTTTTGAAGCTTAAGGGCCAGCTTGTATAAACAGTGACTACGACCTATGCTTTCACACTATTAAATAAATATATTATTATATATATTTGTGTGGCTTTCTGATATTGCTTCCGCATATCTATGATGTGATATGAATGTTGTGATTTATGACAGACAAGACTGCCAACTAGTGTTTGGTAGAGTGGGTTGTAGCCACTTGGGAAGCACTGGGTGTCCGTCTTAGGCAGTAAGGCCCGATTCCGACCCGACCCCGACAAAGGTTAGGGGAGGGGGTCTTATAGGGGGGACGCAGGCAGCCACCTTGGTGCAGCTGGTTTTATGTTGATGTTCATTTGTTTCATCACATATTTGTTTTGTTTCAAATAAAAGATAAGGCGAAGATTATTTGTTTTGGGAGCATTTAGTCTTTTATGATTTGCCCTGATTTCCCCTACAAAATGTTTGGAATTTTGTTAAAGTTTAACATTTAATGAAAAAACTCAAAATAATTGTTCACGTCAGCGTGTCTTGCACATATGTGATGATTAAAAAATTTTAATGTAAGGAATAAAATTATATATAATTATGTGAAAAATATTAATGATATGGACATGGTACATTCATTTAATATTATAAATGTTAAAGTTATTAATGTTAAATGTATATATAATAAATACTATATACCGTTATTGTAAATACCATATTTATTATATAATAATAAATATTCAGCTTTAAAATATTATTGATATAACTAATAAAATTATTAATAATATCATATAATTAATATTTTTTATTAATTAATACAATTAAGTGTTTTATATATTATAATAAGTTATGAGATTTGTTTAAGTGAATAAATTGCTCTCCAAAATCTGAGAGCACTTACACACAATCTCTCTCATCTTCTTCCTTAAACTTACATATTTTTGATACTATTTCTTGCGATTCTACGTTTGCTTCATCCAGTGGAAGTTTAGGTATTTTGTATTTTTTTTGGTGTTCGTGCATATCGCAGTTTCGGGATCCAGCTGAATGTTGTACCTTGGAGAAGTGAGCATCGAGTGAAAGCCCTGTCGGAGGATGATGCAGCTTATTTTGGGCAGTGATTAAACGTCTTACTCAGGCTCGATTTCTTACTTTATTTTTTATGGCATTTTATTTCATGGTTTTCTAAATTGTTATTTTTCATTACGGAAAATTCTTTCAAATATTTTATTTTATTATTTTAAATGGAAAATAATTAGAAATATATTTTGAAAATATAAGCAAATTTTAACATAAATATGGGGGGTGTTGCGGGTCATCCGGTTTTTCCCCGATCTGGAGAATCATACCGCTTTAGCTTGGAATTGGACCGAGTGTGTAAACAGTCAATGAAAAAATAGGAGCAAATGACAAGAAGCGTTTTTGAAGTAGAAAACCCAAAAAGGTTAAAAAAATAAGGTGGTCGGAATTGTGTCGGGCCAAAATTCACTATTTTGCTGAGTTTACAACAGTTGACAGTTTCCTCGGAGGGTGACAGGTCACCTCTCTGTTACAAAGTTTTGAGTACAAAAATAACAGAAAATAAATTAAGTTTACGATGCTCTCACAAGAGGGTCCAATGGAGCTGAGGATCCACTAAGTTTTTGGGACTTAGATGAGAGCGTACTTTCGGAAGAAATGGCTAAGTCCCTGTAACATTGAGTGTTGCGCTTGACGGCCTAAAGAGTGAGCGGAGCAAATTCCGAGCGGAGGAACGATCTAAGTCACATGTCCTTGTCGGAAAACGTCAGAGCTCTCCCTAGCCCCTGGAGTCACTTGTCTTCAAATGAGGGTTTGGAGGCCTATTTATAGTTTTTTTGAGGGATATGTTGGTAATTGCATCGGGGCAGATTTTGTGCTGAGGAATTGTGTCGCTCCGTTACGGTCACCTGGATCACTAATTTTTCAGGAAATGAAGGGTGTGCCCCCGGCCGGGCGGTCCAAGCAGCCGGGGCAAGGCCCGACAGTGGCGGCGACCGACGATGGTTGGAAACGACAGCGGTGCTCGGAGTTAGAGTTCTCATTTTGTGTGGAGTTTGGAGTTGTAATTTTTGTTGACCTCTCTTTTCTCCTCCATCGATGATAGTGAATAACCCCTTCCCATGAACATAAGCGTTTCTCGCCAACCATATAAATTGCACAGTATTATTGTTTAATTGTTGTGTGATTTTAGTTTTTCCATATCGATCATACAACATGATCGTTCATGATTGATTATTTGTATGAATTTGTGTAGATGCTCTTCCTAATAAAAAAATTTTATTAAATTTTTTTTTGGAAGAAATTTTCTGCCATGTTCTCATGGATGTTTTTTTTAATAAAGTTTTCCATCTATGAATGTGATGGATTTGCCTTGTTTCTTTTAATTATGACGTTTGATAATTTTCCATTGAGAAAAAAATTCATATTGCAATTTATTACTTTTCTGGAAAAACAAATACTGTTAAGAAACAAGAAAATTGAATCGGGAAACACAATGAAACTTATTAATTGAAGGAAAAACATTATAGGATGTAAACAGAGCTCTCTATTTATAGAGAACTAAGGGAAGAATTTAGAAGCTAAAAAGAAAGTGTCTCTAACTAAGGCCCCGTTTCGGGGGACTTATTTTCACCGGTCAAGCGGTTATGACCGCATGAACCGGACCTTAATTAAGTCCCGATTCATGCGGTCATAACCGCTTCACCGGTGAAAATAAGTCTCCCCAAACGGGGCCTAACTTGTGAATGCCCAACTTGTGAATAAAAGTTTGCAACCAGAAGACACAAAATATAATGCATTATTTTCAACACCCCCACCTCAAGTTGGTATTTGCAACCAATTTTAAATGCCCAACTTGTGAATAAAAGTTTGCAAAGTTATCTTCCCAACTGCCTTTGTAAACAAATCTGCCAACTGCATTTTAGTGGGAACATAACTGGGATTGATCATTTTTGCTAATACCTTTTCTCGCACTAGATGGCAGTCAAGTTCTATGTGTTTGGTTCTCTCATGATACACAGGATTTGAAGCTATATGCAAGGCTGCTTGGCTGTCGCAATGCGGCGATAAGGGAGTTAAGTTCTCAACTTGCATATCTGTCAGTAAATTGACTAACCAGGTTAATTCACAACTGCTGGCATAGCTCTGTATTTGGACTCTACAGAAGATTTAGAGACTGTTGGTTGCTTTTAGTCTTCGAGGAGATCACTGATTCTCCTAATTTAATGCAGAAACCTAATCGTCTTGTTAGGACATAATGCAGTTAATAATAGTCTCAACCTACTCTGTTTACTGTTTATATCGCAACCCTCTTGAGCCGGTCATAGGACCAAACCTAACATGGTATGAGGCAGGTTTCCACCAGTTTCTGTCCGGTTCCATCCGGTCTGCCCAGCTTTGTATCCCGGTTCTGCATCATGTTACAAGGGGGGATGTTAATAAAAATGCCAATCCCTCCAGTTTGGCAAGGCAACCCTAAAATTTTTCAGGTTGATTGACCAAACCTCGCATCACAAAATTCCTCCAATTTTAAAACATTGTCGACAGGAAAAGACAATCCTTGAGTAAGAGTTCCTTGTACATATTTGAGTATTTTGTGAAGTATGTGAAGATGTGGAGTTGGTGGTTTTGACATGAATTGACTAATAATGTGTACAAGATATGTAAGATCAGGCCTTAAAACTGTTAAATAGATCAATTTTCCAACTAATTTTTTGTACATAGTTGGATCAGCAAGTTCTTCTCCAAAAGTGTCATTTAATTTGTGATTTTGTTCTATCAGAATACTTATTGGTTTATAATTCATCATTCATGCATCCTTTAATATGTCCCGTGCATATCTCTGTTGATTTGGATAGATGCCCATCTCATTTCTATTGATTTCTAAACCCAAAAAATAATTCAACTCTTCGAGATCTTTAAGTTTGAATTTGCTATTAGGATAGATTTTGAAATCTGCAATAGTTTGAGGGCAATTTCTTGTTATCATAACATCATCGACATAAATCAATACAACTGTAAATGTATTGTTGCCGCTTTTTGTAATGAGTGAGTGATTTGATTTCAATTGAATAAAGCCCATGCTTTCTATGGTAGAAGAGAATTTTTCAAAACATTGTCTCGACGCCTGTTTTAACCCATATAGCGATTTCGTCAATCTACAAACTGGGTTTTGAAAATTCCCTGTTATGATGAATGTATACTTCTTTGATCAAATCTCCATGTAAGAAGGCATTATCAACGTCAAGTTAAGTTATTGTCCATCTTTTTGATGCAACAATAGCAAGTAGGCTTCGAACAGTTGTCATTTTAACGACTAGAGCAAATGTATCCTAGTAATCCAGGCCTTCTACATGAGTAAAACCTCTTGGCACGAGACGTGCTTTATATCTTTCGACCGTTCCATCTGATTTGTATTTAATTTTGTAAACCCATTTGCAGCTAACCGGTTGTTTCCCAGCTGGTAAATCTGTGATATACTATGTTTGATTATCCTCCAACACTTGAATTTCTTTAGACATGACCTCCTTCCATTTGGTATTTTGACAGGCCTTTGAATAAGTCTTTGGTTCAAAGTTAGAATAATTATTTGGGATGTTGGCTGCTGAGAAATATAACATCACTCGAAGCATCCGGATGAGGATCTAGGTGGAATCCCCAACTCGTTGCCCCTAGGTGGGTATAAATAGGCAAAATCCTTAGGAGTTACTACGGGTATGGGTTAACCGTGTACCCGACACGACCCGTTATGCCTCCGAACCCGTTAATTATCCAAATATACACTAACAATCTCTTCCTATATTTGCGACAAATAACGTATACATTTCGAAGTGCAGGAAGTGGAGAATAATAAAACAAATTTCCGACTTTACACATTTCCATAAGTTTTAAAATAATAACATAAGTTAGCACAGTTTTTAAAGAAAAACACAATCATGAGTCCACTTTCTCTTCTCCATTTTTTAAAATAATAACATAATGCATCCAAAAAATAAAAGTGCAGTAGTGAAGTAATACTCAATAAAAAATAAGATTTTAATAAATCAAACATTATTATCTTACTCTGGAAAATAATAAATGACCCGGGCCCGGGCCTGGTTTTTGCCAATGGATAAACGTGTAATAATTCTACTCAGAGTCATTACAAATCTAAAAATACAAAAAGCACTTAAAAAAATACAATACTAGATCATCATCATCCAAGTCAAAGTCCACTTTCTCTTCTCAAGGCGGCTCCTTCGCTCTTCAGAAGTGCCTGCAAGGAATTTTAACAGGATGAGTCAGACTCTATGAATTCTAAAATTTTATTTTAAAATTATAGGTTGTGTGCTTTCTTCTCTAACATATGCAGTGACGTTTCAAAATAAGCTAGCTCTACCTAAATGAGCTTAGTACTTGTAGCAGTAGTGAAGTAATACTGTCAGCATCTCTATCGAGTCTAGCTAGGATTAGTCAAGTTTTGATTTTAATAAATCAAACATTATTATCTTACTAATTAGTGATCACTATGTACCTCATCATATGATTTGACACACCGTCATTGGCAACATTATCAAATGTGGAATAATGTGTTATGATCACTAATGTTAGATTAACTCGCACAATGACTTTCTATTCCCAGTTGAATAATTCTCAAATCAACTTACAATGAGAAAGATGTTAAGTCATCAAGTGTGGAATGACTAGCATCTAACCATCTTGAATTTTCATCAAGAAATTATTTGGGGTTTTCAGTCTGTTATTAGATGCTTGAATGTTGCGACTATAAGTTCTTACTATGAAAACATAAACATAGGAGGAAGTTTCATATTTCTATGAACTTTAATCTCATCTCCCCCGATGTTTTTATTGTGAGAACTATATTTAAGTCCTTTGTCAATGCGTCTGCAACATTATCTTTTGACCTCACATCAACGAGATTCATAATCCCTTGACTCGTAAGGGAGGTCAACCAGGCTTGTTTCATCCGTAGTTGCCTTCTTTTGCTATTGAACAAAGTGTTCGTAACAATCGTTTTACTAGCCTGATTATCGTAGTAAACTGCAACAGAACTCAACTTAAGGCTCGATAGTGGAATGTCCATCACCAAATCTCTTATCCACTCTGCTTCTTCTCCCGCTACTGAAGCTAGAGCGTAGAGTTCGGATTCCATAGAAGATAGTGCAATACATGATTGCCTCTTGGACTTCCAGGCTACAGCTGCTCCTCCTAGCGTGAATATAAATCCACTATTGGACTTGCTGTCGTTGAATTCTGAGCACCATGATGCATTAGAATATTCTTCCAAAACTGGAGGATGACCATGATAACATAAAACATACTTTTGGGTGTGCTTTAGGTATCACATCAGCCTATCGAGGGCATTCCAATGGTCTTGGCTAGGATTACTAGTGAATCTGCTTAATATGTCGACCGTAAAGGCTACATCAGGTCTTGTGCAGACAATAACATACATGAGACTACCAATCAGTTTAGCATAATCTAATTGTCTAATCGCAGCTCCATCATTGGGCTTCAAGCGATTATTATAATCGTAAGGTGTCTCCACTGCTCTACGTTCATCGTTCCCCATGTATCCAACATAGACTTTATATAGTAGCTTTGACTTAGGGAAATGTCATTTTTCCCAAAGCTCACCTACATGCCAAGATAGTCTCAGCTACACCTAGGTCTTTAATGCTAAACTCCTTCATTAGTTCTGATTTAACGTCATCCACTACAGATTGATCAGAACCAAGAATCAGCATATCATCCACATACAAACATATTATAAGGACTTTGTTTGATCTATTACGTATGTAAATACATTTGTCCGAGAGACTCGACATGAATCTCATGTTTCTTACACTATAGTCAAACTTCTCATGTCATAATTTTGGTGCTTGTTTTAGTCTGTATAACGACTTGATTAACTTACAGACCTTATTTTCGTGACCGACTACTATGAAACCTTCAGGTTGGCTTATGTATATTTCTTCGGTCAGATCTCCATTCAATAACGCAGTCTTAACATCCATTTGATGAACAATAAAGTTCTCAATAGATGCAATAGCAAGGAGTATCCTAATAGTTGTTAAGTGACACACTGGTGAATATACATCAAAATAATCCACTCCACTAACTTGTGTGAAATATTTAGCCACCAGGCGTGCTTTATACTTAGCTATGCTACCATAAAGATTGATTTTCTTTTTCAGAACTCACTTACACCCTATAATTTTAGCCCCTTTAGGCTTATCAATCAACGTCCAGGTGTTGTTCTGAAGCAGAGAATTCATCTCTTCATCAATGGCTTCTTTCCAAAGTAGTGAATCCCTTGATCTCATCGCATCCTTATAGGTGGATGGATCGGCCTCAACGTGGTATGTGACAAAGTCACTACCAAAGGTTCTGGGAGTTCGCTCTCTCACCACGAAGTCCTTCTAGACTCTAGGACACTACTGTCTACCGGGACTGAATAGGAGGTGTTCGATACTGACTCAGGGCCTTCCTCAGTAATAGTTGCTTATATACCTGGGATTGTCAAGTTCTTCCCCCCTCCCTTTTCGATTCTGAGCAGTGACAAGAAAAAAATCCCCCCCCCTTTTTTGACTGCAGCGGCACGCCGGAGATACGAGAGAAACAGAGGCGGCATTTTTTGTCTTCTTATTGATCAACTGGCAGCGGCGGTTTTCTTTCCTCCTGCCCTATTCCCGAATCCAGCGGCGGCTTCCTATCCCTATCTGAGAACGGCGAGGACAATAGGGCCTTCTCCTCTATCAAGTTTCGGGACAGAATTGAAGAAATAACCTCGGTGGGAAAAAAAAATATTCCGTAAAATGAAAACGGGAGTCGGCGATAGAGACGGCGGCAAGAAATCACGAAACAACGACGGACTGTTTCTCCTGCCCGATTGATTATAGCGGCGGCGGAAGATCCAGAAAACGAAAAAAAACACCACGACGGGGGAGAGTCGGTTACAGATACAGAAAACGTGAGCGACGAGGGGCGTTAACTTCGAGTATGTAACGTCGCTCGAAGCATCCGGATGAGGATGTAGGTGGAATCCCCTACCCGTTGCCCCTAGGTGGGTATAAATAGGCAAAATCCTTAGGAGTTACTACGGGTATGGGTTAACCGTGTACCTGACACGACCCATTATGCCTCCGAACCCGTTAATTGTCCAAATATACACTAACAAGAAAGAACATATATAATCTGTAGGGGGACAATTGTTCGAGTAGATTTTCGTGGATTGAAAAGAGGAGGTTCAACTAGCTCATGATTGAAATCATGTCCTTGAAGCATGTCACCAACACTCTTAACAATTTGATGGAATATGATATAAGTTGGGTGCTAAAACAAATTCTGTATCGTCTAATGAAAAAGGTAAGCAATCTGAATTTGTGTGTGAAAAAACCTTGTGAAAAGGAAATTCACTCTCATGAAATTGAACATTGCAACTGACAAAAAAATTATGAGTTATTAAATCATATAATTTGTAGCCTTTTTGTTCACGGGGGTAACCAATAAAAACACACATAGTGGCTCTTGGTTCAAACTTATCTCTATTAAAGCTTGGTATAGAGGCAAAAACAGAGACATCCAAAAGTCTTTAAATTTTCATAAGTACGTAGGTGCTTTGTTGAAAAGCATTTCAAAAGGTGTTTTGTTCTGTAAAACACTAGAAGGTATTTTTTTAACAAGCATGTTGCAGTAAGTATGCATTCCCCCCCCCCCCCCCTTAAATCTGTAATGCCCGAGCAATTTCCAAGATGTCTGTGTTTTCGTTCTGGTATGCCATTTTGTTGAGGCGTATGAGTGTAGCTGCTTTGATGAATAATGCCTTTCTCAAGAAGTTTTAAATTTGTGATTAAAAAATTCAGTCTCATTATCTGTTTGACAGACTTTGACAAAAACATTAAACAGTTTTTGTATCATTTGTAAGAAGGACTGTAAGAGGAATGGTACTTCTTCTTTGGAACACATCAAATATGTCCATGTGTTCCTAGAATAGTCATCTACTATGGTCAAAAAGTACTTAAAACCATAATGTGTACGAATTTTGTATGGACTCCAAGTGTCACAATGTATGAGATCAAACACATGAGTAAAGAAAACATCACTTTTATTAAAAGGTAGTTTGTTTTGTTCAACAAATGGACAAATATCACAATCATAGTGTTTGGCATCTCTAAATCAGAAATAAAACTGGTGAGATGTTTAAGCTTTGATGTTGAAATATGTCCTAAATATTGGAGCTGTGGAATACTTCCGATTCTCTTGTTTCTCACACCGGGTTCGCCCACGTGAGCTTAGAGGAATCGAAGTGTGAATCCCTCCGACATATCCGGAGCCAACGACAGCGGGGGTCCGGGGGCGGCTGCCCCCGACGGAGGTCCCGTTGTCCCTGATGGGGGTTCGGGGGCAACGTCCGCCCCCGAAACAAAATCAGTTTTGGGTTTCCCGGGTGTGCGAATATCAGCCCGTTTTTTGCACACACCCTTTAAGAACCTTTCCTGTTTTTTAGGGTTACGGTTCTTAGGTTTTCGGACTGGGAGTTTCTTGGAGGCGCATACGAAGAAATTCGTGGAGGTGTGTTTCCGGCGGTGGTTCCTCCAGTTTCTTGTCCAAAGTAGATGAGAGAAGGTAGGACCGGTGAGATCCTTGTAACCTTTGTAATCGTTTATTTCTTTGGGTGAATACAATAAGGAAGAGGAGGAAGGGAGAGAGGACGTAGACCGGATTTTGGGTGAACCTCTGTAAATCTTGTTGTTTGTGTTTGCTTGTGTTTTTATTTGCTTTTTTCATTCGAATCGATCTTCTCGGTGCTCCGATTTTCCAACACTAAACGGTGGTGCCACAAAATTGACTTGTCCAGGCTTGTGATATTGGCGAGTAAACACTTTGATCGGACGGCGAGCATGATTGATCCAACGGCGAGCAGGATTGATCCAACGGCGAGCGGGCTACTCGCACTCCTTCCTCTAGGAACGCTACCCTTAGACAAAAATTATTTCTCGCCAAGGCCAGCCGCTCCCTCCCGGCCGCCCGCCGTGTAGGGGATGGGAGGCTGTCGGTGTTCGTGGGCAGTCTCTCCCTCGGCCCAGGGACATGATTGCCGAAAAATAGCGATCCGCGTGCTCAAATCTGAACGCTCCTATTGGTCCGTCCGATAATTATCGGCAAAATTACCAAATGGCACAAGTAAAAGTCTTTTTTTTTATAAACAAATAAAAGTCTTTTTTTTATAAACAAATAAAAGTGTATTGAAGCATTGAAAGTAATAATACTTGTAATAATAATTTATCAAATTAATTTTTTTTAAAATCACATTTTTTCCCACCCTCAATCAAAAAACGAAGAATGGACCAAATGGAGTCTAAAGTGAGTAAAATGCGAAATAACTTTCCTGGAATATTACTGATAGCTAGCAGAGGCTAGCAGCGCTTTTATTTGCGCTAAACTGCACACCTTTGTCACCTTCAAATTGCTACTCTCCTAGCCGCGTAACCCTAGACTCGTGCTAGGGAAAGTGAGAGGAAGCATCTGGTCCTCTGGTTGTACCTTCAGCCCTAGATTTATTTCTTGCTCCCACAATTCTTCTATTCGAAGGAAGTTGGAGCAATTCCTTCCCGTCTTCTCTTCGATCGTCCTATCTTACTTGTCCGATCTGTGATCTGTAGATCTACACGGAAAAACCCTAAGTATCGGTGCTATTTCTTCTTCTATCCACTTGCTATCTTGCCGATCTGAATCCTAGGGTTACTACCCGGCTTTCGAGATCTAGGTACCGGTGTTTTCCCGAATATGACGGCCACGGCGACTGCTTCTCAAGGAAGCGGGCCGCGGTATGCTCCGGAGGACCCGACGCTACCGAAGCCATGGAAGGGCTTAGTCGATGGGAGCACGGGGTATCTCTACTACTGGAATCCCGTTACTAATCTGACGCAGTACCAAAGACCGGTTTCGGAGGAGCAGCTCCCCCCGCCACCGCCGCTTCCGAAGCTGGCGCCGCTCTCTTCCGTTCAGGTTCATCAAAAACATGATGGAGACGGGCGATATCGGAGCCATCAGGTACTCTCTGCCTGATTAGCAAGTTAGGATCTATACTAGATGCGTTTAAACTGCTACTTATATTCTGGAATAATTTTCTTGCCATTCCATTCTTAGGTGATTGGATATAGCGGATATTTGCTCTCTTTTGTCTGGTGGAATAGCCAAACTTTATTATATCGGTGCCTCATGTGTGTATACGTATTTATATGTTTATCTATCTTGATTAGCGTCTTTGATTCTGCTTATGTTTGAAGCTTCTTCAACTGTTTCTCACATGAATACAATATCTAATTAGTTACCTTCAAGAGCACTGTAGTGATTTGAGAGACATGTTCATATGTTCTTCTGATGAACAGATTGTGTTTTTTTTGTTCTTTACCCAACATCTTTAAAGCAAAGGACTTCATGTTTTTGACAATTAGGTTGTGGTAGAACTGAAGCTGAAGCGTATAGCATTTAAATGTTTAATTTTTGTTTAATGAATGTGAAAAAAGGCTTTGATAGCAAACTATCTGATATGGCATGGATTCCTTTTTCAGCATCAAGCTGCTAGAGTTAGCAATGAACGTTCAGGACACGGCTCAGTTGATGCAGCGCATGGGTCTTCTGGGACGCATAGTCATATACATGGCACAGCTCATTCAAGGAATTCTACGAGAAGTCATGCTCCATCTGATGCTAGAGTTAGTTTATCTGCCGAGGCATATCGTCGCCAGCATGAAATAACCGTCACAGTGAGTTTTTGGCCTAGTTGCAAGATTGCTTAATGCACTTATATTGTATTTTTGGTATTCTGAATTATGTTTCTCTAGCTAGGCTTTCATGCATTTTTGTTGCACTTTCTAAAGCAAGATGAAAGCGAAGGTGTAATATATGGTATCCAACTTTGGGTAGTATATGTTGAATTGATTTTCTTTTCTATCCTGAATTATAGATGTTGGCAGTTTTGGTGGTATGAATATTTTTGCACATTGTTCTTGCTCTAGTTATATTGGTTTTTATAAGCTTTGGATACTTTTAAATGTCAAACGCCTTTCAAGTTCTTGATTGATTGATATGTATTTGTTAACAACAAATGGAATTAGTTTTTTATGATGCACACAATTGATCTCTATACTTAATACTGTTTTTACTTGAATTTTGGTATTTTATTATAACAAGTTCATTTGTTTTATCTCATTTACTCTACCAGAGAGCCTTGAGTCTGTGGCCTGAGGGTTGATTCAAACGATCACACCCGCGAGAGGAGGCCTGTGATTCCACTGCGAATTTACATTCGACTTTTTTGCAGTCGGAAACTTCACGATTATTTATTATCACATGGTATAATAGTTTCTGCCATAGTTAACTTTAATATTCTGTTAGCTTGACAATTGACACTACGTCGACCATCTTTCTCTAAGATGATGAACTCGCTACCTTCAAATGAGTCTATCATATCCCCTTTATAATAGTTTCTTCCTCAAATCCGTAGTTACGAGCAGGTTTAATGTCGTAACAAGCTATATGAATATTTTGCCTTGATAACAACCCTTGTTTCGTCTCCTTTGTATTAGTAGGTTCATATTCAATAATTTGCTTAGCTATTGCTCTATAAAGTGCGTGTGTGTTGCATGGACTGCTCACCAAACCTTGTATGTTTATTTTGAGTCATCATCCTCATTGCCAGCTACTCACATTTTGAAAATTGTTTAAGTGGTTATCAATAATGAGAAATGATGCCCCACAATGATGAGTGAAATTAACTTCTTAGATGCTATTTCTCATCTTGCTGAAATGACTTCCATACAATTGATCATATTTCTTTTTGTCTCACGGGCATTGTTGTACATCAACTAGATGTATTGAATGCTTTCACTTTTTCTACGTAATAACCTAAATGAAAAAACTTATATGGAGTAGCCTAGTTGAAAAAGCTTATATGGAGTAACATAGATGAAAAAGCTTATATGGAGTAACCTAGATGAAAAAGCTTATATGGAGTAACCTAGATGAAAAAGCTTATATGGAGTAACCTAGATGAAAAAGCTTATATGGAGTAACCTAGATGAAAAAGCTTATATGGAGTAACCTAGATGAAAAAGCTTATGTGGAGTAACCCTGATTAAAAAGCTTATATGGAGTAACCTAGATGAAAAGGCTTATATGGAGTAACCTAGATGAAAAATCTTACATGGAGCAACCTCCTGAATTGTTTGCCCATGGGGAGTGTTCCCAGATGGTGTGCAAGCTGAAAACACATTATATGGATTGGATTATTCTCCAGATCATGGCTTGGAAAATTCTCCACCCGAGGGTTAACCAAGTTTGGGATGGTTTAATGTTCTATTTTCATACGGATCTACTTCTTGTGTATTATGTTGTTAAAGGCGTGCCTCAGGCACGCCTAAGGCTCAAGGCTCACCAGGCTCAGAGTTTTGCGCCTTTGGAACATAAAAGTGAGTCTAAGTGAGATATTTTGTTTTCCAAAAATAAAGAAAAAATAATTTAAGAACTCAATAATTTTTGATTGATTTAATATTTCTGAAAGACAATTGTGCGTTGGGGCTTAGATATGATGCAAATGACCACATTGATTCTATTTTTTAAGAGATATAAACGATAGTAATGAATGATTAATTAGTAAAATAGATGAATAATTTGATCGAGAAGATGAAATGATGTTTGATGCTGATTATTTAAAATGGATGTGGTTGCGCCTTGCCTTCGTCAGGTACGCACTTGCGGCTTGAGCCTTGCGCTTAGGCTCCAAGAATCCTTTGCACCTTGGTGCGCCTTGTGTCTTTAATAACTAAGCTTGTGTATGATACTAACATATTTCTTATAAGATATGATAATAAGAAATTCGTGAGCTGGATGAGTTTTTTTAGTCTCAAATTCATAAAAAACATAAATGAAAAAATTGATATATTCCACCATGCACCTCTCGCATGGATGATGTGATACGAATATTGAGTTATCACGAAGGAACTTCAAAAGTGGAGTTGATAGGTCAAAACTTTGGTCTTGACAAGACAAACAATTTTTTATGTTGATTTAGTTGGTTCTAGATTTGACAGATAGTGTCATGTCTTTGTATTCTACAAATTGCCTCTCAGGCTTGCCGTCAAATCTAGTGCAGTGTCGAAAGTATTGAATCATAATACATATGACCCATGGACTAATATTACTTGGGCAATTTTTGAAAAAGGCTCAATCTAACGTTATCTTTCTAATGCAACTAATTTGCCATAGGAAAATTGTAAATATTGTTGTTAGAGCTGTCATGGTTTCGGTTATACTAAAACTGTGAACCGAATTATTAAGGTAACAATTCTTCAAACTAGAACCAAAATCTTTTTTTGTTTGATCGGTTCCTGTTCCGATTTCAGTTCCAACATAATTTTTGAAACCATCGTGCCTAAAGTTTTAGTTTAGTTCAATAAGAACCAAAATTGTTGAAACCCAAACCCGGTCCCAAGAAGAGTTCGGACCCAAAGGGAGTAGCCTGCACTTATCATGAGCTAGAACTCCTGGCCAAAGACTTTGAACTAAGGAACAGACCCTAAGCTGCAACGGGGAGGTCCTGCCACACACCCGAAAGATCTAAGAAAGCTTCCCCTCCCAACCCAAGAATGGGCTGGGCACCTTGGAGGGCATTGGATACCAACCAAAGCAAACCAAAGGAGGAAGAAGCTATGAAAAGGATCCCCTCCAAAGTTCCCTTAAGGGTCTATTTATAATTTTTCAGACTTGGCCTGCAAATAGCGCAATTCCGTCTTTTGAAAATGTTATACGCAGCCCAAATGGGTCTTCCAACAACCAAATTCCGCTGTTTGGAGGGGCTAATAGTAGGCCAGCGGGGGCATTCTGGTAAAAATACTTTTAAGCGAATTGCACTCGCCACTTCCACTCGCCCGGGCCTGCGAGTGCCTTTGTTGAGACTGGCACTCGCTACCGACTGGAGGGCATTGTGCGAGTGCGAGCATGGTGGACGCACTCGCTACTCCCTCAATCTGATCTTGGGGCGAGTGTGGGCCCACGTGACCACTCGCCCCCCTGCGCGGCTGCGCCCCTTGGCCGCATTGGCCTATGCGAGTCGGGGAGGGGTCCTATCCCACTCGCCCGAACCCCAACCTTGATCCATCTCTGGGGGACCCACTCGGTGAATATGGGGTTGTACAAAAATCAAATTATTGACTAACGGTTTGGTTCGGTTCTATGCGGTTCCGGTTCGGTTGCATTTGATGTCCCTTCAGAACATTTAAACTCTCATAACACAGTAATCTTTAAGCAGAATATTCAAACTCTCAGATTGTGCATTGCAATCAGTAAACATCTAAGATCAAATCACCTTCTACTACTGACAAAATATGCTAAATAAGCTAATAATACTAATGGCAATGTCAGCTAAAGATGTTTACATGAAGGCGTGACTAATAATGATGAAAGATCCATTGTGAGTAAATCTTGACCACTGATAGGATGGAATTCAAAAAATTAAATATGGACACACACACACACACACACATGTATATGTAAAAATATGTATATTTATATGTAAATGTATATAAGAATATATGATATATAAGATTATGGATATTCAAGTTTTTTTACTAGTAGAATGACAAATAAATTAAACAAAACTGTTAAAATTGATTAAAATACAAAAGGAACAGGAATATCCCTAAAAAGTAAAACAGTCCAGTCCTCCGCAGCAACCATGTGGCTAGATTGATCTTTGACTAAAAGCAATTCATTTATTATATTATCTTTCTCAAGCGAACAAATGACAAATCTTTTAGCAAATATCCTAACATTGACATCTGCTTTCTCTCACCAACAAAAGACCGGACACCACATGCAAAAGGCAAAAACAATTCAGTAATAAATTTGAATGAAAATACACTTGTGGACAACCGTGCTCATAGTAAAAATATGTATCGTAACCCAGTATGAATTGCAATAAATGTCTCAGTTGTGCAATCATAAATGCTTGCTTGGGTCATGCCATGAGACTCGAAAATAGGCACTCATTTTCTCCTTAAAGTCTATATCCCAACTCTAATTCTAAGAAACAGATATATCAAAGAAAAAAATTAAGGAAGAAGAAAGTCCTCCGGGAAGAGACTAAAGGCAGGTGAGGAAAAAAATAATTTATGGTAACTACTGGTATTTTGGATAAGATGCCGCAGTGCTAGTTCTAATGATACAACCTGCATGTCATCTTGCATTGCATTCTTGAATGAACATTATGTAAGCATGCATGTGACAGTTTGTCTATAAAGGACTGTTTCAAAGTTGAAGAGCTATAAATCAATAAAAATAGCCCTAACCTATGGAAATAATTATGTCAATAGGTTAGGGCTTTCACACAAAAGTCTTTTACGATCTAAAAAAAATCTGATTGTAAAGAGCTATAAATCAATAGAAATAGCCCTCATTCTTTGAACATGAATAGTATAACTCTAGATTCAGGATCCCAACAGAGAAGAAAATGAGAGGTCATTTATAATCTTTATTTAAAAGTACATGTCACTTTTAAAGAACATTCAATGCTATACTTGAATCTTCTGGCATTAAGTGTAATATCTACATTCATATCACTTTGACATTGATACTATGCATGCAATTACATGGGGATTATGTTAACCATTACGTACTAGAATAGACACAGACATCACTGGAATCTTAATTGCTTAAGACTATTTTTCGCTGTATGGTGGTAGGGTCTGTTATTCAATAATTCAAATTATACAAATGTTAGTTCTAACTGCGATATAATGATCTTCAAATCATATCCTTATTTAATGTTAAATTCAATTTTAGTTCATTGAAAAGAATAATACTGGAAACTTTTCTTCGAAGACTAGGCTAAACGGACGTTTGTCTCTTCGAAGACGTTTGATAAAGTTGGAATGACACTAGGTTAAATGAACACTAAAAGGAATTGAAGATAAAAACAAGTACCATTTCTCCAGAAGTTCAAAGCCTTCCCTTCTCATTTACTACATATGAAAAATAAATATTAATCGCAATGTCTAGCATAAAACGATTACTAGTGCTCGCATCTTTCCAACAATATTTCTAAATTACCTCTAATGTAGATTTGTCAAGTTTGTCACCACAATTTTCATCGATATTATAGTTATCAAAACGTATATCTATCCAATACAATAAGCTAGAAAGTAACTAAATGCAAAATTTTAATATAATATTCTAAGTAAACTTAAATTCAATAATTTACTTTACCTTTTGACATTGAAGAAAATGATAATTTCTATCTTACCCAATCTTGTACCAAATAAGTGCTTAGATGGTATAAGGCTTTAGACATGTATGTTTCATTTGAATTACTCTAGAGCTCATGCTAAATGCAGACTTTGAAGCCACTGTTAAGATAAGAATTGCCAAAATATCACTTGCCGCTACAACTAATATTGGATAATTTCCCTGATTAATTTCCCACTAATTTAAAATATCAGAGGCTGCATCATCCCCGAAGAAAACTAAAAGAACAAAATATATTAAGTGCACGAAAATAAAAGAGTATTTTATAATAAAAATTTAATATATATTGGTTCTTATAAATACATCTCCATTTTGGTTTTTTATTTTTCTTCTTTGTTTCTTCCTTAAACTTTAAAAAATCATACTATTATGTTTTGCATCATTCACCTTTCCTTTATACCAATTGAATAAAAATCTCTTCGAACACATCTTTGAAATATATTTTACTACAATTGTTATATACTTTAGTATAACAAAAAATCACAAAATCCAATTTTCTCCCCAGATCAACTACAATAGCTATGGCTAACACCATAAAATAATCTTCCCAATATTGTGTAAAATTTCTAACATAGCCACTTGCATTTTTGAAATAAATAAAGAATTTTAATTCCTTGTCAAGTGCATTTGAATCATGCCGATTTGGAAAATATACAAATTAGTTGTTGGAGTACTGGTGGTTGAGAAAATATTGGTCGAATCATCAAAAACTTTAAGAGCTGCATAATTTTTGAGCAATGGACAAACTATTTTTTGTAGGTGGATGCTTGAAACTCTCAATGAAATTGAATCTATAAAAAACTTCTTTATGTTTTACAATCCTTTTCAACATATGATATGTGAAATTCCACCTCGTCACACATCCAAAAGTGGCATTCGATCACCCATCTCTAATTTAGTGAATACTTTTAGATGTTGTGGAGATAGAAGAACAAACTTAATTGCCTCATGAATTCGAATTATATTGTCATCTAGCTCCTTAAGTCCTTTTTTGATAATTTAATTTCAAACATGTGCAGAACATCTAATTTGAAAAAAATTCCAGCAAGAGGAAGAGATAATCAATAACGATATTCTAATGATACCCATTATCTGTTTGTGGATGCAACAATATTATTTGTTTACACATTATCTAAAACATGAGCACATAATTTATCTTCATTTCTTCATTCAGCTTGAGGCCTAACTTAATATGATGTCAGTATGACACTCATCAAGATGCAAAAAGTTGATCATTTTTCTCCGAAGTTTTCAATTTTCATTTATATAGTGTGCAATGATATTCATATAACATCTTGTTTCAATACTTGTCCAAGTATTGGTAGTAAGACCAACCCATACTTTTGATTTAGGAATTAAATCTTGAAGCGTTTTCTTTTCTTTCCTATAAAATTGTATGATATCTTTCGTCTTTGATGTTTTGTGATTTAGATTAAAATCTGGTTGAAAATTTTGAATCATGATTCTAAATGTGTGGTGATCCACAATTGAAAATGGAAGTTCACACAATACTATGCTTCAAGTGATGCCATTTTTGGCTTTGCACATGATTAAATTTGATAATCCTCAATTCATTTTAAGACCCATGATAACCTAATAATTTTGTTTGTGCCTTGTGTTTTCTTTTGTAGTGCAAACATGTGGAATGCAAATGCTTTCTAACTGTAGAAGTGCCATTACTTGATATGTGAATGTTGAGTATGCTAAACGGAGTAGCATAGTTGAGAATAGAGGAAGGGAGACGGTTAATGAGAAAACAGGCGGTCGAGACAGCAAAGTTCCAATATGGTTTGGGGACATGCATTTGAAGCATGATGGAACGGGCAACATTGAGTAAGTGGCGATTCTTGCGTTCGGCAACACCGTTTTGTTGCGGCGTGTAAGCGCAGAATGTTTGATGTAGAATCCCGAACTCAGAACATAAAGCAGTAAATTCGTGACTAGTGTACTCACGAGCATTGTCAGTTCGTAGTACTTTGATGGTCGTGTGGAATTGCGTACGGGTTTCGAGGACAAATGCCCGAAAGACACGAGGAAGCTCGGAGCGATCACGAAGTAAGTATAGCCAGGTAGTGCGAGAGTGATCATCAATAAACGTTATAAAATACCGGAAACCGGAAATACTAGTAATTTTAAAAGGTCCCCAAATATCCGAATGCAATAAATAAAAAGGAGCAGCGCTCCGAGTACAATGGGAAGAAAAAGATGAACGAGTCTGCTTGCCGAGGATACATGAGTCACACTGAAAGGGGGTAAAAGAAACATCGGGGAGAACCCGCTGGAGGACCGGTAGAGGAGCATGCCCAAGTCGACGATGCCAATCAGTTGAAGAGACGGATGAGAGGATGGTGGGAGAGTCGTCGAGAAGGTAGAGCCCATTCCGCAGCCGGCCTTTACCAATGGTAGTCTGCGCCCGCCGATCCTGTATAAGAAAAGAAGAGGAAGTGAATATAACAGAACAATCCAGATCAGTAGTAAGCCGTCCAACAGAAAGTAAATTGAACGGGGAACTCGGGACGTGAAGAGCCGAGCGAAGGGAGATGGAGGAGGTGAGAGGAAGATTTGCCGAGCTGGAGACGGGAACAGTGGCTCCATTGGCCACAATAATAGATTGTGGATAAGGGGAAGTCAGGTACTGGGCAGGTCGATGTGGAGTAATGTGATGAGTAGCGCCAGAGTCCAAAATCCAGCCCAAGCCGGTGGAGAGACAAACGGTACCTGTGTTAGAGACGGAGGCAATGGAGGCAGATGGTGGGTGGAGCAATCCCTGGAGATGCTGGAGCTGAAGACGGACACTTTCAAGATCAGGAGGACCAGCATCGGTAGCAACAGAAGCCGTCGGGCGAGGAGGATAGCCAACTTTCTTGTAACAGGTTGCCTCGAGATGACCATCTTTCCCGCTGAAGGAACACTTTGGCCGGCCCCGGCCACCACGACCGCGAGATCCCGAACGACCCCCCCCCGAGTAGGAGGAGGAGGGAATGGTAGAAGCGGAGGTACCTGCTGAAGAAGGGTCGGAGGAGCCGTAGTATCTGGAGGAAGTGAGACTCGGAGAATCATGGAGCACACATCAGAAAATGATGGTGTGGTAGAGGAAGACAGGACCTGAGCACGAATGCTCTGAAGGTGAGGGGGAAGACGGGCCATGATGATGGCAGTACAGGCGGCTTCCTTCTGAGCGCGCTGAGCAACAACATCATTGGTGAACGGCTGATGTTGGATCCATGCTTCAGCAAGAGTCTTCGCACGAGCAACAAAGGAGGTCATATCCGAAGCCCCTCCAGCATCAAGAGCAAAAAGGTCAGTGAGGATGTCGTAGAGATGCTGGAGGCTGTCCCGTCCAGAATATAAGGAGTGTACCTCAGTCCACATATCTTTGGCAGTCTCATGATACATAGCCATTTGATATGGCTCACCATCTAAAGAATTCAAGATCCATGTCTGAACTCGACCATCATTACGGAGCCAGTCATCGGTAGGAGGGGTGGGAGGAGCCTGAGTAAGGTGAGGGAGAAGGCCCTTGGCCTGAAGAACCCGTCTAACTGAATGTACCCAAGGGACGAAGTTCTTCTTTCCAGAAAGAGAGATGGTAGTGATGCGCAGCTCGTCACGGACTTCTTTAGTGCAAGTCGGGCGGTCAGTCGGACAAGCCGGGCGGTCAGCAGGCGGGCTGGCCGTCGAGCCAGAGGAGTTACCGGAAGAGCCCATAAGGGCAGACCGCAGAGGCAGACAACTGAGGTCGCTGCGAGAAGGGCAGGAGGCCGCGGCGAGTAGAGGATAAACCGCCTGCGAGAAGACAAGGAGGCCGCCGCGAGAATGACTGAGGAAGACCACGACCAGAATGCGGATAGACAGCAGTCCGCACGGTCAAGCCGGACACCAGCGAGTAGTCAGTTCGCGACCAGAGGGCAGAAACAAAAGAGAGACCGCCCCGGTCTAGGTGAAGCCAGCAGCGGTCAGAGAGCGGAAGGAAACCGCGAGAGATCGCAAGCGAGAAGAAGGAAGCAGAGAGAAAGCGGATAAGAGCAGCCCGCAAGAGAGAACCCGCAGCGGTTTGACAGAGATCGCGGTAAGCAAAAGGGAGTCTGCTGCCTTGCAGCGGACAGAAGGCGAAGCCGCAGCGGACTTGCAGCGGACAAGGAGGCAGAGGTCGTGCACAAAGCAAGAGGGAGAGGAACTCGCAGCGGATAAAAAAGAAGTGGATCCCACGAATTAGAGAGAATGGTGGCTATAAAAGGGCCTGAAGAGGGTGGAACCACGGAGAGGGAGAGGAGAAGAGGAATGCAGAGTGCAAACCGCAGAGCCCGCGGGTAGGAGACCGGAGCGGGTAGGCTCACAATCCGCAGGAGAAGCGGAGAGGGGCGGGCGGGGGCAGGTTGGGCGGTTAAAGAGAATGAGACCGCACCAGAAAGACCGCTCCCTCTGATACCATGTTGGAAGAGCTCAAAAACTTGTATGTATTACTTGTGTTTCTAAATACAAGGAGAGAATACAAATATATAAGAAGAAGAAAGAAGAAAATCCTATACAAGATGTGGGACTAAAGGAGGAGAGAAGATAAAACAATAAATGGGCCCTTTACACGGGCTATTTTAACAGTGAACAAAAATTTCCTGACAATGAAGACAAGTTGTCTTTACCTTTAATTTAGTGAAATCTTTCTCCCTTATTTTTGATCCTTTTCTCTTTTTACTACTGAAAAATAAAAATGGCTTGAGGAGATTGAGTAACAATATTCACATCATGGTTGGACTAATTTGAACCTGGAGATAGAATAAAATGCATGTGTTAAACTCAAAAATGAAATCCTTATTACGCAAGTGGAGAGCGAAAAAATACATTTTTAAATAATGGATACTCATCAAAACTATGATACCTCTACTGAGCGTGGAAACAGAGGTGGACCCAATTTTCTCCGTTACGGTCATCACATCTCCTTCAAAATTTCACACTAGGATTGTTTGAACATGTTTATGTTTATATATATATATATATATATATTCATTTTTTCATATCCATTTAGCTATCCTTAATCATGCTTAAACTTCTCATTGTATTTATTGAATAAAATAGAAGCAAGTTTATAGATAAAAGATATCAAACATATGAATGAATTTATCAAGGGGCCTTTCTGAATCATTTCTTTTCATTCCTTACCTTCACTTTTCTTTTAGTTATCGGAGCCACGGACAGTTTGAAAACTCAAACTGGGCAAACTAAGATAAGAAATTAACCTGGACAAGGGCAAACTCTTTTAATGAGGAAACAATAAGGGCCCGTTCGTTTGCACCGTATTCATATTAGGTTTTCGTTTTGCTTCAAAACGAAAAAATCAAGTGTTTTCGTTTTGGTGCAAAACAAAAACTTATGTTCGTTTGCAGCATGGTTTTAAAATCCGTTTTGAGGCAAAACGAAAACTTATGTTCGTTTTTCTAATAATTTCCAAGTTGTTATTTACTTCATGATTGAATAATGTAGTCAGTTAACTGATGATTTATTTACGTTTCATCATGTGAAATCGGGAAGCATGGTGCTGGACACTTGGATGATGGGTCAGCTTACATATCTCTTTGGTTCTCTCTATTAATTGTGTTTCTATAGCTTCTTTCCCCACAAGCTTGCAAGCAGGTTTCCTTCTTTCTTGTTCTCAGGTGTGCATGGCGTGAGAGTTCTACAGTGCGCTTCTTCTCTCCATCCTATTTCAGGCGTATATTTTAAGAAGATGAAGTGCAGACATGTCATAAATCAGGGAAATAGGCGAGATAAATCCAAAAAAAACGAGATTAGATTTCCAGATCCCTTCCGTAGATCTGTTTTCACATTCTAAAAGAGATCTTCCTTGAGAAGACGAAGATACCATCGGGAAGGACCCCCGGGAAAAAGGAAGCTCCGTCGGCGAGCCCGGGGAAAAACAAAAATACCCGGGAAGACGAAGCTCCGCCGACAAGCAGCGACGATAGAAGCTCAACACCGACAGAAATCACAGAAATTGGGAGCAAACGAACAGCAGAGGCGACAAGGAGAGTGATGGAGAAAGCTTCGAGGAAGAAGGAAGCAGGGAAGAAGAGCGTCTATTCCAAAACAGCGTCAAAACAGACCTCGGGAGGTCTGTTTTGAGGGGGCCTCTTTTACGAAGGAATGAAAGCGGCGTGGTTTTGGTTCAAAACCAAAACAGGTCAAAACCGAGCCAAACGAACATCTGTTTTTCCTTTTCAAAAACTCAAAACCAAAAACATGGGCCAAAACATAGCAAATAAACGGGGCCTAAGACATCATGCAATTTTTCGGCCAAGATAAATAAACCAATAATTCTCAATTCCATCCAAGGCAACTCATGGACAAAATAGGAGACAAACCTCATCAAAGCCTGATCATATTTCCATAAATTTAAAGCCAGTCTTAACATTTCTCGGCTCAACTACCTACCGGACAATTGTAATTCAAGGAGAAACTGATATGATGTTCATAAATTCAAAATCAATAAAGCAACTCACAACCCAAAATCAGAAACAGATCCAACTCAACAAATGCCCAAACTCAAGTTCATTCAAGGTAACAAACGCCCAGAACATGGTATCAAATTTTACTAAAATAAAATATAATATTAAAGCCCAAAACTCAATCCTATTCAAGCACTCGTACAGCTGAAATCAGGACCCAAAAATTACTCATAAAACGTGATATAAATACCGAAACTAAAATCCATTCAAAGAAATCGTATAGCTGAAATTAGCAACCAGAAAACCAGTCCAGATAAAATTTGAAAATCAAGCTAAATGCAACTAGTGATCCTTAATCATGCTGTAAACATAAAGATGTCCTCAATGATAAGGTATTTGAACATATATATTATATGCTAATTAACTGATGTAAATGATAACCAAAGACTACAACTGAAGAGAAGAGAGTGAAAAACAACTAAGCAGGTAGCAGCTCTTACAGCTATATGCTAGGGACAAAACAAGAACTATTGAGAATTGATCAAACATAATTGATCAAACAGAAGGACCAAGTACATCAACTATATGCTAGGGACAAAACAAAGCATCAAAACAAAACTGAAATCTCTCTGATCTGAGTCTCATAAAGCTTAAACTTATGTAGATGAAATCCCCCAGCCCCGGCCTCCGCCGTACCAGGCTGACCTCCTAGTACGCCGTGAAGAAGGAAGCTTGATCGTCGGCTTTGGACAAGGCTTCGTCTTTTGGTGAAGGCTCTGACCGTCTCTTTCGGGTTGAGGAAGCTTGATCGTCAATTTTGGGCAAGGCTTCGGTTGCCGTCAAAGATGCAGATGGAGGGAGGGATCAGAGATGCAGATGGAAGGAGCGTGAAAGAAAAATGTCTTACTTTGCCGAGAATGAGGAAGCTTGATCATCGCCTTCGGGTAAGACTTTGTCTTCGGGCGAAGGCTCCAACTGCCTCTTTGGAGTTGAGGAAGTTTGATCGTCGGCTTCAGGCAAGGATCCGGTAGGATAGGAGATGCGTAGATATCAATGTCGCCTCTTTGGATTCGAAGAAGAGGAAGGAGCTCGCTTAAAGGGCATGACCTAGAATATCAGGGTGGGTTTTGTGTTTTTATACACAAGGCTACAGGAGAACATTTTTTGCTGATATTATTAGAATTTAATACTGGATCATTCATAACATTACTATATTTCCCTATTCATTGCGGGTTGGTTATTCGTCGTTACAAATTTAGTTTATGACATTTTTAGAAGTCCTCGTTCAAATGAGTATTTCACAGAGTTGACATGGGATTTCATTAATAGTTGACCGTTTTGATTCTTTGGAACAACTCTATGAATTTCTTAAATCCTTTTAGGAGGTTCTCAATGACCATAGATTGAACGGATCCAATTTTTACTGTGCGATGATTGGTTGTTCACAAGCTGGATGCATCTACTGTTTCTTTTTTAGGGTCAATATCAGCAATGCAGTTCGTCCAACGATAAATCTAATTCAAATTATAGAGCAATGACTCAATCAAACTCGAATGAACAAATGTTGAATTGAATCGTACCAGCCTATACTGGGTTTATTACTTATTTTTGTATTTACTGTTTTATTTTCTGATTATTTTTTCGATTAAGAAATCAAAAAAGTAAAAAACCTCGTATCCCATTTGGAAGAATATTATCCTCATAATTATCCATGATTGTTTTTTCTCTAACATGACCATGTGATGAAAGATAGGGGGGAAATGACTTATACTATTGGAAGGATTCCTCTTTGGTTTATTGGTACCCTAAACTGATGTTCCTGTGATCGGTTTAATAGACAACTATATTATAATAAAATAATAATAGTAAACTAGTTATGGTTCTGTTCTACTTCGGCCCGATCCAGATCGGGTTTAGAAATTCTGAAACCACCTGAGACTTGTGTGTTACTATTTTGGCTCCTCTTTCGTTCCAGATATTAAAATGAAGGAACCGTACCCGGATCATTGTTGTTTACGGTTCCAAAATTCAAACCGGACACTAATAATTCGCAAACGGTTCAGCCCGGCTCTTTGCAGTTCCGGTTTGGTTTTTTGCAGTTTTGGTTTGGTCCGGTTCTTTGCAGTTAGGTTTTTGATTATGAGTTAATTATTGTCTACTCTTATATATAAAGTAATGTTCCACCTTTTATCATTAATTAATGAATTACGGTTTTAACATGGTATCAGAGCCAAGTTAGTGTCTTGTTGTTACGACCTCCACAGTTCTCTATCGAGCAACTGGCTCTCCTATGGCCCTCAAACCTTCAGAGTATGTTTAGGACTTGATCACTCCTAATGAGGGGTTTGTCACTCTTTTCTTGCTTGGTGATTATTGAATCTTTTTCAGGTGATTGATCATAGGGTATTTTGTGCATGAATTTAATCCCAAGTTTCTCTCGTCACCTATGAGTGTTAGAGATGTCGGACGTTGTTGTTCAAGGGATTGACCGTCTTCTGATTGATCTATTCGGGTTAGTCATGATCATAATGTCCCTCAGTTTACGACTATTCGCCTCGTGTAACGATCAAATGTCGTTACGGGATCACTAGAGGGTTTGCCGGAGATAGAAGTGTAATTACGATACGTGTCGGCAGGGTTCCGGCGGGGAATGACCTTGAGGCCGGTAGGGGAGAGAGAGAAATTACATCTAGGAGAGATGACCAAGATTAAAAGAGAGGAGGCTAAACTTTATTATAATTGATCAATATCTCTTACACTAACTTTGGCTCTATTTATAGCCTTTCAACATAGGAGGATATGTACACAATATTCAATTACCAATATACCCCTAATCTCCATATATCTCGTTACACTCCTTCCCATCCCCAAAAAATGATGACTTCATCATTTAGTCATCTATAAAAAAATGATGGAATTAGCTTGGTCTGTTGCATTCTTGGCCATCAATTGTCGATGGGGTTTAAGTTGAATCATTATATCTTTAAGACCTCAAGTTTTTGTAAGATCTCTATGCACAAGAAGTGTTTCCATGGAACTGCAGGATTGTCGGTCTTTTCTTCCAAACAATGCATTGCAACATCCAAGCTAGCCCGATCAAGCTTCAACTGATTAGAAATTTCCTCCCTTGATGTAAAGAGCTAATTATCTTCTTTCCGCTGGGATCAAAAACAAAAATTGTCTTGGAAATAGTTATTGACAAGAAGATCATAACCCTTTTTGTTTAAGGATAAGAACAAAAAATTTATCAGACACCAACGTAGACAACAAATAAATGTAGAGATTGTTATTATTATTTTTATATGTACTAGTGAATTCCAATAAAACCATCGTTGACATTGATTTCTGATCATAATCCTACTAAATGATTTCTTCAAGAGCAATAGTGTCGTTTTTCTTGACTTCGCCATCTTCAAAAGGAACCTCAAATGGTATTTGCATGATGTCACTTGGCAAATAGTCACACTCATCGGGCTTGGTGTCATGTCTATCGAGAATATTAGGTGATGGAAGTATTTCCTCACCGATATGGTTTTTCGGAGCCCGAACACGAATTGACCCTTCAAGTGTCTTGCAAGGGTCATACTCCCCGGACTTGGTGTCATGGATATCACGAATAATAGGTGACAGAGGCATTTCCCCACAAATATGAACTATCAGAGCCCGAACACGATTTGACCCTTCAAGTGTCTCGCTAAATCCTTCATAATCGGTTGGACCGAATCGGTCTTGAATGGCATCCTTGAAATATTGTCAAATCATGGCACATACCTTCACACAAAAGTCCTTGGAACCATCTTGATGCTGGCTTGTCCAAATAAAATGAGGTCATTAAAACATAATCAAGGGGATTGATGTTCTTATACCTGAAGAACATTCAGTTTAGTAAATCCAATCGGTAGGATCACCTGAAGCGAATCGTGGGCACGTAACTTTGGCTAAACAAGTCCAAAGTTGCTAATGCGCAGCTAGAATCTTGAGCATGAGGGGGACTGGACGGAGGGGCCCGAGGAGTCGGACTGCGTTTCCTTGTTTCCTCTGGTGGAGTTTGAAAGTGAGTGTAAGATCAACCCTTCACTCTAGAGGGGGGGTGAATAGAGTGTTTTAAAATAATTTTGCAAATTTAAAAATTACTTTAGCAGTGGAAGACTTAATTTACTTAGTGTAGAGTGCTTAACAGTAATCAGAATAAAACAAATACAAGAAGCAAATCCATAACACACAGCAAACAAAATAACAAGCAACCAGAAGACACAAGGAACTATAGTGGTTCCCCAAAATCTGGGTACATCCACTCTTCTACCACCCTTGATAGGAATCCACTGCAGGATGAGTTGATCAGGTGTCCTGGGCACCAATGAGCTTTTGATCAGGTGCTCAAAAAATCAAACCAGATTTTTTGATCGGGTGTCTTGCCACCACTAAGTTTTGATCAGGTCTCAAAAACCAAAACAAAACTTTTGAAGGGAGTTTAAAGAACTCTTTTACAGGAAAGAAAAAGAAAAAGGTTAGGTTGTCTTCTCTGTCGACAATCAGAGAGAAGCACAAGTGGATGTTGATGTTGTCAAAGCTCCCCCTGAGATTAGCAAGAGTTCAGGAATAGAAGCTTTGTAAGGGTGATAGGTCTTCAATGAAAAGAATGCTCCAGCAAAAGATGATTTCAGCATGAACTGAAATGTGTGTTGTCTGGAGTATGAATGATGAAGACTTGAGAAACTTTGAATCAGAAGGAATCAGAAAGAATAGAAGCTTGTTCTCTGTTCTGTGTTATTGATCTTCTTTTTTTTCTTCTCTTCTGTCTATATTTCTTCTTCTCTGAATCATAATATGAAATCCAGTCTTCAAATCTTCTAGATAGCCGTTAGCAAAACCATAAATGCTTTCCTTAAATGTCAACTGTCTCTGGAGGAAAAACCTAAATAATATTCCTTCTTTGTTTCCTTGAAACTTGCTCCAGATTTAATATAACGGCTAAAAATCTTCTTCAATAAATGCTCTGACTTGAAGACATTTGAAATCCTTAACAAACTGACAGAATTCCAGGAATCGTCGATCTCTATCGTCGAACTGAGCTCAGAGATATTAGAACTAGTCTTAGACAGAAAGCTTCGATCTGAGCTCAGCGATCGTCGAACTGAGTTCGACGCCTCGTCGACCTGAGCTCAGAAATAGTCGAACTGGGTTCGACGCTTCGTCGATCTGAGCTCGACGACAAGTTGAACTCTATATCTGGGCTTCTCATCTGAACTAGGAGGTCTTGAGGAAAGCTTCAAACCTAAGTCCTAAGCCTTAGACCTTAACTAGTTGACCTTTACTCTATACAACAAGGTCAATGCAATAATCCTATAGACATAATGATCCTGACCTAAATTATTAATAGGGTGTTCCAACAATCTCCCCCTATTTGGGTTAGGATTACTATTTACATGAATTATAAGAAATAAAATCAACAAAAACAGAAATACATAAAACATTGCAGAACCACAGATATATAAATATATCACAGCAAACAGTTCAGCAGAGATGAGATTGTTCAGCTTACATTAACTTTTCTTGTCAGTACCTTTCTTAAACAGAATTTCCCTGTTAGGATTTTCAGAGTTTTTCTTTGATCTCATATCATCAGCAGCACCAAGAGACTTCTGGCTTCGGCCTCTAGGGACTACAGCTTCAGGATGTAGCTGCATATACTTCTCAGTATTGAAAAATTTCTTAGAGTTGTTTCAAGTTCTTGTCTTCTTTGATCTGACAGTGTAGAAATGTTGGAAGTATCTTGGCCTTTTTCTCTGGCTTTCTTGATTTGATCTAATGCAGCCATCTCTTTTAGTCTTGCTGTCCAGGAGACTGGGTTATTCTCTGGATCTTCAAATGGAACTGATGGCTCATACTTATTGATGGTGTCAGTGGGAGGAGCTTTTTGATGAAAACCTTCTTTGAGCTTATAAGGAAAAGGACCAGAAGTGGAATCACTTGGACTTTGTCCTTTCCTTTGATAAGATTGATGTCTGGACTGTCCTCTTGAATAAACCTGATAACCTCTTTGAGTGCCTCTATACTGACTGCCTCTTGACTAGGGCTGTTCACGAACCGAATCGAATCGAATATCTCTTCAATCGAATCCAAATTTCACATATAATGCAGAGATTCGGATTCGGATTCGGATTCGTTCGAATATTCGGGTTCGGATTCGGATTCGAATTCGATATGAAATGCTGGATTCGAATTCGGGTTCGAATTAAGATTCGAATTCGGATTCGAACACGGATTCGAATTCGATTTTTTCTATTAAGAATAATTAAATATATAATTTTATTAAATATATATAATTTTATTTAAGTAATTTTACTATTCGCGAACTATTCGCGAATACTTCGAATAGGGATAATTTTATTCGGATTCGGATTCGAAAATTATTCGAATTCGATTTTGGATTCGAATCCGGATTCGAATTCGAAAATTACAAATATTTATCGAATCTTCACGAATCGAATCTCGAATTATTCACGAACTATACTATTTGTTAACAGCCCTACTCTTGACTGATTACCTCTTTGCTGATATCCTCTAGATTGAGATCTTCCTTGAAACTGGGATTGAGAGGATCTTTGAGAAGAGATATTGGAGGAATGAGGAGCTGAGTCTCCACCAGATCCTGCACCTGGAGAAGGAGGAGGAGGATTATAGTGAGAGGTTCCTTTATCATATTTCCTTTTCTTCCTCATGACCTTCAACTGATTTTTAGAATATTGCATCTAGTGCTCAGTTATAGGGCAGTTGTGCAGAATATAATATGGAATATCATAATCAGAAGTAGTCTTTTCAATTGGGACTCTTTTCTTAGCTTTACTTCTAGCTTTCCTCTTCTTTGCAATAGTTGCAGAAGAGTCATCAGAGTCTGTTCTGAATTCAGCATCATCAGAGCTCTAAGGCTTATCAAATAAAGCATCTATTTTCCTTAACACTTCTTTAGAAATGGAGACAGGAACAGAAGCTGAAGCAGGAGGTGCAGTAGAGATAACAGGAGCAGCAGCTGAAACAACAGGAGCATCAACTGAAGCAATAGGCTCAGAAACTAAACAAACTGGCTCTATCACAGCCTCTGAGAAAACAACATCAGCAGCAGCAGCAGCATAAACCAAAGGAACACTTTCCACAGTCTTAACAGAATTGATATACATCTGTAATAGATTGGGATCACAGTAGGAGAAGGGAACTATAGCCTTGATTAAATCTTCAGCAGGAAGAGGTGCTGGAAGATAACTACTATAAAATGAATCAAATAATGACAATAATGAATGGAGGTCTGCTGCAGGACTGATGGTTGGAGCTGGAACTGGAACTTCTGATACTTGCATTTCTGAAATCTCTGAGGGCAGCACTTCTTCATATGACATCTCCCCCTGCCTAGATTCAGTGAGAACTGAATCTAGGCCCCCAGAAGAAGGGATGGCCTGAAGGGAGAAGGAAGAAGAAATCCTAACAGATAAATCATTCAATGTCTTGACTAAGGGAGCCAAGGAGGTATCCAATAAGAGAGTTAGCTTGGGTGCCAACAACTCATATAGCTTGTCTGCTAGAGGAAGGAGATCTACTTGCTCAAGATTAACTTGAGTAGAGGTAGAGGGAGGAGCTGCAGAGAGAGATGGAGTTGATGCAGATTGAAGTGGTATGGATGGTTGAGATATTGGAATGGTTGTAATGGATGGAACTGGGATAGTGACTGATGGTAGGAATGAGGAGATGGAAGGGGGAAAGGATGGTTGAGATATGATATCATGTAGGATTTGTTGTAAGGATGTTGAGGTGGATGGAATGGCTTGAGGTGAAGATGGAGAAGCATCCATGAAGGAATCATCTAGAAGGTGGAATGATGGAAGATGGGGGGATGATTCTAAATCTATGGATGGGAAGTAATGTAGTGGATGGAAATCTTCTTGATGGGTGGCTGGAGGAGGTGGAGAATCTATTGGAAGTGAAGGTATGGATGATGTAACTGGATGTGGAGAAGGAGGAGAGGATATGGAAGGGGATGGCAAAACTTCTACTGGGGCAGTGGACTGAGGAGGAGTGACTGTTTCAGTCCTTGTGCCTGAAGAAGCTTTAGCTGCAGGAGCCCTGCTAGGTTTGACAATATGTCTCTCCCACTTGCCAAATAGGGCAGAAGAAAGCCTCTTTGATGCATTGATATGCATCCCATTGGACACTAACAACTGTGGGCACCTATTCTGCAGGAATAGGCCCAAAATCCTTCCAAAGTTTACAAAATTCTTATTTATCTTTTTCTTAAGCAAATCAAAGAAAATTGCTCCCCAATCCAGGTGCTTATCCACTATTGCAGCCATTAAACAAAATTGATACCTGAAAATTGTATCATGGGCTGAATGCTTGGCCAAAATGACCTTTCCTACAACATCTGCTAGAAATCTATATTCCATGGATAGATTCTTCTTCAGCAGTTTATTAGGGTTCTCAGAATTATGACTCATTCTATCTAACATTGCAGAAAATTCTACTCCTGATAGTTCTATGCTATCATTTCCAGTACTTAATCCAAAAACCTCTGTAAGAATACCTGGGGTTAGGGATACCTGTGTCCCTGAGATGGTTCCAACAACTGAATTTTGATCCAGATTATGGGCAGTATAGACCCATTCTTTTATCTCATCTGCTGCTAACTTGATTCTGGTAGTCATAATATTTACAAGTTGTTGTTCCTTGAAGAGTTCCAGAATGTCCTTAAACATCTGATCAGTCCCCTCGAAAGATTCTATGTCAATATCAAAGCCGGTGTCGAACTTCATTGCGGCTATAACGGCGACTGAGACCGACATATTTCCTGCAAAAACAAACAAGATCAAGTGTAGAAGAGTTTGGAGGGAAAGAAAATTCTTGCAGAAGGTATGAAAGCGCAAATTAGAATGACGCCTGAAAAATGATCTTATATCAGGGTTCGACGCAGAAAAGGAAAGATCGTTGAACTCAGTTCGACGATCTACGGCTCTAGGGGAAACTGAAGGGTCTCAACATCGTCGATCTCCGTTCGACGATATTTGAGATCGCTGACTGAGAAGGATAATCTAGCACTATCTGGAAACGCCGAGCTCCGTTCGATGATCTTCATGAAAAACGTCGAGCGCAGTTCAGAGTTCAGAGAAAACCTACAGACACTAGGAAACTCAAAATTTTTAACCTAGTCTTTGTCAATTTTTAGGTTTTTAAGATCTTGGAACTTAATTAAGACTGCCTCCATCTAACATTCCTAACTGATTAAGGAAGAAAGTGTGTTTCTTTTCATCCAAGAGTTTGGTGAAAATATCTCCCCTTTGTAAATCAGTTGGGATGTATTCTATTTCAATTTTACTTTTCTCTACATTATCCCTTAAGAAGTGATGTCTAATCTCTATGTGTTTGGTTCTACTATGGAGGACTGGATTTTGAGCTATGAAAATAACACTAGTATTATCACAAAATATTTTGGACTTCTCTAAGTTGTAGCCATAGTCCAGGAGCTGATTTTGAATCCACAATATCTGTGAGCAACAACTACCTGCTGTCATATATTCAGCTTCAGCAGTTGATGTGGACACAGATGTTTGTTTCTTGCAAAACCAGGAGACAAGTCTGTCACCAAGAAACTGACAAGTTCCACTGGTGCTTTTCCTGTCTACTCTACATCCAACAGTATAATCAGCATCAGAAAATCCAGTTAAATCAAATCCTGAATCAGCTGGATACCAGAGACCTAGATTTGGACAACTTTTCACATACCTAAGAATCCTCTTAACTAATGCGAGGTGTGACTCTCTAGGGCTGACTTGGAATCTAGCACATATGCATGTAACAAACATTATATCAGGTCTACTAGCTGTAAGATACAATAAGGAGCCAATCATTGCTCTATATGTGGTCTGATCAACTGGTTTCCCATATTCATCAACATCTAATACAGCATTAGTAGGCATGAGTGTTTTCATAGAGGATGCATCAGACATACCAAATTTCTTAATTAATTCTTTTGCATACTTGGTTTGAAAAATAAAGATGTCATTAGCATGTTGTTTGACTTGCAATCCTAGAAAGAATGATAGCTCACCCATGCTACTCATTTCAAACTTAGAATGCATTAGGTTGGAGAACCTTTTGCACAAATTTGAATCAGTAGAACCAAAAATAATATCATCTACATAGATTTGTACTAGTAGGATATTGGACTTATGGGTTCTAATAAAAAGAGTTTGGTCTACTATACCCCTTTTAAAATCATTTTCCAAGAGAAAGCAAGCTGGAGTCTCATACCATGCTCTAAGAGCTTGTTTGAGACCATATAATGTTTTATGCAATTTATAAACAAAATAAGGGTGAGTTAGAGAGATAAAACCTGGAGGTTGTTTTACATTAACTTCTTCCTTGATATCACCAATGAGGAATGCACTTTTGACATCCATTTGATATACTTTGAACTTCTTGTGAGCTGCATATGCTAGGAAGATTCTTATGACCTATAACCTTCAACTGGTGCAAAGGTTTGGTCATAGTCTATGCCTTCTTCTTGAGAATATCCTTGAGCAACCAGCCTTGCTTTGTTTCTTACAATAACTCTTTGATCATCTAACTTGTTTCTGAATACCCATTTTGTTCCAACAATGAGATGATTCTTTGGCTTTGGCACTAGCTCCCAAACTTTGTTTCTTTCAAATTGATTTAATTCCTCTTGCATTGCAATGATCCAGTTTGGATCTTGTTCTGCATCTTGTATGGATTGAGGCTCAATTTGAGAAAGAAAGCAAGTGTGTATCAGATGTTGATTGATCTGATTTCTGGTTTGCACACCTGCTGAGATGTCTCCAATCACTTGAGAGATTAGATGATCTTTTGTTGTTACTAAATCAACAATGGGTGTTGATTGTTCACCAACCTGTGTTGTTTCCTCTTGTGAAACAACAATTGGCTCTTCATTTTGATTGTCACCATGACTTGCTAAAATCTGACTATCATCTTCATTTTCACTACTTTCAGCTTCTTGTTGAGTGGATGAAGGTGATTGATCTTTTTCAATGATATTCAGTCTGTCCAAATTCTCTGATAGAGAATGTACCTGCAAATGGTCTATGGTAGAACAGCTCTTCTCCTTGTAAGACATATTAGTTTCATCAAAAGAGACATGCACTGTTTCTTCAACTTTATGAGTTGATTTATTTTAAACCTTATAGGCCTTACTGATCATGGAGTATCCCAGAAACACTCTTTCATCAGCTTTGGTTTCAAATTTTGCTAAATATTTCTTGTCATTGTTATGAATGTAGCAAATACAACCAAAAATTCTAAGATAATCAACTTTAGGTTTCTTCCCTTTGAGTAATTCATAGGGAGTCTTGCCCTTTAGCTTATGTATCAAACTCTTATTCAGAACATAATTTGAAGTGTTCACAGCCTCTGCCCAAAAGGATAGGGGAAGGTGAGCATCTGTCAACAATGTTGTGGCAGATTCAATAAGGGTTCTATTCTTCCTTTCAGCTACCTCATTCTGTTGAGGAGTTCTAGGAGCTGAGAAAGTGTGTCTGATCCCTTCCTTCTGACAGAACTCATAAGAAGAGAATCAAACTCTGTCCCATGATCACTTCTGATCAGGGTTATGTGAGTATTGAACTCAATCTGTATATATTTGAGAACTCTGTCAAACATTTGAAGTTATCAGACTTCTTCCTCAGAAAGAACACCCATGTGAATCTAGAGAAGTCATCTACAATTATTAAAGTATAAGATTTCCCTCCTAGGCTTTGTACAGTAATGGGTCCAAACAGATCCATATGTAACAAGTACAAAATCCTAGGTGAATCACTCTTATTAAGTGACTTAAAGCTGTTTTTAGTTTGCTTGCTTAATTGACAAGCCCTGCAGAGTCCTTCCTTCTTGTAGGGGCCAGAAGGTAGTCCTCTAACAAGGTTGTCCTTGGATAGCCTAGCAATGGTTCTAAGGTTAACATGTCTTCATCTCTTATGTCATAATTCATTAGGTTTGCTAAGAGAATTAAATAAACAGATATCTACCTTGGTTGAATGAAAATTTACTAGATAAATGTTACCTCTTCTGTTACCTGTCAACACAGTTGTGTTGTCTTCTGATTTGATGATGCATGAAAACTTGTTGAATGTAACTTTATAACTTTCATCACATAACTGACTGATACTAATAAGGTTGTACTTCAGTCCTTCCACATATGCTACCTTTTTGAATGTCACTGACCCAATTTTAACTACACCATATCCTTTGGTCTGTCCATAGTTTGAATCTCCAAACATCACTTTGGGTCCATGCTTAGCCTTGAAGGATATTAGGTTACCCTTGCTTCCAGTCATGTGCTTGGAGCACCCACTATCCAGATACCAGTGCTGGTCCATGGTTGGATAGGTCTTCACCTGCACAAATAACAGTTCATTTATTTTTGACCCAATTTATCTTGGGTCTAGCTTGATAACCTTTGAAATCAAAAATATAAGACATCCCTGGTTGACTCTTATAACCTTCAGGATGATATCTCCTAAGAGGAATTATCCATTCAGTATAAGGGTTGAACCCTTGAGATGTAGGATATCTAGAATTAATTTTTGATGTACCCCTTGAGAACTGGTCATATCTCTGAGCTCCGTTCAACGATCGTGGATCTGAGTTCGACGATCTTGGGTCAGATCGTCGAGCTCCTTTCAGCGATCGATCTTGTCTGTGTTCAGAGATCAGAGATCGTCGACCTGAGTTCGACGATTCAGCATGAAATCGCTGAGCTCCGTTCGGAGATCGTCGAGCTTCGTTCGACGATTTCTGTTGAACTTTGTTCTCTTTGGGTAGATCAGAATTTTTTCTAGCTACCTACACAACTCCTTTTCCTTTATCAGAGATAAATTTAATGGGAGTTGTTAACACAATAGGTTGGCTGGATGAAGCACCCAAGCCCAGTGTACTATTGAATCTTGAGTTCACTGTGTTTGTGATGTCCATCAGCTTGATACTTCTCCCATTGAGGGATTCTTCGAACTTCTTGGCCTCAGATAGTTCACTTTTCAGTGAAGCTATCTGCTCCCTACAATATTCTAACTCATCTGAGAGTTTGAGGTTATCTGAACTTAAGGTACTGTATTCAGATAATTGATTTCTGAGAGAGATAATTTCTTTCTCAGACTTGAGTAGATCTAAACTTAGTGCTTTAAATTCAGACTTGAAGTCCTCAGAATTAAAATCAAATGAATCAATTACCTGGTCTTCTTCTAGCTCTGGTTCAGATTCAGATTCAGATTCATGTTCTGAATCAGTGTTGTTCTGAGATGCATTGATTGCCATCATGCAGAAATCTTTTTCTTGTGCATCATCCTCATCATCACTTGAACTTGATGATGCATCAGATTCTTCTTCTGTTTCACTCTATGTTTCAGCAACAAATCCCTTCCTTGTGTGCTTGTTCTTGCTGGAAGAGGATCTGTCATAGTGATTTCTTCTGGAGTCTTTATCTTTTCTCTTTTCTCTCTTGTCCTTCTTGTCCTTGTTTTGACTTTCTGGACAATTAGGCAGTATGTGTCCTGGTTTCCTGCAACCATAACAAATAATGATTTGACTTGTTCTTGCTGGAAGAGGATCTGTCATAGTGATTTCTTCTGGAGTCTTTATCTTTTCTTGGCCTCTGGATGACCTTTTTCTGAAGTCCTTCCTGGCCATTTTGTAGAACCTCTTGGCTAGGAGGCTCATCAGTTCTTCATTGCCTGTAGCTTTGTCTTCAGGCTGTTCTTCTGTTGCCTTGAAAACAATTGACTTCTCCTTCCTGACTGCTGGAGAAGTTGTCTTCTCCTCTTCTTCTCTATTCTTGATGAGCTGCTCATAAGATTTGAGCTTGCCCAATAGAGCTTCTGTAGTGATTTCATTTAGACTTCTGGCATCTTTGATGAGCCAGATCCTTGAATCCCAAGTGCTGGGGAAGCACATTAGGATTTTGTTATTTATCTCTGTGAGAGAGGTCTCCTTGTCCAATGTCTTGAGTTCACTGACAATCAGACTTAGTCTGTTGTACATGTTAGCTACTGATTCATTTTCTGCTTTCTTGAAATTCTCATACTGAGTGATGAGATGAGATCTCCTATCTTTTCTCTCATCAGCTGATCCTGACACAAGCTCAGATAGCTTGTCCCAAATCTCTTTAGCTGAGTTGCATTCAGCTACCTTCTGGAAGATGTCATCAGACATTGTCTGAGCTAGTATGTTCATAGCTTTAGCATCAACAACCTTCCATTTCTTTATGTCAGCATCTGTTCCTGAAGGAGGTGGAACAACATTTGTGCTTGTGTTTGCAGAAGGCTTGGGGCAATCTGTCAAAACAGAATTAAAAATGTTTCCATCAATGGAATTCATGTATAATCTGATCCTTGCCTTCCAAAGTGCAAACTTGGAGAGATTGCACACTGGAGGTCTGGTGCTAGCATAATCTTTGTTCTGTGTCATGAGTTTAGATTAAAATAAATATAATAAAAATAACCCTCTATTAAGGATGGATCTTAAGAGAGATCTTTTGGTTCAGGTGTTAGCCTGTATGAACAACCAACCTCCCTCTGATACCAATTGAAAGTGAGTGTAAGATCAACCCTTCACTATAGAGGGGGGGGGGGGTGAATAGAGTGTTTTAAAATAATTTTGCAAATTTAAAAATTATTTTAGCAGTGGAAGACTTAATTTACTTAGTGTAGAGTGCTTAACAGTAATCAGAATAAAACAAATACAAGAAGCAAATCCACAACACACAACAAACAAAATAACAAGCAACCAGAAGACACAAAGAACTATAGTGGTTCCCCAAAACCTGGGTACATCCACTCTTCTACCACCCTTGGTAGGAATCCACTGCAGGATGAGTTAATCAGGTGTCCTGGGCACCAATGAGCTTTTGATCAGGTGCTCAAAAACCAAACCAGATTTTTTGATCAGGTGTCTTGCCACCACTGAGTTTTGATCAGGTCTCAGAAACCAAAACAAAACTTTTGAAGGGAGTTTAAAGAACCCTTTTACAGGAAAGAAAAAGAAAAAGATTAGGTTGTCTTCTCTGTCAACAATCAGAGAGAAGCACAAGTGGATGTTGATGTTGTCAAAGATCCCCCTGAGATTAACAAGAATTCATGAATAGAAGCTTTGCAAGGGTGATAGGTCTTCAATGAAAAGAATGCTCCAGCAAAAGATGATTTCAGCATGAACTGAAATGTGTGTTGTCTGGAGTATGAATGATGAAGACTTGAGAAACTTTGAATCAGAAGGAATCCGAAAGAATAGAAGTATGTTATTTGTTCTGTGTTATTGATCTTCTTTTTTTTCTTCTCTTCATTCTATATTTCTTCTTCTCTGAATTATAATATGAAATCCTGTCTTCAAATCTTCTAGATAGTCGTTAGCAAAACCATAAATGTTTTCCTTAAATGTCAATGGTCTCTGGAGGAAAAACTTAAATAACATTCTTTCTTTGTTTCCTTGAAACTTGCTCCAGATTTAATATAACAGCTAAAAATCCTCTTCAATAAATGCTCTGACTTGAAGACATTTGAAATCCTTAACAAACTGACAGAATTCCAGAAATCGTCGATCTCAAAAGATAATCGTCGATCTGAGCTCAACTATCGTCGAACTGAGCTCAGAGATATTGGAACTAGTCTTAGACAGAAAGCGTCGATCTGAGCTCAGCGATCGTCGAACTGAGTTCGACGCCTCGTCGACCTGAGCTCAGAGATAGTCGAACTGGGTTCGACGCTTCGTCGATCTGAGCTCGACGACAAGTTGAACTCTATATCTGGGCTTCTCATCTGAACTAGGAGGTCTTGGGGAAAGCTTCAAACCTAAGTCCTAAGCCTTAGACCTTAACTAGGTTACCTTTACTCTATACAACAAGGTCAATGCAATAATCCTATAGACATAGTGATCCTGACTCAAATTAGTAATAAGGTGTTCCAACAGAGTTATTTTGAGTCTTGAAGTTGGAAGCTCCTTCACCTTTTATGGTATCAGTGAATCGGCACATAAATGATTGCATTTCTCCACGGAATTCTTTGAATTCTTGATAAAAGTTCTGCCATGAAAATTCATCCATGATTCAGCAGATGAACTCCAGTAAGGGACGGACTTCGAATCAAATCGCTACGAATCAAATCGCTACGAATCAAATCGCTGGCATAAGAGTACGGATTTTGAAGGTCGTTTGTCTCCTGATTGCTGCGAATTATGTAGATTCCACGGAAATGGTGGCAGACAAACAAAAGTGACGTTGTAATGAATCAAAAGTTGCGAAGGAGAAGCAGAATCATAGTAGGAAGATGGAGACTTCTTTCTTGACCGCGTCACCTTTTATGAAGGTTTCCGGCTAGTTCCTCGGAGACACGCCTTGTTGTCCAATCGTTGGGGAAGGGAATTTAGAGCTATTTGAGCTAATCCAAGGCTTGCCTGTGCTGAGCAAGAGTCTATTTCAAACAGTGGATGGAGATCTAGAGCCCGCAAGCCTTTTTATTTGATGCAACGATTGAAATGGTTTTAATCTTTCAAATTTTAGGAGACACGAATGGAGCGGAGGTGAAGAAATTGCTACAGTTCTTGCAGTTTTTAATATATATCTGGGCTGCTGCAATTTTGCCGGAGATGTCATTCTTGGTGTCGAAGTGGCTTCCGCCTTTTTTGGCAAGTTCACCGGAGCAGCGACAATAATTTTAAGTGTTTGTAGCATCCAAAAGAGGCGAATCCATGTGACGACTAGATCTCTGTGCGCAAATCTTTGATTCAGGAAGTCGGGAGCCAATGAATGAAGGCTTGAAAATGTAGAGCTTGAGATTGCTCTGTAACAGGAGCAAGAAAGCTCGGAATCACTGTCTGAGACAAATGGCGCCAGCAGAAACTTCAACAAGGTTATAGGACAATCGGTTGTAGAGTGAAGTGGCACGTGAATGCCTCCACTAGCACAAGAACGCCCACACGTTGCTGTAATTTTTGATTCTTGTACAGAGCTTGGGGAGGAATCTTCCCGGGGGCAATGGGACTCTGAGAACTCATTAGTCTCATCTTGGCTTATAAACTGTTACAGGCTTGCCGAAGTGGAGACTAGAGGCGGGGAAGATATTGCAGAGCCGGAACCACGACTGCCTTAGTGGGGCTTGCTCGGGTGGCGTGAGCTGCCAAAATCTCATAAAATAAGACAAGGGAAAATAGAATACTTCTTGATGCTATTACATGACCCTAGGGTCTCCTAGAGGTGATCGTGGCATAAGCGTAAATACAACAGACAATGAGGCTAAACCAAACCCTAAATCTCAACTAGACTCGAACATAGCATATATAATAAAATACTAGATAACTGGGCTTGAGGCCCATAACATTTCTCCCTCTCTTCAAAATGAGCTTGACCTCAATATCAAGGAAGATCGACAACGGTAGCAATCTCATCTGACACCCTCATTGTCAGAGTCCTCAACGTGCAGATAAAACAACTTCTTGCGTCGATGTCCGCGAATGTACTGCTCGTCTCAGTTATAACATAATTCATGTGCTCGTCGTTCCATCATATCAACACTAGAGAGTCGACAAATCAGAGGACAGGAGGACCCTCCGTATGTCCCGACGGAGCTCCATGTCCGCGGGAATATAAGCCTCATGTGCCAGCTGGGAGGTGACGACCGCAAATACTTGTCATGCTCATGGTAGTCACTAAGTCTTGAGGAGTTTCAAATTTGACATCCATTTGTAGGTGGTCGCAAAGTCCAGTGGGAAGATGGTGACTTGCATCCTCGGGGGCAGCGTCAGCGTGATGTGCTAGAAGAAGCTAAAATTGTTCCAGATAATCGTCTAGGGATCCTGTTTGTTGTAAATTCGTGAGATCCCTAAGGGGGTTGCTGCGGAGAGTAGGATCAAAATGCAAGTTATAGAATTGCTTGACCTCGTCCAATGGCAGACCCGGCTTGTCGGTGAGGAGACGAGTAAACCAAAGCAAAGTGAGCCAACCTAATGGGTTCGTCTTCCCATTGTAAGTCGGAAAATCCCACCCGGGGTAGCACGATAGTGTAATAGCCTCAGGGCGCACAAGGGTCGGTGGCTCGTGGCAGATGAGTGGCGGTGACAGGACTTGATTGTTGCTTATGTGATCTGTCTGTGAGGTGGTAACAGCAGGAGGGCGGCTGTTAGTCCATTAAGCTTGGTGGTGAGGATGGTCATGTTGCCCCGATGACGTGCGCCAGCGTCCCGAAAGCGTGTTTCTTCCTGAAGGCTTGCATTCATGGCAGATATAACTAAGTGGACCAGTTCATAACATTTAAGAAATTGGGTCAGTCTTCAATATGATGAGCGGAGCGAGAGAGAGTGGGTGACATGTCTGTGGAATTCCTCAAAGACGGCTGAATTTGGGTTGCCGCGAGATTCACGACGCTTCCCAATGCTGTCGTGTGATACTAAAATATCTCAATCTCGTTGTGCTGCAATATCCTTCCCCTTTAAATAAAAATTAATATGAGCGTAGATTACTTAAATGACTTTTAGGTGTTGAACCATTAGACGTGATAGACAAGAGGCGGTCCCGATGCAAGGACTTGCAGGTGGTTGCTGTGCGGAGGCCCAAAAAGGGTAAAGGCGGAAGGAGAATTGCAGCAGGACGGTGGCTGCCGCAAGGCTCGATGTCTAAATCAAACAACATGAGCGATGACATTGATTAGACGTTGCATATGGAACGAAGAGCGGAGAGCTGGCGCAAGAAGCGCAGGTTCCAGCGGCGCGTCTCGATGGAAAGAAGAGCGGAATGAAGAACAATGTTATGTTTCGCAGGCGTCGTTTGGGTTAACTCCAGCGGTGCGTCTCGACGGGAAGAAAAGCAGATGAACAACGACATGTTCATGCGGACGGTGGCTGGCGTCAGAGTGGTGGATTGCGGAGTTGAATAACTCAGAGCTCATCAGAATCACCTGAAAGGTTGTTGCGTCCCTATTGATGGATGTCGAAAGGATGAATGGTGGTTCTCATGACAACAGTGGATCGACTGAATGAAGTCGTGGTTGGAGGATTGTCCGAGAGTGGAAAGCAGTGAATGATCGTGGGATTCATCGGTTTACTCATAGAGACGATGTGATGTAGCCGCTAGCGGAGGAATTCAGGAACCATGGTTGGTGAAGGTGGGTGGAAGAATCGGAAATCTCTGATGTTTGATACCAAGATGTTACGAGCTTGCCAAAGTGGAGTCCGATGGTGGGAAAGATACTACTGAGTCAGAATCGCAATTGCCTTAGCGGGGCTTGCTTGGGGGGAGAGAGCTACCAAAATCTCATAAAACAAGACAAGGTAAAATAGAATACTCTTGATGTGATTACATGACCCAAGCCCTAGGGTCTCCTTATATAAGAGGAGGTTGTGGCATAAGTGTAAATACAACAGACAAGGGGGCTAAACCAAACCCTAAACCCCAACTAGACTCGAACATAACACAATAAAATACTAGATAATTAGGCCCGATGCCCATAACATAAACTCTATGCATGAGTTGATAGCTTGCAACTACTTGTTCCTTTGCACCACGACAAACATTTGGAAGAGGGTTGAATCCACTTACTTTAGAAAAGAGAATTTACCCAGCTATTTCAACTTAGAAAGAAGATCTTTCTCCTTCGTCAAGGAGACCATCCTCCATTTGCCTACTATTTTGAGTTCACTCAATCTATGAAGCACTGACATTTCAAAATGTCTAGCGTGTCTCTCCGACATGTGTCCGACTCTCCGACACTCTCCGACACGCAAGTCGAAAATTCGACATGCTGGCTCACACGGGACTCAGGTGTCCCGCTCAATCAGACACACGTGTCCCTAAGCTAGCTAGTCATGGTGAGACGGAAGGCAATTTGTATTGGAAGTGTAATTTTTGTGAAAAATGTTTTATAAGTTCATATACAAGAGGGAGAACACATTTGTTAATGATTGGTGGAAGAGGAGTTGGAAAGTGTGTAAAAGTCTCAAGGAATGATATATTTGAGATAGAAAAACTAGAAAAAGAGGTAAATGCTAGAATAACAAGTCTTGCTCCTAAAAAAGTGTCTTTGCCCCCTTCTATCATTTCAAATAGTGAAGGTGGATCTACTAGTGGGGTGGATATTTTCCTTAGAAAAAGGAAGATTGAAAGTGAGGGAAAAAGTTTGCTTGAGAATCCTATATTTTTACTGATGATATATAATGGTAATGTGTTAATGTTCTATCATTTTTTAACCTTTTGTTAAGTTTTACATTTGAATATTTGATGAGTAATATTTAAACATGACGTAGTTTTTTGAATATTTGTTAATTGATCATTTTTTATTATTTGTTAAATGTTTTAGGATTTTCATGATTATAAAAAAATAAATATTTAATATACGTGTCCCAGCGTGTCGACATATGGTGTTTTTTGAGAATTGACGAGTCGCATGTTGTGTCGTGTCACGTGTCGGTACAACATAGCACTCAATTATACCAAGAATGACCACTATGATTCCCTTACCAGGTTTTGCCATGATGATGAGCTTCTCTTTAGGGTACAAGAAGATTGCAACCTTGTGTTTGAGTTCTTACACTGTTTTCATATGGATTTTGATCATATTTTTGTGCAAATTTTGATAAGATCACTGTGCAAATTCTAGATCGCTTCCCTGTTCTTTCCATACCAGAGGTTTATAGTCTTGTTCAACAAGAATATAATCGTAGACATTCATGGCTACTCGAACATGCACAAGAAGGCTCTGTTTTTATTACTTACTCGAACTCAGGAGGACACTCATGAGATTTCAAGCCCATGACTACGAATAAAGATCATCCTGTTTATAATCACCATGGTAAAACTCAACATACCTGGGAGACATGTTTTAAGCTCCATTGTTTTCCCCTTTCTTGAGGACTTACCCCACGTGGTGGCCGTGGCCGTGGGAAATTCAATGGGAGAGGACCTCGCGATCTATATTAAGTGCTAAGGCTGTAAGTTTTTTGACCTGGGATTATATCGTCAACATGTCCCCTTTCGTGTTGTCTTTTTCCTTTTAACACCATTTATTTAGTTTTTAATTGATTGTGTGTGAGTTTTCTGTTGGGCCTAACTTGTTCTGATATCATGTTAGATAGAATCCTATGCCCTAGATCTGTAGTATTTCACACAACAACATTGGTTTTCCTTATGTAGAGCCATTTTCAGCAGCAGGACTTCATAAAAACATAGTAAAATGGTTTTAGCTCATAGTGTTATGGCTTAATTGTGTGCCAGTTGATGAATATTTCGGAGGGGTGTGGATAATTTGCATTTGATAAACTTTTATTCTGATTTTATCAGTGATACTATATGAACGTATTGATATGGCAATTTGCCATCATCAAGTGAAATGTGTAATTTTTCTCAATACAACCCTGTCTGTGACCTGGTATTGAGCCAGATAATCTAGAGAAACAGTTTTTATTCATACTTGAGATTTGAGCATAAACCAATATTAATGGTCATTTTGACTTGCAATTGAAATTTTATGCTGACATGTATATACCGGCAGATGTGTTGATGAATGTATAGTAGGTTGAGTGTAGTTTTTGATTTATTGTGCAGTCATGGAAGCTTTGTGCATGGCGTACATCTACAAGAGTACTGTTCCTTTTGCCTAAAGAAATTTGTTCTGTAGAGTTCAGGTTAGCACACTGAGGTTTAGGAAGGGTTTTAGTACTAGTGACTATTGTGGGTATGGGGGACCTGCAGGTCTAACGGAATCTGCATGTGTGGAATGCATTCATCACTCCATAGGTTTGCATTTCGAGTTTAGATGTTTCTTTTAATTCTCTTTATTGCCTCTAAAGCATCACTCCATAGGTTTGCATTTGAGTTTAGATGTTTTTTTTTAATTCTCTTTATTGCCCCTAAAGAAAGGAATGCTGATGCTTAAATATCCCTTACCATGCAGTAAGTTTGTGTTAATTTATATCAAGTTTCTGAGGTCACTGACACGATGTTGTCATAATAATTTTCAGGGTGATGATGTTCCTGCCCCATACATGACATTTGAATCTACAGGTTTTCTGCCTGAAATGCTTAAAGAGGTATGCCGCAGTGATATTTTGAATTTTCAAAACTTTTTTCTGCCTGCAGTGGGTAATACAAGTATTCAGTGCTTGTAATTATCATCCATGCTATAATTAATTTTCAATTGCAGGAGGTTCAATTTATTTTATTTTATTTCAGGTTTATGCCCATTTATTTTTCTTGCCATTTTGTACTTTGGTCGCAGGTGCGATATTTGCTCCCAGGGAGGAGCTAATGTCGTACTGTGATGCGTTGTGCTGCCCTCCTTTTTGAGGGCTGCATATAGCTGGAGCACCCTTTATGGTGGACTATTTTCTGGAAGGGCTTTCCAAGGCACCACTTCTCTAGCTGCTACCCTCCCTGGGTGGCCCGCATGTAGCTGGAGTTGCCCGTGCGGTGGACCAATTGTTGGGGTGCCTTCCATGTCACCAGTCTCACGTGGCTGGGATGCTTCGGCGATTTGGTTCAAGCTGCCACTCAGTCGATCAAAGTGAAGGCCCTTTCTACGGCTCCAGCTTGCATCTATCTGCAAGCAACCAACCGTCCGCATTCAGAGAGTACACGTCTTCTGGCATTAGCTAAATGCTCGAGTTAACTTCCAAATATGACAAGTAGAAAAAGAACCAAGAGATTATAGAATTAAAGAACGGTCCTCCTCTCATGGAGGGTTGCGGGTTTTTTTGCTTTTCCAGGTACAACATGCAGGTTTCTCTTCTCCTACTCCAATTCAGGCCCAGTCATGGCCCATCACATTACAAAACCGGGATGTTGTGGCTATTGCAAAGACTGGTTCTGGGAAAACAATTGGTTATCTCTTCCCAGGGTTTGTTCATCTTAAACGCCTTCGTAACAATTCTAAATTGGGTCCAACTGTGTTAGTTCTTTCGCCAACTAGAGAACTAGCAACCCAGATACAGGACGAGGCTGAGAAATTTGGGCGATCATCAAAAATTTCATGCACAGTAAGAGCTCTCTCTTCCCCGCTTTGCACCATTTTGGCACTTAAAAGCCCTCTAAACTGAAACGCTGTATTGTCAGTGTGTAACAACTTAATTTTCTTTCTTTTTGAAGTATGCCCATTAATTTGGTCCTTTCTTAGGTTATTGTTTGCATGGTAGGTTTTTTTTTACTAGCTTTAGTAAGAGTTTTTCTTTCTCTTGTTCCCTTGAAATATCTTGGTGGAAGTTAATATTAGAGAAAGCTCCCTCCTATGTATTCTTATTATTTTGCATACTAATGTAGTACCTTAACTTGTTGAACAAGCACTCTCATGTATCTGGTAACTTCTTCATTTGATTATATTACATTTCTGCATGTTTATTTGTTCTCACCTTATCTTCTTGGGTTGAAGTGTTTATATGGAGGTGCGCCAAAAGGCCCGCAGTTAAGAGACTTGGATCGAGGAGTGGACATTGTCGTCGCTACTCCTGGAAGATTGAACGACATTTTGGAGATGAGACGAATCAGCTTACGCCAGGTCTCATATTTAGTTCTCGATGAGGCAGACCGCATGTTAGACATGGGATTTGAGCCACAAATAAGGAAGATTGTAAACGAAATACCCAATCATCGTCAGACTCTCATGTTCACCGCAACATGGCCCAAAGAAGTGAGAAAAATTGCTGCAGATTTGCTTGTTAATCCTATTCAGGTTAACATAGGAAATATTGACGAACTTGTTGCCAACAAAGCTATTACCCAGGTCTGGACTCAAATAGCCTATGGAATACACTGATTCTTTTAGTTATTGTTCGCCATCACCAACATTTTGTAATAATTACAGTACATAGAAATGATGAAGCCGCTCGAAAAGCAAAGGAGGTTGGAGCAAATATTGCGGTCGCAGGATGCAGGTTCTAAGGTCCTAATTTTTTGCTCTACAAAGAGAATGTGTGACCAGCTAGCACGGACTCTTGCTCGTCAGTTTGTTGCTGCTGCTATTCACGGCGACAAATCGCAGGGCGACCGGGATAGGGTTCTGAACCAATTTAAAACTGGGAGATCTCCCATACTTGTTGCTACTGATGTTGCAGCTCGAGGATTAGACATTAAAGATATCAGGTATGCCACAGTTTTATTTTATTTTTTCTCTTCATATTGTTTAGTTGCAGAACTTCAATTTCATGTGATGCTATTTGTTTCTCCTTACAGGGTTGTGATTAACTATGACTTTCCTACTGGTGTTGAAGACTATGTTCATAGGATTGGTAGAACTGGCCGGGCAGGTGCCACCGGAGTTTCTTACACATTCTTTTCCGATCACGATTCTAAGTATGCTCGCGATCTCGTCAAAGTTTTGGAAGGGGCTGATCAGCGTGTACCGCCAGAACTTCGTGACATGGCGGCCCGTGGTGGATATGGTGGCAAGTCGAGACGTTGGGGTTCTGGTATTAGTATTCGTGATAGAGGAGGCCGGATCATGGGTCGGGGTAATTCCACCAATGGTGGAAGGATTGGGAATGATATATCTTCAAACAGAGTAGACAATGGCAATGACCACAATAGCTATGGGCGTGATCGAGATACTCGCACCAGGTATTTCATCTTCCTTTCTCTCCGATTTCTCCCGAAAGCAAACATTTCCATGACGAAATGGAATTATCATTATACTACTCGCTTGCTATCTAGATTTATTACTAAAAGTTTATGCTTCCTGTTTTCCTTTGCTTAAAAGAGTTATAGTATCCATATTTATTACTGACGGGAGTTCTTAATAATTTTAAAAAGTAGAGGGAAGGTCTTTTTAATTATTCAAAATCCTAGGGGAAGTCTCTATAAATAACCCTTTTTATTATAAAACATTTTTTGCCTGGTTCTCATTTTAACACTTGAATTGCCTACAGGAATAGCCGTCCGGAAGGTCGTTCTTTGGATAAGCATATTCATAATGATGCAAAAGGAATCTCAAGAGGCAGTGAGCGTAGCCGCAGCCGTAGCTATAGTAGCCCGAGCCCGAGAAGAGGACGCGGCGTATTGAGCGTCGGTCGGAGCAGAAGCAGGAGCTTGGATAGTACTCACAGCCGGAGCAGGAGCAGGAGTAGGAGTCGGAGCATCGGAGGACGGACTGACGGAAGGTCCTCCGTGGCCGGGCTCCCTGGCAAATCACCACCATCCCAAAGGAAGGAAACATCAGTTGACCGTCATCATCACACGGGACAATCACCGCCTCCTCGGAAAAGAATCCAATCATCCAATGACCGTGCGGGACAATCGCCGCCTCGGAAAAGAGTCCGAACATCAAACGACCGTGCAGGACAATCTCCGCCCCGGAGAAGAAATGAACCATCAAATGACCGCAGAAGACCATCACCTCCCCGGAAAAGAAGCGAAACTTCAAATGACCTTGGAAGACAATCACCGTCTCGGAAAAGAATTGAAACATCAATTGACCGTGGAGGACAATCACCCAAGAGAGAAATATCGTCCGATCGATATCGCGGGACATCACCGCCCAAGAGAGAGATATCGTCCGATCGATATCGGGGGCTGTCGCCGCCCAAGAGAGAGAGATCGGCCGATCGATATCGCGGGCCGTCGCCGCCCAAGAGAGGGAGATCGTCCGATCGATATCGCGGGCCGTCACCGCCCAAGAGAGAGAGATCGTCCGATCGATATCGCGGGCCATCGCCACCCAAGAGAGAAATATCATCGGATCGATATCGCGGGCCATCGCCGCCCAAAAGAGAAATATCATCTGATCGATATCACGGGCCATCACCGCCGAAGAGGGAGACAACGTCCGATCGATATGGCAGGCCATCACCACCCAAGAGAGAGATGCCGTCCGATCGCCACCCCTCTCCATCTCCACGTTATGAGAAAGATAATGCTATTGATCGTTTCAGCAGCCCGTCCCCGCCATCCAATATGCAAAATTCAGCTGATGATCACGGAAGGATATCGTCCGTCTCCAATAATGAATCCCTGATCGAGCAAGATCGCGCCGTCAGTGCTCGTGGAGTATCTTGTGACGGCTCACTAAGCCCGCCGAGGCAGAGGCCGAGATCCCGGACTCCTCCGTTCACTCAGCAAATGGAGAATGGAAGCAGCGGAAGAGGGCTGTCGGCCGTCCCGGAGCAGTCGAGGCCTTCTCCGCCGCACAATCTCGGGGAAACGGAGAGGGTGCCCAAGCCTCGAGGCAGGATGCTAGAATCCGGAAAACTATTGGATGGAGCAGCAGAGTTTACGGAAGCAGCTCGGGAGAACGGGGAGGAGGAAGAGGAAGGCTTAATTCCAGCTGATGAAGAGGAAGGCATGATTTTACCTGAAGCTGCTGCTGATCATGCGACTGATTCCAGAGATAGCTGATTTTACCTGAAGCTGCCTTGAATGGAAGCTTGGTTATGCCATTTAATGCCCTTCTTGCCGCTTATCCTCCACACACTGATTTACTTGTTCCTTCCTAAACTGCAGTTAAGTGACAGCTGCCCAGACCCTTTATTATTATTATTATTAAAATGATTGGTGTGTTTTTACAAGTTTGGTTCCAAGATGATCTTGGCAGAATGGATCATAACTCTACAGTTTAAAGCTGCCTGTATCAATCAATGGATGATAGATAATATATGCATGCCCCTGCGACCTTTTTGCTCTTGTGCGAGCAGGCCGTGAGGGCTGCCCGTGCGGAGATGCTCGTATTGTCTGACCGCATAATTATTATTTTGGTGGTATTTGCAAGCGTGTTTTTTTGGGTGGGGGATGGTGCGCGCTCTCTCCATATAAAATAGTTTTTGGCTTTATTGATTCTTATTGGACTTGTTTTGAATGCTCCTTATAGTAATAATAATAATAATATGAAAGTGATGACATGTGGGTATTGATGATGATTTTGACGCACGCTCGTTAGTTTTTTTTTTTTCTCGTGCATTTCCTCCTTTATATTCTGTGGTCTTTATGTTAGTTCTTCTGGTGTATATATTCTAAAACTTCTCCTGTAAGTTAGCATAAATTACTATTTGCACCATTTTTTATAGTTGCGTGATTAATAAACTAGCTCATCTCTCTATCTTCCAGCCTTGGGATCGCATAGGCTATTATTGTTGGGTACTGGTAGGCAAACTATATCAAGAAATACGCAATAATACATTCAGCGCCAACCCAAAAAATAATCATATAACTAATATTATAATGCAGCATCTTTTAGTATGAATTTGGGCTCTCGAGATATTATATATGCATACCAAGTATACAAAGCGAGCGAAAACAAAGTAAAATATATCTGAAAAATAAAACAAAATGATATTTTAAAATATAAATACAATACAAAAATAGACTAAAAAAATCAAACCGGTAAAACAGAGACGAGGAAATAAAACATCCCATATTCCCTTACTACAGACCTAAAAATAACAAGTAAATATAAAATTCAAATATATATATATATATATATATATATATATATATATATATATATATATATATATTTAAAAAAAACTAAAAGGATTTCCAAATAATTAAGAATCAAACGCAATGTGGACCAAAATTGGAGCATCTAAAAAAATCAAATGCGCATCCTGATAGCAAATAAAGCTGCAAAACCACAAAAATGACTGATTTCTCTCAATTTTTTTCCAAGTAAATACCATGTTCTGTGGGAGTTAGTGCTCCAGCAAGCACAGCTGGGCATCAAGCGGCACCAACGGTACACACCAGTTCATTAGTCTTAACAAACAAGCCCAAGGACTTTCTCTCTCTCTCACTATCTCTTCTTCCCCCACCCCTTCTCTCTCTCTCTCTCTTTCTCTAGAACTATCATGGCATGTACACCTCAACACTTGCAGTCTTCCTAATAAAGCAAACAGGGCAAGCATCCACCATTGCCTCACAATCCCTGCACAGGCACAGGTGCCTGCAGGGCAGCAGAAGCATGCAAGACTTCTTCCCTCTACAGCAACCTTTGCAAGCCATGCTCAGCACGCGCTTCCCGCCGTCCGGAACGGAATTAGGGTACATGGACGAAGCAGCGTCGTCCACCTCGCTCTCGCCGCATCCCTCCCTCGCGTGGTTGGCCGCGGTCGCCGCCGCCGTGCCCTGAGCCATCATGTGTTGCAGGCTGCTCCGCAAAGCGTGCACGACCGACTCGTTGTACTGCGCGCGCTGCTGCCACGTGTGAGCCTCGGCGGCGGCCTGGCGGATCTGGTCGGCGAGCTCCCGGTTCTTCCGGGCCATCAGCTCCATCTCCAGGTCCTTGTCCCGGAGTTTTCTGGATAGTTCTCGATCGATCATGTTCATGAAAGAAGCCACGTGCCGCTGGTTCATCTCTCTCACACCTCTTAGAAGTTGTTCCTCCTGCGGGGAGGGGGATGTCACCCCCATGGTTTAGTCTTCAAACAGGTTGAAACACTCAGTAACAATCAGAAGTACAACAAAGAAAAATGCTGTTTTTCTCAATAAAAATTTCAAACTTCCTAATTTTTTTGGGGGCAAACAAATCCCAGAGAATTTTACTTCGACATCTGTAATATTGATTAAGCTATCATAATATTCAAACAGTAAGATATATGTAGATAAATATATGCTCTTTAAAAGCTTCTATTCCGTATATATATTATCATAAAGCTGCTAATTAAAAAGAGCAAGAGATTTCCAATAGTAAATAATTGGCTATAGTTCTTCCCAGGGGCAGATCTAGAGGGAGTCCGAGGGACACTGTCACCCTCATTATTTTTCAAAATGGTTAGTGTATTTGGATTCCTCTCGTCGAGGAAATGAATTTTGACTACTTATACGTCAAAAACGGTTGTCAGATGAGAGAAACAACTCCGATAAGATTGAAACGGTTAATTTTTTTTTTTAAGGAAGTTGATGTCTGACCTCCCATGTTTTAATTTTTAGAACCTAGTGACGCATTCAAAAAAAAAAATTTGTGCACCCCATTATGATATTTGTGCACCCCCATTATTAATTTTCTGGATACGCTACTGGTTCTTCCAGTATTGCTGTCAACTGCAATCATATTTTATATAAAAAAATCACAGGCAGACAAGCATGTGCACCTGCATTCTTAGGTAGCAGTTGAATTCTTCGTTTTGATGCTCGATCTCAGGACCAAAACTATCGAGAAAACTTGTGGTGAGGGCGAGAGATGACATGCTCCCGCTCGCTGTTGTGACAGAGGAATGCCGTTCCTCATCATCGTACGACAATCTCAGACCAGTGGACACGGTATTCGTATTGGGAATGCTCAACGATCTATCGGTTTCATCACGAAATAGATTGTTCAAGGAGATCTGTAGATTGTTCCGCCTTGTGAAGTCTTCCGACTCCAAGTGTCTCCTCATCGGTGGGTTTAAAGCAGATGCTTCATTGTTATTATCATTAATTTTGATGTTTACCTGATCAGTATTACAGACAGCAGAAACTGCAATGGAAATTGCAATCAAAGAAATCAGCAAGATTATCTACTAACAAGCTGGCAACAGACAAAGAATAACAAAAAAAAAACTAGACAAATTTGCTTTTAACATGCTGGTTTCAACAATGTGCCTCCAAAAAATAATAAGATACGTGAATTCAGCCATAATTTTCAAAACATTATAATCACCAAAGTGGGTAGAGGGGCATCTAATTAACCTGGCCATTTATTTCTTTTGTTTTAAAACAGATAGAAGTGCACAAAAGTATCATCAATGAAGACATGCGAGTTTGCTTGATGAAGGGTCCGCTTGGCACGGCTGTGGCGGTCGTGAGTGCAGTGGTTACTAACCGTTGTTTGTGAAAGCCCAACCTCACCTAAGGAACTCCGTTCAATTTTATGTTCAAAATTAGTTCTTTTTCTTAGTGGCGGTCATAACTGATGTCATGTCAAATATATATTTGATGACAATAGCATTTTTTTCCAAACACACTGGAGCAAATATGCCGCGCAAAACGTGTCAAATGGTAGAACGAACAGCTTATTTAACAGAAGTACCCACAAAGATGAACTCAATGATAATTTTAATAAATCCACATAAAGTCAATGGAAAACAGGTCAAATACGCCAAACGATGCCAATATTTACATGGTTTTAGCCTAAATCCCTAAAGAGGAAGACAGAACTGATCCATTATTAAGAAACCACACTGGCATAAAGATAAATGTGTCAAAGACACCACTCTTTCCAAAACCCATTTATACTGAATTGGTGCATATTCAAGGAGAAAACTCCAATATTTAATCAGTCGTAAGACTGCCGGAAGGGGAAATTTATGAGAGGGAAGTCAAACTAGTCCCTGTGTAGGTGGTTTCTTTCTTTTCATCAAATGACTAACATGATCAGTGCAAAGGACTGCTCCATGTAACTAAAGGCCATCAAGAGCTCTTAGGGTCATAATAGAAATTGCCTCGAAACTATACATGATAGTGTTATATCTAATAAGTCTAAACTTGAATAATACTACCTTCTGTCTGAAACTTCTAGGGAGTAAATTACATTCGCTAAATCCGGTGTTGTCGTGCACATAAAAGGTAAGCAAGACAGTAAATTCTAAAGCATCAGAGCATTTGAAAGCCTAGAATCTTCCATATGCATATCAAACTGTATTTGACTAATCAAAATAAAGTTATTGTTCACATTAATTTCCATATGATCATACAAAGAAATTAAAAAAAAATAGTTCCGCTTGGTTTTATAAGGGTTTAAAATTAAATATTAAAATAAAAAGAGGAAATATGAGTGTTTTTTGAGGACGGCAGATTTGTTTAAACTCCCTACCACTAACTCCATAAATCTTTCCAGCATTTAGCTGAGTGGTAGACGTGGAGAGCGAAAGAACTGGTCCTAGTTATGCGGCTAACAGTAGTGTACAACAATGGGCCTTCCTCTTCATATATTACCCCCCTTGCTTACTTGACCATAGAAGGAAGAAATCTAAAAAGGAGCAAACAGAAAATTTGCTATTTATTCAAGATATCATGCATTGGTTCTCAATATGATTTTATCATCATAGGTTCATAAAGGAGCGTGATTTTACATTAAACTTCTACCCTATCTTGCTTACAATGGAAGCGACGAACGAGCCTCACAAGAAACAAGCGACCTTAGAAATAATAACCGCAGAGAATCACACACAAGTCTGTTATATGCTAGTAATCATCACCAACTGTCTAAATTGTTTACTAGCATTTTGGGCGCATCTTAACTTCCCAATTCCACTATGTTTATAAATATAGGTTCCTTAGTCAATTCTATGAGGCTTTATGGGTCATTTACACAAATCTGGGGAGGAGTATTGTCATCCATCCACAAAAAATGTCCAACAGGAGTGGTGAACATGACAATGGTGTGTATAATGCGAGAGGTAATGAGCATGACAATGATGCATCTCATGCAGTTGCACAACGATAAACATCCTAAGACTTGGGGATGACTGCTTGACATGCTTGTCTCCCACATTTTGCTTTCAACCGAGTTGTATACACATCAAGGATGAATAAAAGCGAGATTCAACCTCTTATTCACAGGATTATTGTCCTTCATTCTATTTACTAATTTTACTCTACAAATAATTCATTCTTTCGCAATGCTAGATTATTCTCGTGATAATCTTATTCATACGCATGAATCAAGTTACTTTTAACAAAATATGTGGAATGAATGATCATAAGAAAACTAGATTATGAGAGATTACGAACCACAAAAGGTAATAGTTTTAGCTAATATTCTAATAATTGACTTAAAGCAACACACATACAGAAGGTCAAAAGCACATGGAACCTCAATAATAACCATAGAACAGTTGATGTTGTAACCTCAACATTAGCAAAACATATCACATAAGATACTAACAATGAAAATTATCTAAAACACACACACACACAAGGTCAAGGCATATGAAAACACAATAACTATAGAACAGTTGACATTTGTAACCTCAGTAATAATTAAAATGATCTAAAACCAAACTTCACCAACTTCCTCACTACAGCACCTCCATCATGAAGATTTCCATATCTCCATAAAATCATGAACAATCACAGACAAAAGAAAGAAGAAAATGGGAGAAAAAAGAAAAAACCTGAGGAACTTTACTCACCACCACCAAATAGCTGGAGCTGTGTGGATGCATTAGAATCATAATACAGTGGATTCTCCTCCAAGAAGAATGGAAATACTTGATTAGAAGTATTACCTCCCAGCATCTTTTTTCCTGTATGATAAATACAAAAATAGAAAGCAGAAGGAGCTTCTTATTCTTGATCAGAAATCAGGTGAAAAATTTCAGTACTTTGCACACAAATCAATTATAAACATGAGGTATAGCTGCAATAAAATAAAGAAAAACTACATGTAGAGAAATAGTTGCTATAACAAGTAACATGAAAGAGAAACATAGGCGAAAATTATTAATTAAATGCATGAACAACAACAGTTTCTTCTGCATTCTGCCCTAGATTTCAAGGTAAATCGATCTCATACAAACATTTGGGAACAAAACATGAAAAGCACAGATTCGCAAGCTAGGGCAAGAAACGTTTCAAGAAAAACAATGGACATTTCTCCTAGGGTTTTTTTCTCAGATTACCCGGCGTAATTAACATAAATCAATTTATGAAGATGTATAGAAATTAGGAAAAGGGGAAAGGGGAAGAAAACATGCAATTTATCAAGAAAAATATGCAAAAAAATAACAAAAAAAAGAGCGGAAAACAACATAATATCAGATTTCACCTTCGGGAACTGATCGATCCTTTACGACCTCCAAATTAGGGCATCGGCGCACAAATGTTCCAAATAATTTCTGAAAATGGAAATTATTTGCTCACGGCCTGTTGATCGAAGATTAAACACCAGATTACACTAAAAACCCTAAAAAATCTCAGATTACTGCGAGATCAGAGGCCACAAACAAGGAAGAAGCCGCCTCCTTCACCTCTCCCCCTTCCAACAACCCACTTCTCTTTCCTGTCTCTCTCCTCTTCCTCTCGAGCTTAAATTTTTTTACAATATTAAAATACATTTTATTAAATGACATATTTACCCCCCAATGCCACCGAAATGGTTCCATGGTTGTGAAGAAGAAATCGGACATTTCTGGTAATAAACTAGTGATTCGCGGGCAGTGGGAGCACCGGAAAAAGAGAAGTCGCGGGCAACTTCAATCTCTCTCCTAGATTACCAGATGGACGGCCCAGGATTGCCCGCTTCTTAAATAAGGAAATAACCATGCGAGTTGCATTGTATGGAGAATAATAAATATTAATTATATTATACCACTATGGAAATATTGACTATTCAATATTTTGGAGAATATATTTCATTTAGATATACAAATTAATGTGAATTTTGCTTTTTTTAAGAGATATATACTTTAATAAATATTATAAATTTAATATTTTATATTAAATATATTTATATCTATGCTATATTAAAAAGAACTATCAAACACAAGAATGTAACATGGTTTATAAGACACCAAATAAATCTCCAGTATCAATCTAACCTGCCATCAGGTGGGATTAATCGAATGTGTTGCAGATCGCTCAAGACTCCTGGTAGACCGGACTAAATTGAACTGTCTTAGCTCGGGAGCAGTCGAGCGTGCAAATAATCACCGAAAGTAGAAAGCTGGAAAAAGAATTTGTTAACGTGGAAAACCCTTCAACTGGATGATAAACCACGTACTCGGATCTATGCCGGCCAAACTTCCACTATTTGGTTGGTTGATGTACAAAGCTTTATTGAAGAACTCGAGGGCGACAAACCGCCTCTCATTATAATTGTTGAGGGAGAGAAATGGAGAAGAGTTTGGAGAGTGACAGGTCACCATTCACGGAGCTAATTCCTTTTCTTGCTACAATGAGGAGCTTCTCACTCTCAATGTTTTAGAGTCTTTGACGGTTGCTTTGAGACGGGAGCAGCTTGTTTTACTCGTTCTGATGTCTCAGTCTTGGACACTCAGGTGGTGCACTCTGTGTGCCTTATCCTCTATGATTTGTCTCTTGTTGCGCTTAGAAGAGTCATGAATGGTTGACTTGCCGTCGTCTGATGAGCTTGATGCTGAGTTGAGGGCTCTGGAGATACTGGGCGCTCTGTACGTCTAAATGTAGCTGAGCGGTCCTTAACGGGTTCTAACGCTGGTCTTGTCGACTGCTGGTGGTGCGGGGTACATAACATCGGGAGCTCTGGTGGGCTTGGTTTGTTGTCTCTGAGGAGGTCTACAGGTTGATCGGTCGCCACATGGACGGTTGAAGGCAGAAGGCAAATATTTATTCTCTTGTGATCTTTACAGTGTTTGATGTATCTTGCAGGCGACTTCGACGGTCAAGTCGAGCTTTGGCGGACTAAACAGTCTTCAACTGTCTAGACGGTGCGCTGGCAGGAGCGATCTGGAGAATGGAATGCCCAATGACACATTTTGAACGGTTAGCGTACTGAGGAATTCACGCAAGGAGGAATGTACGCTCGATAGGAAGGGCGCACAGAGGGACGTGCGCAGATGGGGAGCGTGCGCAAGGAGGAACAAGCGCACGAAGGGGCGTGCACACGTAGAGGAGAGGCGCGTGCAAGGAGGAACGGGCGCATGAACGGGCGTGCATACGTAGAGGAGAGGCGCGCGCAAGGAGGAACAGGTCGACGAAGGGGGGTGCACACGTTGGAGGAAAGGAGTGCGCAAGAGTGAGCGCGCGCAAGGAGGAACAGGCGCACGAAGGAGTGTGCGCACAATGGAGGAAAGGCGCGCGCAAAGGGGAACATGTGCACAAAGTGGCATGCACACGTTGGAGGAGAGGCACACGTTGGAGGAGAGGCACACACAAGGGGGAACGAGCACGAAGGGGCATGCACACGTTGGAGGGGAGGCACGTGCAAGGGGCACCGCGCGCAAGGAGGAACACGCGCACGAAGGGACGTGTGCATGTTGCAGGAGAGTCGCGAGCAAGATAGAGCGCGTGTAAGGGGGAACGAGCGCACAAAGGGGCGTGCGCGCACTGGAGGAGAGGCACGCGCAAGGTGGAACGCACACACGAAGGGACGTGCCCACGTTGGAGGAGAGATGCGAGAGAGGGAGGAGCGTGGGAGGAAGAGTGAGAAAATCTGTAGAAGGATGAGAGTGAAAATCCGTAGGAGAATTTTCCGGTTGAGAAGAGAATCCAAATGAAGGAAAATGTGGGTAAATTTATAGATTTCAAGAGAGGCAAGCTGGTAATTTTCCCGATAACTACCGACCGAACGAATAGGAACACTTTGTTTAGAGCACGCAGATCACCAATTTTACGAAATTGACGGGACCGCCCCCACGCCGTTTTGAGTTCATCGGAAAAGTAACCGCCCCTCCCTACGGGGGGAGGGGCGAACGGCAAGGTCGGCGGCAGCAGAGAAGGACCCTCGAATAAGGTCAGGCAGCCAGGTCACCGCCCGATTTAGGTGGGGAGGAGGCCGCCCCAACCAGGCGGCCAAGGGGCCACCCGATTTGGGGAGGCCCTGCTCTTTGTGGGTGGCACCGCCGCTCGCTCAGGGCGGTGAGCATGTCACTCAAATCGGGCGACTAAGGGCAGCTCGATTTGGGGCGGTCCAGCTCCAATTGGAGCGGAACCGCCTCCTGCTTAGGGCGGCGAGCAGGTTGCCCTAATCGGGCTGCCAGGGAGCCGCCCGATTTGGACCGGCCCCATCCTCGGCGGGGCCCCAGTGAAGCTGGGCGGCGCAGCTACCTCCTCGCTAGGGCAACAGGGAGGTTGTGCCTTCCCCGAGGGCACCATTGGAGGTCGAGCGGCCAAGCCCTGGGCGGTTACGCGTCGGGCAGTTACACGCCGGACAATTACGCCACGGGCGGTTACTGCAATGCTCTTGAATTTTCGATAATTATTTTAATATTCATGTTGGCGTATGGGCGTTTCGTTAACGCGGAGTTAACGTTGCGCCGTCGTTAATACATTTTCGCGTTCATTTGGTCAAGTCGGCCAATTTTTGAAACTTACTGGAATTGAAAAATCTTTACGTTTGAAATGTAAATTTATTAATTTAAAGAATATCTGTCAAGTTTTGTTGCGATCTGAGCTATATTTGAATCCCAGTATTTTTTCAACAACTTAAAAGATTATCATTTGGCGAAAACTTTGAAAATTTATAACTCGAAAGCGGTTTGTCCAACCTTGATTTTGACTTCGTCTTTGGATTCGTAACACCGACATTTGTCTTCGGTGCGGATTTCATCGGAAACTGAATGAGTTTGACAACATATCCTTAAATTAAATTGTAAGTTATATATATATATATATATACACACACACACATTGTAATTTAATAATAATTTTATTATTCTAATTCCTGTTATACTTAATGTTTTGAAGGCTTTTGTTGAACAACAACAAACTTTGTTGGACGGTAATCCTTTTTAGCTGAACAAATCTTTGATTTATTCGCTTTAGCTGTCACTTTCACTTTTTTTGCTGAGGCATTCTCTTTTCTTTGAATGTCTCAGGCTCGGACCAGCAGCGGTTTGGGTTGTTGGAGTTCGTGACTCCTGGCTTTTGGTGGTTGCAGCTGACTGTTGTCCCTTCACCAGTTGTGAGGTAGTTGATGCTTCTTTTTCAGAATAGACTTGTGTTTTGTTTCTATGGGTTCGTGTCAGGCTGTTGACGCTCAAAATTTTTGTTTGCTGGTGTTAGACTACTTGCTAGCTTTTCAGCTGTTACTTACTGTTTATTTACATATTTGCTTTCTCGGAATGTTTTATGATAGGATATATTTTAGGTATTTTGAATATTAAAGTTGCATTTCAGCTTATACTCATAACATCTTTTTCAACTTAATGTTACCCTACTTTAAAGACTATAAAACTTTTTTTTACTTATAATAAATTTAAAAATTGCATATTATTAGAATATTAGCTGAGTCTTCATTCTCATGTAAGATAAAATGGAATGAATTGTGTACTTTTTTCCGTTGCGTATAATTATATTTTCTCACATGTGGACTAATTGATCTACTGAAGCAAGAGACACAGCCTTAAACATCTTTTAACTTGAATTATGTCTTTAAACATAAAACACATGTCTTTTTCTGAAAACAAATGGATAGTCAGTCTGGCATGAGTGTCTGCAGGTGTCTCCTGCATGGCGTGGCATCACAACACGTATTTTCTTTTATTCTGATAATTTATAAATATTGAGAAAATACGGGTTATAATAGTTAGTATCAAAACTAGGTTTGATACCATGTTAGGAATAATATAGGTTAGATTTGATTGGAATTAGTATATTCCTTAAAACAACCCTTTTTAAATGAAACTTCGTTCATCTTTTATTTCATTTCAATTGCATACACAAACCAACATGTCATCGGTATGTCTTTGCTGAAGCATGAACATCACACTCATAAGCATGATAGAAGTATACGTGACATATTACGTAGTATGGAATGCATAATATGTGTTTATATATGGATTCTCATATGAATAGCAACATGTAACTGTTAAGTTGAGATGGACGACTTAACATTATCACTTGAATGTTCATTAGATTTATTTTTACGTTACATGCAATATTATGTAGTATGTGATACATAATATTTCATGTGTACATCGCTTATGACATGCATTAAAGTCTTTTTTAGAATGCATAACATGACATAACATCAACACACATGCCAAGTTAAGATTTACATGATGACACTCGTACACACGTGATTTAAAATAAAAATTAAAGCATTCATGCATCCCTACCATATATGCACAAGAGTCAAGGGGATGATGGTGCATCATCCTAAGTTTAGACATATCATCATTTCAGGAATTCACAGAGCAAGATAGCAGTAATAGCAAGTTCCTACACATTTCTGATCTGGTTTGAGTTAAGTAGTTTTAGTTTTCTAGCTGATGTGTATTAAGCTAGGTATCGACGAGATGCTCATTCATGTTCGTAGGAGATGGCTCCCAAGCGTTATCTATTAAGTTCAACTCCCTAGTCATAAGGTGAGTCTTCATGTGCTCATAGTGAGGCGGTGATTGAGGAACTACGTCAAAGCAATGAGACATTGTCGAGGCAGATGGTCGCAATGCAGGCTCAAATCTAGACCTTGTTGACGGCCACCTTAGTGCAACAGCCTAGGGTGCAAGACCTTGCGGTGGGTCAGACTGTACCTGACCCTCCTGCTCCTCGTGTACCTCCTACCCAATTGCCACCAGAAATGAATTTCATTTCACATTTCCAGCGTCTAGGACCTCCTACCTATGACGACAAGGCCGACTTTATGGAATTAGATAATTGGATCATAGCAATAGAGGAGATATTCTCCTATTCTGTGATTTCTATGGACTAGAAGGTCATGACAGCCGCTTACCAATTGAAGGGTCTTGCTAAAGGCTGGTGGATCAGGGAGAAGGAGACCCTCACCAGTGGATGTTTATGGGAAAGGTTTAAGGCGATGCTACTGAATAAGTTCTTGCCTTCGGTTGAGCAAGACGGGGTGATGAACGACTTTTTGCACTTGAAGCAGCGACAACTCACAACTGGTGAGTACGAGGTAGAATTTAATAAGTTAAGCAGGTTTGCTCTAGAAATGGTCTCTAGTTGAAGGGTCTTTTTAAAGGCTGGTGGATGAGGGAGAAGGAGACCCTCACCAATGGATGTTTATAGCAAAGGTGTAAGGCGATGCTGCTGAATAAGTTCTTGCCTTCGGTTGAGCAAGATGAGATAATGAACAACTTTTTGCACTTGAAGCAGCGACAACTCACAGTTGGTGAGTACGAAGGAGAGTTTAACAAGTTAAGCAGGTTTGCTCCGGAGATGTTCGCCACTGAGGCAACCAGAGTAAAGTGTTTTCTGGATAGTCTTAAAGTGACATCCAGTAGTTAGCAAGCACATATAGATCTGTGAGTTATGTGGAAGCTGTTAAAGCAGTCTTGAAAGTATATATATTTGATAATGCAAGGAATCGTAGGTTGAATATGAGGACAGATAAGAGAAAGGTTGAGGATAGTGGAAGCTCTCTGGCATCTGGCCCTGCTTCAAAGAAAGGGAACAAGGAGGTGTGTGGCTTTTGTGGTCATCCAGGCAATCCATTTGAAAAGTGTTTCAAGAGATTGAGAGCCCAAAAACAGCTTCAGGTGCACGCGATTCAGAGCGCACCTAAGGGAGATCTTACTTGTACCTTTTGTAAACAGAAAGGGCACGAGGTTACCCGTTATTGGAAAAAATATAAAGCTTGTTTCTAATGAGATCAGAAGGTGCATTTGAAGTCTGAATGCCTGCAATCTCAACCCATGTAGGCGGCTCCACTACGGGCTCTACCACCGCCACAACCGTAGTACTTGGACAAGGTAAAGAGAAAGCTGAATGTGGTGATTAAGAAAGAGGCTCAATCATCTACTCAGATGATCTCAGGTTAAATTCATACCTAGTTGATAACTTTTGATGGTGAAATTTAATTTCCTGTTATATCAATTAGGTGCGTGATTTTATAAGCAAGTTTAAGGTGAAGAATCATTGAGCGTGCATTTTTTTTAATTCAGGGGCTACTCACTCTTTTGTGGCTAAGAGTTCTGTAGACTGACATCATTGGACTCTCGATTGATTAGATGATCCCCTGCATGTTAAGTTTCCTTCAGGAGTTTTGGTGATGCCAAACCAGGGTATTTAAAAATGGCATATCCTTTTAGGAGGATTCGTGGCGTGTGTAGATTTGAAGGTGCTGGATCTGGAGGATTTTGACATGATCTTGGGCATGGATTGGTCGTTCAAATATGATGTTGTCATCCAGTACAAAGTCAAGCGTTTGGATCTCATGATGGACAATATCCAACCCATGAGCGTGTATGGCTTTCCGCATCAGGGCTTCCCGAACATTTCTGCGGTATGTGTTAGGCAATTTTTAGAGTCTGGTTGTGTTGCTTATCTTGCTTATTTTTTGGGAGCTGCTAAGAGCATGTCGCGAGTCGAGGACATTCCCGTGGTGCGATAATTTTTTGATGTTTTTCCTACTAGTCTTCCTGGACTTCCACCTAGGATAGATGTGGGGTTTGTTATAGAACTTAAACCAGGTACTCGTCCTATTGCGAAGGCACCTTTCTTTATGGCTCTGTACGTGCAAGAGGGAACGGGCGCACGAAGGGGCGTGCATGCGTTGGAGGAGAGGCGCACGTAAGGGGGAGCGTGTGTAAGGCAGAACAGTGCACGAAGGGACGTGCACATGTTGGAGGAGAGGTGCGCGCAAGGGTGAGTGCGCACAAGGAGGAACGAGTGTGCGAAGGGGCGTGCACACGTTGGAGGAGATGTGTGCGCAATGGGGAGCGCGTGCAAGGGGGAACATGTGCACGAAGGGGTGTCCACATTTTGGAGAAGAGGCACGCACAAGGGGGAGTGTGTGCAAGGAGGAACGCACACGAAGGGATGTGCATACGTTAGAGGAGATATGCGGGATAGGGAGGAGCGTAGGAGTAAGACAGAGAAAATATTGTTGGAACCCCAGGTTTGATTTGGGGTAGGATCACTATTATGATGCTTAGACTGACCCAACATGTATAGTCTAGGGTCATAGGATTTTCTAGGATTTTGCTTTATAAGATTTCAAAGTTCAGGAATCCAGTTCGATGAAAGTTGAACTCAGCTCGACGAAAGTCAAGCTCCGCTCGACGAACTCAGAGTTCCAACTCTGAGTTGAGCTCGACAAAAGCTGAGCTCCGGTCGACGAAATTTGTCCTCAACTCTGCAATCTCAGCTCGACGATAACCCAGCTCAACTCGACAAACTTGGAGCTCAAGTCAACGAATATGAAGAATCAACTCGAAGAATTCCAGGCTCAGGTCGACGATTTATTTTCTGAGTTTGACCTTTTCTCTGTAGTTATCTTAGGCAATTTTGTTGGCAGAAGCAGAATCATTTTCAGGCTTAATTTCAGGCTAATCATTATGAAGGCAGAATATTCTGATGGGATTAATTTCAGGCAGTTATGACTCTGACATTTAATGCAATATATTCTAATGAATATAGCCGTTTAGAGGCAGCATTAAATGTGGATATTATCACAGAGTTTATTGCTGATTAATTCCCAATGGCAGTTTCCTTTCTCTAGGAATGCTCCAACTGTATCAGAATTAATGATTTCAAATATTTGAAATCTGATCAGCATTCTATATATTCTCATAAGTTTTTTTTATCTCAAGGTTACAGAGTTATACACTCAAACAGTTACAGACTTAAAAAACAACAAACTGTCATTCAGACTTTCTGCCTCAGTTTTTTTCCAGCAAACAATCTTCATTCTGAGATTAAATTCACAATCACTCAGATACATATACTGGAAGGAGAAGTTTTCAAGAAGGCCTACACCCTGAGAAGAAAGGACTCCCTCACCTGATCACAAACTCCATACCATCAGGGGGAGCTTTCTTCTTCAACATCAATTCACTAGTCTTCTCTCAGATTATTGACAGAGAAGAACATTTTCAACCTTTTTGTTTATTTCATTCAACTGTGTACAGGGTTTTATTAACTCCCTTCAAAAGTTATACTGTTGGTTTTTAAGTCTCCTGATCAAAAGACTTAGTTTGGTTTTTGGGCACCTGATCAAAAGCTCAAAGGGTTGCGAGATCTTCCTTAGAAAATAGATCTTGTGGTGGCAGGGCACCTGATCAAAAACCTGTAGTGGATTCCTACCAGGGTGGTAGAAGAGTGGATGTACCCAGGTTTATTGGGGAACCACTATAATCCTTGTGTCTTCTGTGTTTGTTTATTTCTTTGCTTGTATGCTGTGATATTCTCTATTTATACCTATTTATATATATCACCTATTTTAATCCGCTATAAAAACAAGTGAATAAATTTTAAAATACTCTATTCACCCCCCTCTAAAGTTAAGTCAGATATATCCCTCACTTTCAAATCTGTAGGAAGATGAGTGAGAAAATATGTAAAAGGATGAGAGAGAAAATCTGTAGGCGAATGAGAGAGAAAATCCACAGTAGGATTTTTCGGTCGAGAAGAGAATCTAAATGAAGGAGAATGTTGGTCTATTTATAGATTTCAAGAGAGGCAAGCTGGTAATTTCCCACGATAACTACTGGTCGGATGAATAGGAACACTTCGTTTAAAGCACGCGGATCACCAATTTTACGAAAATGACGGGACCGCCCCCAGGTCATTTTGAGTTAATGGAAAAAGTAACCGCCCCTTCCTTCGAGGGGAGGGGTGACCGATGAGGCCGACAACCGGGGAGACAGACCCCCGAATGAGGTCAGGCAGCTAGGCTGCCGCCTGATTTAGGCGACGAGGAGGCCGCCCCAACCGGGCAACCAAGGGGGCCGCCTGATTTGGGGTGACCCTGCACTTTGTGGGGCGGCACCACCGCCCACTCAGGGCGGCGACCAGGTCGCCCTAATCGGGCGGCTAGGGGCCGCCCGATTTGGGGCAGTCCCTCTCCAATTGGGGCGGAACCGCCACCTGCTCAGGGCAGCGAGCAGGTTGCCCTAATTGGGAGGCCAGGGAGCCGCCTGATTTGGGGCGGCCCCGCCCTCGGTGTGGCCTTAGTGAAGCTGGGCGGCGAGCCTGTCGCCTTGCTAGGGCAATAGGGAGTTTGTGCCTTCTCCGGGGGCACCAGTGGAGGCTAAGCAGCTAATCCCTAAGCAGTTACGCCACGAGCGGTTATGTCACGAGCGGACTATTGGACATCCACACCCCATGCATGGGGTGTGGCTAGCGCTCCAAAGGGGACTTCATCAGGATGTAAAAAATATAAACACGCTTGCACTCTAAATCCTAAACTGATGAGTAGTGAGCATTGAGGCCTTGAAGCGACGATTTTTCTCTAGTGAGTTTAGATAATGTTACGGGTCGGGCTTGGCAGCAGTACCAGCTCCAACCTAAGGTCGGGCGGCAGGGCTTCTCCCTGCTCCCGAACGGGCTCCCCCCCTCCTGTAATAAGGTCGCGACCCACACACTCCAACCCTTCTCAACACGTATTCTCGGTGCGGCGGGTTGTTGAGGTTGGGGCTTGATCCCCTAACCTGCTTGATATCAGCTCTTAACGCTAGCTCACATCACCAACTGATCCGCATACGACGACATGCGACGAGACCGATTCACATTAGGGGTGCACGTATCAGTGTTGACCACCTACCACGGCCGCATGATGGAAGTCTGGTGGCCTTATATTTTTATGTCTTTTATTCTCATATGTGTTTTCTTATTTGACCCACGTGTTTAAGCCCAAGTGGGGGGCATGTTGTGAACTCGGATTTATATGCCGGTTGGAACTTTATGTGTGGTTATGAAATGTATTAGTCTTTCCTCTCCTATCTCTCTTTAAAACCCTCTCTCTACCTCTTTCCTGACCCGCGCCCAAGCTGTCCTCGTCGATTCTACCAATTCCCGCAGCAAACACTAAGCGCCCTCTTCTCCCCCTCCAGTACCTCTCTTTCTCCCCTTTATCATTTTCTCTTCATCTCCTCTCTCCCTCTCTTCCTCTTTCCGCCATCTCCAACCATAGCACCCGCCAGATCCAAGACGGGTCCGACCAAACCGTGGAGATCTTTCTTGTCCTTGGGACCGATTACTAGATCGAGGTTGGGAGACCACATCAACTTAGTATCAGAGATGAACGTCAGGCCTCCTGTCTCTGACACCTACCTAGACTCCCTATCCGGCTTCGATGGCCGCCAGTTTCTCTTCCGCCGTCCACAAACCCCGCCGGATTACTTCACGCGCCATCCGCAGCTCTCGTGCGGCCACCGACCATGGCTGACAGCGGCCCCTCCCTCACTCAAGTAATGGGTATGTTCCAAGCCATATTAGCCACCCAAAATTAGAAGATGGAAGAACTCAACGCCCGATTGGAAGCCATCCAAGGTGCTCCATCGCCGCCCTTGCCGCCACAAATGGTTTCTCCAATGGCCAGCCGGGTTGCTTCGGCCTCCCACAAGGATACCTTCTCTTTTCCTCGCACCGTCCGCATTGATTTTCCTATTTACGAGGGACACAAAGACCCCCTTCCATGGCTAACGCGTTGCGAGTTCTTCTTCATCAATCAACATACTCCAAAGGAGGAACGTGTTGGCCTGGCCTCTTTCCACCTCCTTGGCCCGGCTCAACTGTTGGTGACTCAACTACTCCGTGAGAAAACCCGACGCATCTTGGGAGGACTTCCGGACAACATGCACTCTTCGGTTTGGCCCGGCTATGTCAGGGAACCCTCTTGGTGACCTCATCGCCCTTAAGCAAATCGGGCCCATTAAGACATATCTGGAGCAGTTTCAGTTGTTGTTATCTCGTGCCACTACTGTATTACCGTCGCAGCAGGTTCCTCTTTTTACGACCGGACTACCAGAACGGTTACGTTAGGACGTTGAGTTCCAACGACCGCCAGACCTTCTCACGGCCACGAGCCTCACCCGTGCGTGTGAGCGCCGCCTTGCATTGGACCATCCGCCTCCGGGCCACCATGATTTCTTCAGCCCCCGACCACTGGCAAGCTTGGTCGCACCCAAGTTTCTTCCTGGAGATTAGCCCCCTGTGACCGACTTATCGTCATCGCCTGTCCTGCCTAGAGATGACCGCACGCCGCGAGAAGGGGTTATGTTTCAATTGTTATGAGCTCTACACACCTAATGATCGGTGCAAACGTTTGTTTTGGTTGGAGGTCGAAGATCCGCCGAATGAGGAGGAGGAAGTGTATTAAGATTCAGGCACACTGCAGCTCTCTTTACACGCCCTCGCTGGGCCGCGGGAGGGGTACACTATTCAACTGTACATTACGGTGGCTGGCACATCTCTTTTAGCTCTCATGGATACAGGCAGCACCCACAGTTTCATTGGGCAAGACAAGGCAAGGTGGCTTCGTTTTCCATGCGTTGCTCACAGTCACGTCAAAGTGGCAGTTGCCAACATATGACATGTCCGGGTGTCTGTAGGTGTGTTGACTTCATAGTGGAGGGCCACCCGTTTCAAACCAATTTCTTCGTGGTGGACCTTCGAGGTTGTGACATCGTGTTGGGCGTCCTCTGGTTGCGCACCTTAGGACCTCTCACATGGTACTTCGATCGTCTGACTATCTCATGGCACGAGGGCTCTCGCCTGATACAGTAGCAAGGTCAGGCCCCGAGGTAGTCCCCTGCATCCTTTTTAGTTCACACTGATCCACTGACTGTTTCTTCTCCTCCGCTAGTGGATCACCATCCGGATGTTACCCAGCTGCTGCTGCCGTTTCCTGAGCTTTTAATCCCGACTTTGGGCCTCCCCCCACGGCGAGGGCAAGATCATCGCATTTCTCGGGGCGGCTCTGGTGGTGGTGTGGCCATACCGTTACCCTTTCCTCCAAAAGGATGAAATTAAGCGGCAATGTGATCTTCTACTCCAACATGGCCTTATTCGGCAGAGCGTGTCTCCCTTTTCCTCTCTGATTCAATTGGTGCATAAGAAGGACAATTCTTGGCGCATGTGCATGGACTACCGGGAGTTGAACGCCATCACAGTCAAGGATAAGTTTCCCATCCCGGTAGTCAAGGAGCTTCTGGATGAGATACATGGGATGTGTTTTGTCACCAAGCTTGATCTCTCTTCGGGCTATCATCAAGTTCGGATTGCAGATGTCGATGTGGAGAAGACCGCGTTTCACACTCACCACGACCATTTCAAATTCCTAGTTATGCCCTTTGGCCTAACTAACACGTGTCATCGACTTTCCAAGCATTGATGAACGAGATATTCCAACCCCTACTCCGCAAATATGTTCTCGTATTCTTTTACCATATTCTTGTGTATAGCCGTACTTGGGAGGATCACCTACTACACCTTTGGGTTGTCCTTTGCTTGTTGCGGACGCACGACATGATCCTTAAAGCATCAAAGTGCTCTTTTGGCCAACGCTCTGTTGCCTACTTGGGGCATATTGTAGACGCGACAGGCGTAGCCACCGACCCAACAAAACTCCAAGGTGTGGCGTTGTGGTCGTGAACGCAGTACATTACCGATTTACGGGGCTTTTTTGGGCTCACAAGATACTACCGCCATTTCATCTGGGATTACGACACCGTAGCCGCCCCTTTGCTTGCGCTGCTCCGAAAGAATGCTTTTTCATGGTCAGACACCGCTACTCAGGCTTTCCACTCCTTCCAGGCTGCTTTACTGTCTGCTCCCGTCCTTCGCCTACCGAATTTCACCATACCCTTTCTTGTGGAGTGTGACGCCTCCAATGTCGGATATGGGGTTGTTTTACAGCAGGAGGGCCACCCTATAGCCTACTTCAGTCGGCTAACTGCTATACATCATCGCAAATTGCACGCTTATGAACAGGAGCTCATTAGCCTTGCAAAGGCCGTTCAGCATTGGCACCTGTACCTTTGGGGGCGGCCTTTTCTCATCCGGACGGATCACTTCAGCCTGAAATATCTGCTGGAACAAAGACCTACTACCGTTACTCAATAACGATGGGTGAGCAAACTGCTCGGGTTCGATTTTCAAGTAGAGCACAAGGTCGGTGCTTTAAACCGCGCCACTGACGCTCTCTCTCGCTACAGCACACCATCCAATGCCTCTCTTCTTGCCATCTCCATTCTGACGGCGCATCTCCTCACCACCCATCGCTAGGAGATCCAAAGCTCTCCCAGTTTAGCCGAACACCTTCGTTGGGTGGAACAAGGGCTCGCGGGGCCGCACTGGACAACCCACAATGGGTTGGTTCTGTATCGCCCTCGAGTGTATGTGGACGCGGCCTCTTCTCCTATTCCGACTATTATTGAGGATGTTCATGTTCATAATCTTGAGGGGGTTCACCGTACACTAAAACGCCTACGCCTAGAGTTCTATTGGAAGGGGATGCGCAAACATGTCCATGATTTCATCGCCGCCCGCATTGTGTGTCAACAGAACAAGGTCGACCCTCTTCTTCCAGCCGATTTGCTCCAGCCCCTACCAGTTCCTACTCAAATTTGGGTGGATCTCACCATGGAATTCATGGAAGGACTGCCCTCCGTTCGTGGGAAGTCCATCTTGATGATGGTGGTGGATCGGTTCTTGAAGGGGGCCATTTTATTGCGTTGACCAGGCCACTTGTTGCTGAGCACGTAGCGTGGGTTTTCTTTCAGGAGATTTTCCGGTTATATGACATGCTAGAAACTCTTGTTTCCAATCGTTATTGGGTGTTTACGAGCTCTTTTTGGCGGGAGTTGTTTACCCTCATCGGCACCAAACTTGTCTTTTCATCCGCATATCACCCACAGTCTGATGGACAAATCGAGGTGGTTAACCGAACCTTGGGCATGTACTCGCGGTGTATCATCGACGACCGGCCCCATGATTGGACGTGTTGGATCCCTTGGATCGAATATTGTTATAACACCACCTATCACACCGCGCTGCAAACTACTCCTTTTTGCCTTATCTATGGCCGCGACCCCCCTCAGCTCTTGTCCTACACGGACAGTTCTACCCATTTGACGACCGTTGACAAGGAATTGGAGAAGCGGGACACATTCTTGGTGGCAGCCCAGAACCGTCTTCTTCAGGCACAACAACGTATGGAAACTGCTTATAATCAGGGACATCACGATCTCACTCTAGTCGTGGATGATTGGGTGTGGGTGCGACGTTGCCCTTTCCACCAAACCTCCGTCACCCGACCGGCTTCCAACAAATTGGGGCCCAAGTTTTTTGGTCCTTTTAAGATCACGGAGCGCATTTGAGATGTTGCTTACCTCTTCGACTTGCCCCTGTGAGCCCGCATTCATGATGTCTTCCACATCTCGTAGCTCAAGCCTTTCATGGGACTTCCTCCACCGGCTCCTCTAGTTGGCATTCCACCACAGCTTGAGGGCAAGCTGTCTTCTGACGAGGGCGGTGATGTTACGCCGCATGATACAACGACACGTGACAAGACTGATCTGCGTTGGGGGGGGGCACGTATCAGCGTTGGTCACCTACCACGGCGGCATGATGGAAGTCTGGCGGCCTTATGTTTTTATGTTTTTTATTCTCGTATGTGTTTTCTTATTTGACCCACGTGTTTAAGCCCAAGTGGGGGGCACATTGTGAACTCGGATATATAAGCCGGTTGGAACTTTATGTGTTGTTATGAAATAAATTAGTCTTTCCTCTCCTATCTCTCTCTACCCCCCCCCCCCCCCCTCTCTCCCTCTTTCCTGACCCATGCCCTAGCCGCCCTGGCGATTCCCGCAGCAAACACCGAGCACCCTCTTCTCCCCCATCCGGTATCTCTCTTTCTCCCCTCTGTCCTTTTCTCTTCATCTCCTCTCTCCCTCTCTTCCTCTTTTCCCCATCTCCAACCATAGCACCTGCCGGATCCAAGATGGGTCTGACCCAACCATGGAGATCTTCCTTATCCTTGGGACCGATCACTAGATCGAGGTCGGGAGCCACATCAGACAAGAACACAATCGTCATAAAATATATGTTTGTTGGGTACACTGAAAAATATGTACCAAATTTGGAGATGCCTCCCCTTACTCAATGATATACATCAGTTTGTATTTGATGGGATGTTTGAGTTTTAGTGTACATGTTTAAGAAATGCAGGAAAAATTTCTAAGTACAAGTGTCGACACTTGTAATGAATTGTGTCGACAGCAGAAGCAGGAGCTGTGTCGACACCCAGGGATTGTGACGACACCTAAAGCAGGAGCTATGTCGACACCTAGGAATTGTGTCGACACCTGAAGCAGGAGCTGTGTCGACACCCAGTAGTTATGTCGACACCAGAAGAAAGGCATGTGTGGACACCCAGGAGTTACGTCGACACCAGAAGAAAGTCATGTGTCTACACCCAAGAATTGTGTCGACACCTGAAGAAGGTTTGTGTCGACACACACTCAACGTCATTTATCAGCAACAACTATACTGAGTCTGAAGGGCTTGTGTCGATACACAGGACTTGTGTCGACACACACTCAACGATGTCTGGACAACACTCAATGCTATTTATCAGCAATAGTTATACTGAGTTTGAAGGGCTTGTATCGACACACAGGACTTGTGTCGACACACACTCAACGACGTCTGGACAACACTCAAAGCCATCTATGAGCAACAGCTATACTGAGTCTGAAGGGCTTGTGTCGACACACAGGACTTGTATCGACACACACTCAACGACGTCTAGACATACACTCAACGTCATCTGTCAACATCAGTTATGTCGAGACCAGGAGCAGTTGTGTCGACACACGGGACTTGTGTCGACACATACAAATAGAAGCTGTGTCGAGAAGCAGAAGAATGACTGTGTCGACACATTGAGTGTTGTGTCAACATCATCAAGGCTTGTGTAGACACTTAGTCTATTTGTGTCGACACATGTGAAGTAATTTGCTGAGTGTTTCCTGCTGAGATATAAAGTCATTGCAGAATCAGCTGTCATGGCTGAAGACTTGACATCTATCATAAACAACAAGTCTGACACCTTTGTCAGAACTGTCAGAAGGTTGTTACAAACCAGATCAGCCTGTAATCATTGAGAAACTATATATAAAGGACTGATCCATGATAACCAAAGTATCAAGGGAAGTGATTAAGAGGGAACAAACCAACACAGAACCAGAGAGAGAATTCAACAACAAGAAAGGGGGAACTCTTAAGAAGGCAGATCCTGAACAGTCTGCAAGAAAGATTCAGATCTAATTCTAAATCTAAGAAGGGAGCTGTCTGAAGATCAACTTCTACACCAAGTCAGGATCAACCTCATTTTGTTCAATCAAGAAGCTTTGAAAAAGCTAAGTCAGGTTGGATCTGAAGTATACAGTTTATTCAAGAACTGATCAAGAAGCTCACACCAATTGAGAGTTATTTCTGGGGGAAATTTCTATATAACTAAATCTTCTTTTTCCTTATAAGATCTTTTATAGATCTGAGTTGTAAGTCCGTGTTTATAAAGGCTGAGGTAGGGCTGAGAGCCTAAAGTGTAGGACTTGTGACAGTCTGAGTTGTAAGCCTGGTGATAAAGGCTGAGGTAGGGCTGTTGCCTGAGGTAGGGTTCTTGGGAAGAATCTAAGGTATGACTTGTATAAGTCTGAGCTATAGGAACCTATCAGGTTCTGAGTTGTAAGATCTGTGGATCTGAGTTAGTGGAAGGAAGTTGGGCTAAATCCAATTCTCTACTAGATAGGCGAAGGGGGAAAGTGAAAGTACCCATAACTTGGGGAACCACTATAAATCTGGTGTACTGTGTTGTGTTGTGTATGTTATGCTGTGGATAGTATATTTTATGATGTGATAGATCTAGTTACTTGCCTAAATTTATTAAAAAAAATTAGAACCTATTCACCCCCCTCTAGGTATCTAGGCTCTTGAAATTAAGTCTTTCAAGTGGTATCAGAGGGAGGTAACTCAAATATTGACCTAACAGTCTGAGTGAATCTCCAAGACAATTAACACATTTCAAGAATGAGTTCAAATGAGAATCAGAAGGAATTTGGATCTATAAAACTGTCTATCTGCAGGAAAGAATGCTTTGACATATGGAAGGAAAGGGTAAGGTTGTTCATGGATGCATCTGATCCAAGAATCTACATCACAGTACAAGAAGGTCCCTTCATTTTAATGAAGGTATCAGCTCTGGATGTAAATGTTAAAATCCCAAAGAGTTATTCTGAAATGACCAAGGATGAGATCATCTTGGCAACATTAGACAAAAGAGCACAAAACATTATTGTAAGTGCTATAGATGATGTCACATTTCAGAATCTGGTACATTGCAAAACCTCTAAGGAGATGTGATACACCTTGATTGTCTACATAGAGGGAACTGAAGAAGTTAGAGAAGACAGTAAATCTATGCTGAATCAAGAATATGAGAGCTTTAGACAAGCCAAGTCTGATAGTATAGCTAAATGTTACAAGAAGTTCTTCAAGATAGTAAATGAGTTGATTACCTATGGAAGAGTCTTCAACACATATGAATTGAATGACAAGTTTCTCAGATTACTAACAAAGGACTGGGACACAAAGATATGTGTCATCAGAGAGGTGGACGGGCTTGCTGATACACCTCCTCCCACACTATTTATAAAGCTGATATCCTATGAAATGCAGCTCACTGCCAGAAAAGAGGAGGAGAAAAGCAGTAGGTCTGAGTACAAAGAGAATTCAGTAGCCTTCAAGGCTGAAGGCACAAGAAAGGGTAGGAGAAAGTCTCCTTCTCCACCCAGAAGGAGTGCTGAGGTAGAAGAATAAAATCCTGACAACAACACGTCATATAGCTACACCTCTGATGAGGACTTTGCTGTCTTTACAAGGTAGTTTCAAAGGTTTATGAAAAAGAAGAAATGGAGAACTAGACCATCAACATCTTTCACCAAGGATGATTATTACAAGAAAAAGAAGACTCCCAAGGAGAACAAGTATGCCTCAAAACCTAGTAAACAAACTAATTCTAAGATTGTTTATTATTGTTGCAACAGACCTGGACATGCCATAGCCGACTGTCATGATAAGAGGAAGGAGTCTAAGGACAAGAAGAAGCATCAAGTAAAAGACAAGAAGGAGAAATCCTTTGTTTCTCAGAAGCAGAAGAGTTGGACAGACTCGTCATCATCAGAATAAGGAGAAGAAGATGATGCAGAAGCATATGTTGGGCTGTTCTCTACAAAAGAAGAGTATAGGGAATTAGAATTCCTACAAATGCTGGACTCCATAAATGGAGTTGAAGACTATTGCTGTAATGAGCTGATGACTCTATCAGAAGATGATCAGTGCCAGGATCAGCCTGGTCCAAGTAAGTTATACAGTTCTCCCTTAGCTTCTGATTATTTTACTAGATCAGAATCAGTAGCATCAACTTCAAGAGAAGTGGATCGTTCAGAATCTGAGGGGGATGTATATCAACTCATTGATGAGTATGGTGGGTTGTTGCAAGCTCTGAAGAGGAGCAAGTTTCTTGTCAAAGAGCAGACTAAGGAAATTGAATCTCTTAAGCAGGTTGCATCAGATTCAGCAAAGATGTTGGATTTGAAATTGAATGAGGTTGCCAAACTGAAAAACATAACTGTTATTTAGATGGGCACAATCTCTTTCAAGGAAAATCATATCAAGAATCTAGAGGCAAAACTTCTTAAAGAAAAAGAGTTAGTGGCTAAATTCTCTAAGCCAAAGTCTGTCTTGCCCTCAATAGATAATTTCATTTCTCAAAAAGGAAAGACAGGTCTAGGCTTTAAGGGAAGAACAAGGGGCGCCAATTCTCATAAAAAAGGCAAAGCCCCAGTTCAGCCACTAGCCTCAAAGCCCCCTATCTTCTTTAGGAAAGTAATGCAACCCACAAACAGGTATGATCATGATATTACTCATGGTCACTGTGAGTATGGAGATCTCATTGGCAAGGGTGTTTATGCCAATAGGCCACTCTATAAGCAAACTCATCAGGTTCTTAAGGAATCCTTGGGGTTTACTGCTCCAGTACCTACACTTAAAAGGACTACTGGCAACCAAGTTGTGAAGTCTATACCTGAGAGAAGGTATAACAGATTTGAGTGTTGGTATTGTGGCAAGGTGGGCCACTTTATCATAGATTGTTGATTCAACATAAGTGTTAAAAATAAGAACAGCTTACCTGTCAGAAAAGCTGCAGGTAAGCATGATAGATTTCTAACTAATAAGAATCTAGGACTCAATAACAACTTGGGTTCTAAGGATAGGTAAATCTTTCTTTGATGCAGGTAAATCCAAGTGACCATACCCCTATATGGTACTTGGATAGTGGATGTTCCAGACACATGACTGGAACAAGAAGAATGTTGAGGGACTATGCACCCACAGAGAATGGACCCAAAGTAATCTTTGGTGGATCTAAAAAAGGAGTCATCAAAGGATTTGGTAACATTTCTAGTAATTTTATTACTATCACTCAAGTGGCTTATGTGAAGGGTCTGAAACATAACCTGATTAGCATATATCAACTTAGTGATCTAGGTTATGACATCTCTTTCCTCAAAGGGGAGTGTCAAATAAGGAGGTCAAGTGATCAAGAGATCATTCTGACTGGCACTAGGAAAGGGAATGTATATTGTCTTAACCTTGATTGTGAGTATAACATCTCACCCATTTATCTAGTTGTAGGTGAGAAAGCATCACAGTGTGTCCAATAACACAAGAGGCTGGCTCATCTGAACTATAAGTCAATAGGACAGCTATTTAGTATAGGGTTAGTGAGGAATGGTCTTCATGTCAAGTGCATTAAAGAGGGTGTTTGTTCAGCTTGCCAAAAGGGCAAACAGACTAAGTCCTCTTTCCAAGTACTTGATACCAAAGATTCAATGAGATGTCTATATCTCTTGCATATGGATTTGTTTGGTCCTATGCCAGTTCATAGTCTAGGTAGAAAAGTATACACATTGGTTATTATGGATGACTATTCTAGATACACATGAGTTTTCTTCTTGAGACAGAAATCTGAAACTCCTACTGTTTTCCAGACCTTTGTTAGACAAATTCAGAATGAATTTAACAATTCAGTGGTCAAAATCAGAAGTGACCATGGAACTAAATTTTAGTCTGAGTGTATGACAAATTTCTGTGAAGAACTTGAGATTCATCAGGAGTTCTCCTCACCTAGAACACCCCAGCAAAATGAAGTTGCTGAAAGAAAGAATGGGACTCTAATTGAGGCAAGTAGAACACTACTTAGTGACACTACTCTCCCTGAGTACTTCTGGGCTGAGGCAGTAAATACTGCATCATGTACTCAATAGAGCATCCATCAATAAGAAACATAAGATGACTCCCTATCAGATTTTAAAAGGCAGAAAACCAAATATTTCCTACTTCAGAATCTTTGGTAGCAAGTGTTATGTCCTTGTTAATGGTAAGCACTACCAAACTAAGTTTGCTACCAAATCCATAGAAGGGATATTTGTTGGGTACAATAATAATAGTAGGGCATACAAGATCTACAACTTGACTACACAAGTTGTAGAAGAATCTGTCCATGTAGTATTTGATGAGTCTAAATTGATTAACAATGAAATGTCTAGCTCTTCAGGTAGTTCTACAGGTTTAAAGGACAGACTGGATAAGCTGACTATTAATGAAGAAACACCTGCTAGGCTGGATGAAGAAAAGGATGCATGCTATCCAGGGGGAGAACAAGACTCACTGGATGAAGAAGGTCAAGAGGTTGGCAGATTTTCTCCAGCAAGAAGACACCCGAAGGATCATCCAGCTCGTCAAATCATTGGTGATGCAAGTCAAGGTGTACTAACAAGGAACAAGAGCATGAACACAGTTCTATGTTCAAGTTTCTTATCATAGATAGAACCCAAGAAGATTGAAGAGGTTATGTTAGACACAAACTGGATTGATGTTATGCAAGAAGAGTTGAATCAATTTAGAAGATGTAAAGTCTGGGAACTGGTTCCTAAACCAAAGGATCACAATATTATAGGAACCAAGTGGATCTATAAAAATAAACTTGATGAGAATGACATCATAATCAAGAATAAGGTCAGGCTGGTAGCAAAAGGCTACAAACAAGAAGAAGGGATTGACTTTGATCAAACCTTTGCCCCAGTGGCAAAGCTGGAAGCTATAAGGTTGTTCTTGGCCTATGCTGCCTATCAAGGTTTCAAGGTATATCAGATGGATGTAAAGTCAGCATTTCTGAATGGTGACTTAAAAGATGAAGTCTATATTGAACAACTCTCAGGTTTTGTAGACTCTCTCTATCCTAACTATGTATATAGGCTTAGGAAAGCTCTATATGGTTTGAAACAAGCCCCTAGGGCTTGGTATGAAACATTATCTGCTTTTCTTATTGAGAATAAATTCTCTAGAGGAAAGATAGACAAAACACTATTCTTTAGGGAATCTAAAGGCAAGATCATCCTAGTCCAGATATATGTTGATGACATTATCTTTGGATCTACTAAAAATAACTTTTGTAGAAAGTTTGCCAAACTTATGCAAAAGAAGTTTGAAATGAGCAGTATGGGTGAGCTGAAGTTCTTCTTGGGACTTCAAGCTAGACAGACTGATGATGGATTGTCCATATCTCAGTCTAAGTTCACCAAGGAGTTGATTAATAAATATGGAATGGACTCAACCTCCACCATGAAAACTCCAATGGGAACAAGTATGCCTATAGGCAAAGATGAGGCAGGGAAACTTGTTGATAAGTCTTTGTATAGAGGGATAATTGGCTCTCTACTCTACTTGACTGTTAGTAGACCTGACATCATGTATGCAACATGTGTTTGTATTAGGTACCAAGCATGCCGAAAGGAATCTCATTACACTACTGTCAAGAGAATTTTGAGATATCTAAAGGGCACACCTAATCTAGATCTTTGGTATCCTAAGAATAGAGATTTCTTACTAACAGGCTTTTCAGATGCAGACTTTGCAGGGTGCAAAGAAGATAGGAAGAATATCACGGGAACTTGTCAATTCCTAGGTGGAAGGCTGGTGTCATGGACCAGCAAGAAGCAAACAAGTGTAACCATCTCAACTGCTGAGTCAGAATATATAGCTACAGGCAGCTGTTGTGCACAGTTGATGTGGATAAAGCATTAACTTGAAGACTATGACATCAAGGTAAGTAGAATTCCACTATTCTGTGATTCTACTAGTGCTATTTCTATTGCTAAAAACCATGTTTCACACAATAGAACTAATCATATAGAAATTAAGTTTTATTTCATCAGAGAACATGTGGAGAAGGAAGATATTAGTCTAGAATTTGTGAACACAAATAATCAAATTGCTGATATTTTTATAAAACCTCTGGATGAAACAAAATTCAATTATTTTAAAATTGAATTAGGTATGTTGAACTTAGAAAAAGTCAGTACAAGCTTTCCTAAGTAGAATATGTATGCACAAAATTTCTTAGGAAATTTGGGTAAGTAAGAAAGTTTGTGTCGACAAAAGCAAATTATGTCGACACTCTCAGTATATTGTGTTAACACATAAACAATATTTGTGTCAACACACTCTGTCGGGACTTGACTAGCCCGTGTCGACACTGACACAAGAATGTCGACACATAGACATGTCGATTAAATATAAGTTTTGTCGAGACCTAAGTGTTTTATGTCGACACATGTAAAACTATGTCGACTAGTATTATTACTAAGTAAGGCGTGTCTTTTGACTTACCCTTTACCAGTAGACTATAAATAGGGGGAGACAAAATCTGGTCGACTATGCCTTCAGAATTCTCGACTCTAGACCTTGTGTCGACATAGATATTCACTTCTCTTCTCTTCTTCTCTCTCTCTCTCTCGTCAATGGCGCCACACCAGGACGACAAGGTGAATGAAGGATACGAGCTGGTTCGCGGGGGATTTGAGACAACTTCACAGGACATCAAGGGTGTGATTACCCTAATTTCGAAAAATGGCTTGGAGTTTTTGGTCTCTGAACCTACAAGAATTTGGAAGAAGGAATTCCTTGCATTCTACTCATCTGCAAATGTGGATTATGACAGAAAAAAGATGAAAGCCACAGTTCAGGATTCAAGAGTAAAATTCACACTTAAGACGATCAGGAAATCGCTCCAACTTCCCAAGGTTAAGGATGATGATGAAATAGTTCCATCCATGACAAAAGATGCACTAAGTTGGTGCGGGCTGAACCCTAATACCAAAGTTGGATCATCAATTACCAAAAAGGGGATGAATTCCCAAGGTAAGTTTCTTTCTGAAATCATAGGCAAGGTAATTCTGTGCAAGACTAGTGGACATGACATAATATATGCCTACATGTTCAACCTAATGACCAGAGTCATATTCACTGTAAAAACAGACTGATCATTAGTGGTGTTTGACAAGATTCTAGAAGGAATAAAGAAGCCAAATCTGGGAAGGATACTAAGCTTATGTCTAGCTTCAACAATACCAGATGTTATGAACCAACTGCCAGGATCCAATATCAACCATATGAGGAGGATGGACATGAGAATTCTATCTAGATGGGATAGAGTATTGACCAAAGAGGTTTCTACTCCACAGAAACAAGTCAAGAAGGATAAGAAAAAGAAAGAAATTGTTCAACAAACGGAATCCTCCAGTGATTCTGAAGAAGAGGTAGTCTTCAGTTCAGATGAAGACCAACAACAAAAAGAAGCTCAAGATCAAGTAGAGAGCAGTCAGCACCCAAAGAAACAGATAGCCTCCACTCCAGGGGGAGAATACCATGAACCAGCAGTACAAGATACTGAACTATCTAAGCTGTCTGCCCAAGGGGGAGGTATTGTTGTAGCTACTCTGGAGAGTGAGTATGCTGCTGATACAGTGATGGACATTGTATTAGACATAAATAAAGAAGCACTGATCATTGCTGATAAGGAAGCACAAGATGTGTAGATGAAAGATACAACTCAAGATGAGCAAGTAAGTATCTCCTTTATAGAGAGGGCCCTGGATAAAAATCTGGATGTTCAGGGAGAACTTTTTGTTTCCCAAACTAATCTTGTTTCTCCTATTCAGATGCAGTAGGAGGTAACTTTGGAGGAACGGTTCCCTGATTTCTTTACAGCAAGGACTGAGGGGGAGCAGCAATAATTAGAAAATGAACTTCCAGGAACTGAGGGGGAGGAGCTACTGGATGCCCCAGTTAGTAAAACAACTGTAGATATAGAAAGCTCATCTCAATCTTCTGATGATGAAGAAACCTCCATGGCTAAAAAGAGAAAACTGGTTTCTCCGAGGAAAAGAAGTACAGGCTATAAGAAAGCCTTACAAACAGTCACTCCACCACCTGCTCAAGGCATGGATTTTAGTTCACTACTGGTCCAACTGTAAGTCAAGTTGGATGAGCAAAGGCAGTCTTTGGAGCAAATGCAGTCTTTGCAGTTTCAGCTGACTCAAGACATTAAATCCATCAGATTTGAAGTCAATCTGAATAAGAAAGAGATGACAGATTGCTTTCACAAGGGAGGTAATGATGTAGTATATTTGGCTGAGCAACAACAGCTGATAAAGACTGAAGTTGAGGACATTGCAACCAAGCAATGATATATTTTAGAAAATCAATTCAGGTCAAATGAAAGTCTCAAGGACTCACATGAAGAAATACTCAAAAAACTGGGAAGTATTTCTACTGATTTGAAAACAGAAGTATCCAAGCAAATACAAGCAGATCTAGCTGTTGTCCATACAGCCATTGAAGCTTCTCAAAAGACTATTTCTGACTACCTGACTAAATTCAAAGCCTACTAACAAGAAGGTACAGAATATCTAGCTGATCAAGTAAGGTTTCAAAAGAATGATCTGAGGGATCATATACCTAGAGAAGTCATAAAAGGGGAGAGAATATTAGTCAAAGCCAGCTCTAATCATGCAAAATGGGTATCTAATACAGTTGGGTACACTGAAAAATATGTACCAGATTTGGAGAAGCCTCATCTTACTCATTGATATACATCAATTTGTATTTGATGGATGTTTGAGTTTCATTGTGCAGGTGTATTCTCTAAGTACAAGTGTCGACACTTGTGAAGAATTGTGTCAACACCCAGAAGTTGTGTCGACACTAGAAGCAAGGCCTGTGTCGACACCCAGACATTGTTTAGACACCTGAAAAATAAGTTGTGTCGACACCCAGAATGGTGTCGACACTTAAGGCAAGGTTTGTGTCGACACCTAAAGAAGAAGCTGTATCGACACCCAGGAGTTATGTCGACACCAGAAGAAAGGCATGTGTCAACACTCAGGAATTATGTCGACACCTAAAGAAGGTTTGTGTCGACATATGAGACTTGTGTCGACACACACTCAACGCCATCTTATAAGAATAGCTATACTGGGTCTGAAGACTTGTGTCGACACACAGGACTTGTGTCGACACACACTCAACGACAGCTGGATATACACTCAATGTCATTTGTCTGCATCAGTTATGTCAAGACCAAAAGCAGTTGTATCTACATACAGGACTTGTGTCGACACACACTCAACGACAGCTGTACATACACTCAACGCCATCTGTCAGCATCAGTTATGTCAAGACCAGGAGCAGTTGTGTCGACACATACAAATAGAAGCTGTGTCGAGTAGCAGAAGAATGACTATGTCAACACATGGAGTGTTGTGTCGACATCATCAAGACTTGCGTCGACACTTAGTCTATTTTTGTCGACACATGTGAAGCAGTTTGCTGAGTGGTTCATACTGAGTTGTAAAATCTTTAAGGAATCAACTATCATGACTGGTGACTTGACAGTTGTCATAACCAACATGTATGACACCTTTGTCAGAACAGTCAGAAGGTTGTTACAAACTGAATCAGCCGGTAATCATGAGAAAACTCTATATAAAGAACTGATCCTTGACAACCAGAAGAGACAGATATAGAGATAAAAAAAGGGTGAATCATCCAAAAAGAGAATTCAACAACAAGAAAAGGGGAGACCCTTAAGAAGGCAGATTCTGAACAGTCTACAAGAGAAGATTCAGATCTTATTCTGAATTCAAGGAAGGAGCTGACAGGAGATCAACTTCTACATCAAGTAAAGTTCAACCTTATTTTGTTCTATCAAGAAGCTTTGAAACAGGTAAGTCAGGTTGAATCTAAAGATTCAGTTTATTCAAGAACTGATCAAGAAGCTTGCACCTATAGAGAGTTCTATCTGGTGATATCTTCATATCTCTTAAATAATTAATTTCTTGTAGGGTCTTTTGTAAGATCTGAGTTGTAAGCCTGTAATTATAAATGCTGAGGTAGGGCTGAGTACCTGAGGTGTAGGACTTGTAAAATTCTTAGTTGTAAGCCTAGTGATAAAGGCTGAGGTAGGGCTGAGGCCTGAGGTAGGATTCTTAGGAAGAATCTGAGGTAAGACTTGTATAAGTCTAAGCTGTAGGAACCAATCTGGTTCTGAGTTGTAAGATCTGTGGATCTGAATAAGTGGAAGGAAGTTGGGCTGAATCCAGTTCTCTACTGGATAGGCGAAGGGGGAAAGTGGATGTACCCATACCTTGGGGAACCACTATAAATCTGGTGTATGCTGTGCTGTGATTTTTGTGCTATGATTTGCATTTTCTGTGCTAAGTAAGAACTAGTTAATTGCCTAAATTATTTAAGAAAATTAAAACATATTCCCCCCCTTTAGGTGTTTAGGCTCTTGAAATAAGTCTTTCAAGTGGTATCAGAGGGAGGTTTCTCAAAAATTGACCTAACAGTCTGAGTGAATCTCCAAGGCAATTAACAGATTTCAAGAATGGGTTTAAATGAGAATCAAAAGGAGTTTGGATCTATGAAACTGCCTATCTGTGGAAAGAATGTTTTGGTATATGGAAGGAAAGAGTTAGATTGTTTATGGAAGCTTCTGATCCAAGAATCTACATCACTGTACAAGAAGGACCCTTCATTCTAATGAAGGTATCAGCTCTGGATGCAAATGTTAAAACCCCTAAGAACTATTCTGAAATGACAAAGGATGAGATCATCCTGGCAACACTAGACAAAAGAGCACAGAACATTATTGTAAGTGTTATAGATGATGCCACATTTCAGAATCTGGTGTATTGTAAAACCTCCAAAGAAATATGGGACACCCTGATTGTCTATATGGAGGGAACTGAAGAAGTCAGAGAGGACAGGAAATCTTTGCTGAATCAAGAATATGAGAGCTTTAGACAAGCCAAGAATGACAACATAGTTGAATGTTACAAAAAGTTTTTCAGGATAGTTAATGAACTGATGACATATGGAAGAGTCTTCAGCACATATGAACTGAATGACAAGTTTCTCAGGTCTCTGACAAAGGACTAGGACACAAAGATTTGTGCCATCAGAGAGGTAGCCAAGCTTGCTGATATACCTCCTCCCACACTGTTTGGAAAGCTGCTATCATATGAAATGCAGCTCACTGCCAGAAAGGAGGAAGAGAAGAGCAGCAGGTCTGAGTATAAGGATAAGTCAGTTGCCTTCAAGGCTGAAGGCACAATAAAGGGAAGGAGAAAATCTCCTTCTCCACCCAGAAGGAGTGTTGAGGCAGAAGAATGAATTCATGATAATACCACATCAGACAGCCACACCTCTGATGAGGACTTTGCTGCCTTTACAAGGCAGTTCCAAAGGTTCATGAAAAAGAAGAAGTGGAGAACCAGACCATCAACATCCTTTTCCAAGGATGAGTATTACAAGAAAAAGAAGACTCTCAAGGAGGACAGGTATGCCTCAAAACCTAGTAAACAAATTAATTTTAAGATTGTTTGTTATTATTGAAACAGACCAGGACATGTCATAGCTGACTATCCAGACAAGAGGACTGAATCTAAGGACAAGAAAAAGCATCAAGTGAAAGGCAAGAAGGAGAAATCTTTTGTTGCTCAAAAGCAGAAGAGTTGGACAGACTCTTCATCTTCAGGATCAGGAGAAGAAGATGATGCAGAAGCATATGTTGGGTTGTTCTCAATAGAATAGGATTCTAGGGAACTAGAATTCCTACAAATATTGAACTCCATAAATGGAGTGGAAGACCATTGCTGTCGAGGGCTGATGGCTCTGTCAGAAAATGATCAATGCCAGGATCAGCCTGGTCCAAGCAAGGTATACAATTCTCCCTTAGAGTCTGATTATTTTACTGGATCAGAATCAGTAGCATCAACTTCAAGAGAAGTGGATGGTTCTGATTCTGAGGGGGATGTACATCAACTCATTGATGAGTATGGTGGGTTGTTGTAAGCTCTAAAGAGAAGCAAGCTTTTTGTCAAGGAGCAGGCCAAGGAGATTGAATCTCTTAAGCAAGCAGCATCAGAATCAGCCAAGCTGATTGATTTGAAACTAAAAGAGGTTGCCAAACTGAAGAACATAACTATCATTCAGATGGGCATAATCTTTTTCAAGTAAAATCATATCAAGAATCTGGAGGCAAAACTTCAGAAAGAAAAAGAGTTAGTGGCTAAATTCTCTAAGCCAAAATCAGCATTGCCTTTAATAGACAACTTCATTTCTCATAAAGGAAAGACTGGTCTAGGCTTTAAGAGAATAACAAGGGTCACCAATTCACATAGAAAAGATAAGGCCCCAGTTCAGCCACTAGCCTCTAAGCCCCCTATTTTCTTTAGGAAGGTGATGCAACCTACAAACAGGTATGATCATGAAATTACTCATGGTCACTGTAAGTATGGAGATCACATTGGCAAGTGTGCAAATGCTAGTAGGCCACTCTATAGGCAAGCCCATCAGGTTCAAAAGAAATTCTTGGAGTTTGCTGCTCCAGCACCTACAATTAAAAGGACTGCTGACAACAAGGTTGTGAAGTCTGTACCTAAGAGAAGGTACAACAGATTTGAGTGTTGGTGTTGTGGCAAGGTAGGCCACTTTGCTATGGATTGTTGGTTTAACACAAGTGTTAAAACAAAGAATAGTTTACCTATCAGAAAAACTGTAGGTAAACATGATAGTTTTCAAACTAACAAGAACCTAGGACCCAAAACTAATTTGGGTTCTAAGGATAAGTAATTTTTTATTTGATGCAGGTGAATCCAAATGACCATAGTCCTATATGGTACTTGGATAGTGGATGTTCCAGACACATGACTGGAACAAGAATAATGTTGAGGGACTATGTACCCATAGAGAATGGACCCAAAGTAATCGTTGGTGGATCATAAAAAGGAATCATCAAAGGATTTGGTAATATTTCTTGTGATTTAATTACCATCACTAAAGTGGCTTATGTGAAAGGTCTAAAACATAACCTGATTAACATAAGTCAACTTAGTGATCTAGGTTATGTCATCTCTTTCCTCAAAGGGGAATGCCAAATAAGGAGGTCAAGTGATCAAGAGATCATTTTGACTGGCACTAGGAAAGGGAATGTATATTATCTTAACCTAGATTGTGAGTTTAATAACTCACCCATTTGCCTAGTTGTAGGTGAGAAAGCTTTACTATGTGTCAAATGGCACAAGAGGCTAGCTCATCTGAACTATAAGTCTATATGACAGATGATTAGCATGGGATTAGTGAGGAATGGTCCTCATGTCAAGTGCATTAAAGAGGGAGTGTGTTCAGCTTGTCAAAAGGGCAAACAGACCAAGTCCTCTTTTCATGTACTTGATACCTAAGATTCTATGAGATGTTTATATCTCTTGCATATGGATTTGTTTGGTCCTATGCCGATTCATAGTCTTGGTAGGAAAGTATACACATTGGTTATTGTGGATGACTATTCTAGATTCACATGTGTTTTCTTCTTGAGGCAAAAATCAGAAACTCCTAATATTTTCCAGACCTTTGTTAGACAAATTCAGAATGAATTTAACAATTCAGTAGTCAAAATCAGAAGTGACCATGGAACTAAATTTCAGTCTGAATGTATGACAAAGTTCTGTGAAGAACTTGGGATTCATCAGAAATTCTCCTCACCTAGAACACTCCAGCAAAATGGTGTTGCTGAAAGAAAGAATAGGACTCTAATTGAGGCAAGTAGAACACTACTCTCCCTGAGTACTTCTGGGCATTGTATCCACAATTACCTGGATTTTGTATCCACAATGTATTGTATGAAATCTTTCAAGTTGTGCTTGCAGTTATTCCTCGCTAAGTACACACCAATGTCAGGGTGCAGTAGGTCAATATACACGGGTCTGTGCAACGTAATCCCTCGTTGAGCATATCAGTGTGTTGGCTTACGTGTACTCTCTCTATTGGAGTGTACTTACTTTCAAGCACAGGGTTTAGAAAGATCAAGAGCAGACAAGGAGCAAGGATGGGCCAAAGACCAGCTCAAGGGAAGAAAGGCGAAAATCGTCTAAGTAGAAATCGTCGAGAATCACTAAGTGATTCTCGCCGATTCGACGAGAATCACTCGCTGATTCTTGCCGAATGCAGCCGGCCGTCTCAACGCCGCCCTGAATTATGCTAAGGCAGAATCGGCGAGAATCACTAAGTGATTCTCGCCGAATCGGCGAGAATGATCTTGCATTCTCGCCGATTCGACGAGAATCAATTGTGATTCCCGCCGATTCTCTCCGACTTGCTATTTCTATGTAGCTAGAATTCAGCTAAGTGGAATTCGGCAAGAATCGTAGGTGATTCTCGCCGATTCGTCGAGAATCACCTACGATTCTCGCCGAATTTGACTTAGCCAAATTTCTGCTACTCTCTGGACCGGTCCAAGTTAACATGCGCTGTTTGGAGCCGGTCTTAGGGATTCTTTTTGGTGGGGCCCACAACGGTCATTTTGGATGACCTAATGTATAAATACATCGGTATTGTTGAGCAGCAGAGATACGAACTGAGAAGAAGGAAAGCCGAGCCGCCGACGTGACCTAGATCGCGAATCTCGCTCCGTCGCCGTCGCCGCTCGTGTTAGTTGGTCGCCGCCGCTGATCGTGGTTTCTTCCTGATCTCCCGGCGATAGAAGCTCTGTCTCGCAATGCGTCTCATGAGTCCTTCTTGAGAACCTTTGCCTCTTGATTTGTAGATCGGGAATACCTTCCCTATCCGAATCGATTGAGACGATTGATCCAAGAAAGACCGTTGGTAGACCTTGCCGGCTTAGCTACGAAGTTTGGATCTACATAGCATCGCCGCCTCATTCTTTACCGCCGCCGATCTAGAGAAGATCCTTTCCAAGTGAGACCTAAGGTCGTGGACTCTTCGTCGTCTTCAAGAACACATCATCGAACGAAGATGGACACCTTTTTCTCCATAAGTAGTTTGTATTTCTAATACACTCCATTTTAAATTTTGTTGTAAAGGAACGTTGGTTCCTAGTTGTAAGGGTTGGGTGCAACCCGTGGTGTAGGAGTGGTGACTCCTTCGTTTGGAAGGGTTCCTTCCGTTAGTGTGAGGATTGGATTTCAATCCTGTTGGTGAAGTGACTGAGTCGTCCCTGGTTGGGAGATAGGTCGAAGGGGGAGAGTGGACGTACCTAAATCGGGGAACCACTATAATTTGTCTGTGTCTTTCTGTGCTGTGTTGTTTGGTTTATTTATGCAGGTACAATTTTAATTCTGCAAAAATGTTGCAAGACACCTATTCCCCCCCCATAGGTGAAGGTAGTTGGCACTAGGTGGACTTTCAAGAACACTACTTAGTGACACTACTCTCCCTGAGTACTTCTGGGCAGAGGTAGTAAATGTTGCATGTCATGTACTCAATAGAGCCTCCATCAATAAGAAACATAAGATGACTCTCTATCAGATTTTGAAAGGTAGAAAACCAAACATTTCCTACTTCAGAATCTTTGGTAGCAAGTGTTATGTCCTAGTTAATGGTAAGCACTACCAAACTAAGTTTGCTGTCAAATACCTAGAAGGGATATTTGTTTGGTACAACAATAATAGTAGGGCATACAAGATCTACAACTTGACTATACAAGTTGTAGAAGAATCTGTGCATGTTGTATTTGATGAGTCTAAATTGATTAACAGTGAATTGTCTAGTTCTTCAGTTAGTTCTGCAGGTCTAACAGACAGTCTGGACAAGCTGACCATCAATGATGAAGTTCCTGCTAGGATGGATGAAGAAAAAGATGCATGTTGTCCAGGGGGAGAATAAGACTCACTAGATGAAGAAGACAATGAGGAGCATCAGGTTGAGGAAAATGAAGAAGGCTAAGAGGTTGACAGATTTCCTCCAGCAAGAAGACACCTAAAGGATCATCCAACTCATCAAATAATTGGTGATGCAAGTCAAGGCGTACTAACCAGGAGCAAGAACATAAACACAGTTTTATGTTCAAGTTTCTTGTCACATATAGAACCTAGGAAGTTTGAAGAAGCCATGCTAGACACAAACTGGATTGATGTTATGCAAGAAGAGCTGAATCAATTCAGAAGATGCAAAATCTGGGAACTAGTTCCTAAACCAAAGGATCACAACATTATAAGAACCAAGTGGATCTACATAAACAAACTTGATGAGAATGACACTATTATCAAGAACAAGGCCAGGCTGGTAGCAAAAGGCTACAGACAAGAAGAAGGTATTGATTTTGATCAAACCTTTGCCCAGTGACAAGGCTGGAGGCTATAAGGTTGTTCTTGGCCTATGCTGCCTATCAAGGGTTCAAGGTATATCAAATGGATGTAAAGTCAGCATTTCTGAATGATGACTTAAAAGAGGAAGTGTATGTGCTAGGTACCAAGCTTGCCTAAAAGAATCTCATTATACTGCAGTTAAAAGAATTTTGAGATATCTTAAGGGCACACCTAATTTAGGTCTTTGATACCCTAAGAATAGAGATTTCTTACTAACAGGCTTCTCAGATGCAGACTTTGCAGGATGCAAAGAAGACAGGAAAAGTACTACAGGAACTTGTCAATTCCTAGGTGGAAGGCTGGTGTCATGGTGCAACAAAAGCAAACAAGTGTAGCTATCTCAACTGCTGAGTCAGAATATATAGCTGCAGGCAGCTGCTGTGCGCAGTTGATGTGGATAAAGCTTCAACTTGAAGACTATGACATCAAGGTAAGTAGAATTCCACCATTCTGTGATTCTACTAGTGTTATTTCTATTGCTAAGAATCTTGTATCACACAGTAGAATCAAGCATATTGAAATTAAGTTTCATTTCATAAGAGAACATGTGGAGAAGGAAGATATTACTCTAGAATTTGTAAACACAAATAATCAAATTGCTGATATTTTTACAAAACCTCTGGATGAAACTAAATTTAATTATTTTAAAATTTAATTAGATATGTTGAACCTAGAATAGGTCAGCTCAAGCATTTCTAAGTAGAAAATGTAAGCACAATATTTCTCAAGAAAGTTGTCTAAGTACAAAGTTTGTGTCGACACAAGCAAATTGTGTCGACACACTCAGTATGTTGTTTCGACAAAGAAAAAGGATGTGTCGACACAGAAATATTATCTGTGTCGACTGAAGAATAGGTGTCGACACAACTATGTCAAGACATGAACAGCCCGTGTCGACACTAACACAAGTATGTCGATACATAGATATGTCGACACAAAGACATGTCGACTAAAATTAAGTTTTGTCGTGACCTAAGTCTTTTATGTCGACAAATGTACAACTATGTCGACATGTATTATTACTAAGTAAGGTGCGTCCTTTGACCTACCCTTTACCAGAAGACTATAAATAGGGGAAGACAAAATCTGGTCGACTACGCCTTCAGATTTCTCGACTCTAGACCTTGTGTCGACATAGATATTCACTTCTCTTCTCTCCCACTCCATCTCGTCAATGGCGCCTCACAAAGACGATAAGGTGAATGAAGGTTATGAGTTGGTTCGTGGTGGATTCACGACAGCATCGCAAGACATCCAAGAAGTAATTACCCTAATTTCGTAAAATGGGTTGGAGTTCTTGGTCTCAGAACAACCTAAAATTTGGAAAAAGGAAGTAATGGAATTTTATTCATCAACAACTGTGGACACTGACGGGAAGAAAATCAAAGCCACAGTTCAGGATTCCCGAGTGAAACTTACACTGAAGACGATCAGGAAGTCACTCCAACTTCCTAAGGTTAAGCATGATGATGACATAAGTCCATCCATGACAAAAGATGCATTAAGCTGGTGCAGGCTAAACTCTAGTACTAAAGTTGGATCATCCATTACCAGGAAAGGGATGAATTCATAGGGAAAGTTTATGTCTGAAATCGTAGGCAAGGTGATCTGTATAAAACAGGTGGACATAACAGAATTTCAGCCTCTACGTTCAATCTAATGACAAGAATAATATTCAGGCTAAAAACAGACTGTGCATCAATAGTATTTGACAAAATATAAAAAAGAATACAGAAACCAAATCTGGGAAGGATCCTAAGCTTATGTCTAGCTTCTACAATACTAAATGTTCTGAACCAACTACCTGGATCCAAGATCAACCATATGAGGACAATGGATGTAAGGATTCTATCCAGATGGGATAGAGTATTGACAAAAGAGGTTTCTACTCCACAAAAACAGGTCCAAAAAAATAAGAAAAAGAAAGAAATTGTTCAGCAAGAAGACTCCTCCAGTGATTCTGAAGAGAAAGTAGTCTTCAGTTCAGATGAAGACAGATAACAAAAAGAAGCTCAAGATGAAGTGGAGAGCAGTGTGCTCCCAGAGCAACAGATAGTCTCCACTCCAGGGGGATAAAATCCTGAACCAGCAGCACAAGATACTGTACTTTCTGAGCTACCTGCTCAAGGGGGAGGAATTGATGCAGCTACTCCTCTAAAGAGTGAGTATGCAGCTGATATAGTAATGGATATTGTATCAGATATAAATAAAGAAGCACTGCTAAATGTTGAGAAGGAAGCACAAAATGTGTAGATAATAGATACAGCTCAAGATGAGCAAGCAAATATCTCTTTTATAAAGAAGGGCCTGGACAAAAATCTGGATGTCCAGGGAGAACCTTTTGTTTTTCAAACTATTCTTGTTCCTCCTGTACAGATGCAGCAAGAGGTAACTATGGAAGAGCTGTTTCCTGATTTACCAGCTGCAAGGACTGAGGGGGAGAAATCACAGATAGAAAAGGACCTGCTAAGAACTGAGGGGGAGGAGCTACTGAATGCCCCATCTAATAACGAAACAGTTGATATAGAAAGCTCATCACAACCCTTTGATGATGAGGAAGCCTCTATGGCTAAGAAGAGGAAGATGGTTGCAATAAGGAAAAAAGAGCTCAGGCTACAAGAAAGCCTTACAAACAGTCACACCACCACCTGCTCCAAGCATAGACTTCAGTTCATTACTAGTCCAACTGCAAGTAAAATTGGATGAACAAAGGCAGTCTTTAGAGAAGTATGTGGATGAGTCAAATAAAGAACTGTAGTTTCAGTTGGCTCAGGACATTAAATCAATCAGATTTGAAGTCAATCTGCATAAGAAAGAGATGATAGATTGCTTCCATAAGGGAGGCAATGTTGTAGTATATTTGGCTGAGCAATAACAGCTACTGAAGACTGAGGTTGAGGACATTGCCACCAAGCAAGGGTATGTTTTAGAAAATCAATTCAGGTCTAATGAAAATCTCAAAGACTCCCATGAAGAAATACTAAAAAAAATGGTAAGTATTTCCACTGATTTGAAAACTAAAATATCAAAGCAAATACAAGAAGATCTAGCTGCTGTCCAAACAACCATTGAAGCCTCTCAAAAGACCATTTCTGATTACCTAACTAAATTCAAAGCCTGCTATCAAGAAGGTACAGAATATCTAACTGATCAAATAAGGTTTCAAAAGAATGATCTAAGGGATCATATAGCTAGAGAAGTCATAAAGGGGGAGAGATTATTAGTCAAAGCTGGCCCTGATCATGCAAAATGGGTCTCTAATAATATCAGAGCTACACTTGGCTTTCCTCCTTTGTGTGATGATGACAATATTGCTGAGTCTGGAGTGCAACCTGCTTATACTGCAGGAGATCAACCTGAAGTTGCACAGGTTATTTACCCTCCTGCTGACTTTGGCATGGTTCAACAAGAAGTGCAGACAATGTACAACCCTCCATAGGATGCACAAAATATTATCATTGAAAAAGTAGACATGTCAGAGACTGCCAAGGAAGCTTAGAAGGAAGCACAGCTATCCAAGAAAAGGTTTAGAGAACAGGCTGAGTTGAAGCCAGATTTTGAGCAATGGAGCCCTACTTCCAGAAATATTATTTTGACTGCCTGGAATGCTGTAAAGGATAAGACCTATGATAAGGGTAAATGATATTATAAGCAAGAGTGGAACAAGTATCAAGCCAGGCAAGAAGCCATTCTTCAATACAGAATGAGTGCAAAAGCTGGAAAGTTAACTGCTAATGCTCTGGAGCCTAGCAGGTACTTCCCTAAACCCTTTCACTATTTTGAAAGACAGAGGATAAAGGCTGAAGAGTTGAAGAAGAAGGATCTCAAATGGAAGAAACCTGCTGATGTTGGGTATTGTATCCACAATGTACCAGATTTGAAGAAGCCCTTGAGCAAGCCAAGGTAAATAAACAGTGTGTTTGATGAAATCATTTAAGTTGTGCTTGCAGTTATTTCACGCTAAGTACACACCAATGTCAGGGTGCAGTGGGTCAATATACACGGGTCTGCGCGACGTAATCCCTCGTTGAGCAGATCAGTGTGTTGGCCTACGTGTACTCTCTCTATTGGGGTGTACTTAATTTCAAGTACAGGGCTATGATAAAGCAAGAGCAGACAAGGAGCAAGGATGGGCCAAAGACCAGCTCACGGGTTGAAAGACGAGAATCGTCTAAGTGCAAATCGTCGAGAATCACTAAGTGATTCTCGCCGATTCGTCGAGAATCACTTGTGATTCTCGACGAGTCGTCAAGAATCACTAGATGATTCTCGCCAGGTTGGGCCGGCTGTCTCGACGCAGTCAGAAAATCCTCTTAAGGCAGAATCGTCGAGAATCACTAAGTGATTCTCGCCGATTCGTCGAGAATGACTTTGCATTCTCGACGATTCGGCGAGAATCAAATGTGATTCCCGATGATTCTCCCTGGCCTGTATAACCTGTGATGCCAGAATTCGCCAAGTAGAATTCGGCAAGAATCGTAAGTGATTCTCGCCGATTCGTCGAGAATCACATACGATTCTCGCCGAATTTGACTTGGGCAAATTTCTGACATTTCCTGGACCGGTCCAGGTTTCCAGCGGTATTTCGAACCGGACTTAGGTCTTTGCTTTGGTGGGGCCCACAACGGTCATCTTTATGACCTAGTGTATAAATACACAAGTATTGGTGTACAGTGTTTACACACGGATACAGAATACGAAAGCCAGCGGCCGTCAAACCCTAAATTCGCGAACCTGCTCCGTCTCCGTCGTCGCCGCTCGTACAGTGATCACCGTTGCTGATCTCGATCTCCTCCAGATCCCCGGTGATAGAAGCCAAGTCTTGCACAGTGTCTCACGCGTCTAACCAGAGATCTTTTGTCTCTTGATTTGAGATAGGGAAATCCATCCCTGTCCGAATCGATCGAGACGATCGATCCTAGTGTGACCGTTGGAAGACCTTGCCGACTTCGCTAAGAAGATTGAATCTCCAGTGCTTTGCTGCTGTTTTCAGTTGCCGCCGCCAACATCGAGAGCCTTGCCGCCGCTCGTCGCCGCCGCCGGTCTCGGGGAGATTCTCTCCAAGAAAGATCTAGGGTTGTGGACTTTTCGTTGCCTACAAGAACAAGTAGTCTAACGAAAAGGGACACCTAGATCTTCAAATTGTTTGTATTTTCTTATACACTCTAATTTCGTTTTCATTGTAAAGGAACACTTGGTTCCTAGTTGTAGGGTTGGGTGCAACCCGCGTTGTGGGAGTGTTGACTCCTGCGTGTGGAAGGGTTCCTTCCGATAGTGCAAGGATTGGATTTCAATCCTGTTGGTGAAGTGACCGAGTCGTCCCTGTATTAGGAGATAGGTCGAAGGGGGAAAGTGGACGTACCCAAATCGGGGAACCACTATATATTGCCTGTGTTATTGTCTGTGCTGTGTGTTTTGTTTTGATTCTGCAGGTACACTTTTAATTCCGCAAATACGCTGCAAGTCATCTATCCCCCCCCATAGGTGAAGGTAGTTGACACTAGGTGGACTTTCAAGTGGTATCAGAGGGAGGTTGCTCATCAAAAAGGTTCACACCTTGAGTAGAATCCTGCCATCAGTGTCAAGAAGAAGACCGATATCTTCCATGGACGGACTCAAGCACTCCGGCAAAATCCCCGTATGCACCAGACTGAACTTTCCTATCTAGAAGGAAAGAATCAGATTCTACATGGAAGCAGTCGACCCCCGGCTCTTCATGATAGTGGAGGAGGGACCTTACATTCCCACTAAGGCCTCCACCATTGATCCAACCAAGAAAGTGCCCAAGAAACTTTTGGAAATGGACAAGGACGAAATGGTGCTGTTCGGACTCGACAAGAAAGCTCAGAACATCCTGGTAAGCGCAGTTGACGACTTCATGATGCAGAACTTCTGCAACTGCAGGACAGCCAAGGATCTCTGGAGCTGTCTGATTGTCCTAATGGAGGGCACAGATGAAGTGAGGGACGATCGGAGATCCCTCCTCAATCAGAAATATGAGGCCTTCAGGCAAGGGCCAAAGGAGGAGATCAGAGTTACCTTCGAAAACTTCCTCAAGATCGTCAATGCACTCAAAGGATATGGAAGAGTGTTCACTGACGGTGAACTCAATGATAAGTTCCTTAGGTCCCTCACTAAGGAATGGGACACAAAGATCTGCGCCATCCGCGAGTTTGGCAGACTTGCGGAAACTGACCCACAGATTCTATTCGGGAAGCTCATGTCCTATGAGCTTCAGTTGAACACAAGGAAGGTTGAAGAGGAAGCAGAGAAAGCCGCGGCCAAGGAAAAGACGGTGGCCCTGAAAGCTATTCAATCCAGAAAGGGCAAGAGTGTCACTTCTTCCCGTGCGTGGAAGAGGGATGAAGAGCAAGACTCTGAGCCAAGCTCCTCCGACTCAGAATTGTCAGAGGAAGATTTATCCCTTATCATACGGGAATTCAAGAAGTTCCTCAAGCTGAGGAATCAGAGAAAGAGAAACGGCTCCTCCTCAAGGGATCAGAAGAAGAACTATTCTTCTGACAGGTATGTTTCCAAACCGAACAAACACCGCTCATCTGACATTATATGCTTTGGTTGCAACAAGCCAGGACACGTCGTGGCCGACTGCCATCAAGGCAAGAGGAAAAATGGAAAGGGAGAGGAGCACAGGTCCTCAAAATACAAGAAGAAGGAGAGGAGTTACATCGCAAAGAAGCCAAAGACGCTGAGTGAATCTGACACGTCAGACACCAGCGATGATGAGGAAGCCTACTTTGGGCTAATGGGTCGCTCTGACTCAGAAGGAGAATGCCCCCCATTTACTGGGAAGGTAAAAGCTCACACCCCTCTCTCCGACTCTGACTTTGATCCTGAGTCTCAGGATGAGGACCCTGAGGATAGCCCTTCTGCCCGTGAAGCTGAGCTCCTCGATAAGTATGAGCTTCTGCTCAATACTTTCCTGAAATGTCGAAAGAGACTGAAGGCTGAGAAAAAGGAAGTTAAATTCCTTAAGGGTGAGAGTGCATCCCTGAGGGAAGAGATCACCAGTTTGATCTCCCTCCGACAGGAGCACTTGGACCTGACTTCAAAGCATTCAGAGTCTCTTAAGCTCCTTGATCTTAAGCAGAAGGAAGTCGACAAGTTGGAAGAACTACTTGCGGCAGAAAGGAAGATCGTCAAGAGCTTCTCTATGCCAAAAACTGTTCTTCCATTAGTTGATACCTTCTCTGCTCAAGCCAAAGGAGCTGGCTTAGGGTATGTAGGGGTGTCTAGCTCCTCATCCAAGAGAAACATGAACAAGAGGAAGAATAAGGCTGCCAAGAAAGCCTCTGCTGATGAGAAAGGAAAGGCCCCACTCAACCCTGTTGAGTTCAGAAAGCCTAGCTTTCCCTGTAACCAACATGACTTTGAGTCAATATATGGCCATCACTTCAGGCCCTCGGTTGCAAAGCCGAAGAGCCAGTATGATGGGTGGACCTTTCCCCGTAACTTCAGTGAGAGTGTCTTCAAGGCACCGTATGAGGAAATTCACTTGGGAAATTATGGTCAATTCTCTAGCGGCCATAATAGGAAGCAGGCACCTAAGGCCAAGCCTGTTACTCTGAAAAGACAAGAGGTAAAGAAGTCATGTGACTGTGCTCATCATGTTGCCTCCACCTCCAGGTCTTCGGCCCCGGCTGAACCCCACGTTTCAAGGGTGAAGCAGGCGCCCAAGAGGAAGTATAACAGGTTTGACTGCTGGTGCTGTGGCAAAATTGGTCACTTTGCCATGGATTGTTGGTTTAATCCGAGGAATATCGAGACTCCTCTTGTTGGCAATGCGAGGCCGACCTCTCGTAGAGCTAACCAACCGAGGGGGAATATGCTAACGAAAAATCTAGGACCCAAGTATGATTGGGTTCCTAAGGCAAATTAATTTTGTTTTGCAGGAATGTCCAAAGGCCAACAAAACTCCTATTTGGTATTTGGACAGTGGATGCTCCCGTCACATGACCGGGACAAGAAGCCTGCTGAGGGAGTACTCTCTAGTCGAGAATGGACCCAAATTCATATTTGGGGGATCTGATCGGGGAGTCACCAGAGGTTACGGTACGATTTCCAACGGTATACTCTCTATCACTAACGTAGCTTATGTTGAAGGATTAAATCATAACCTGATCAGCGTAAGCCAATTATGTGATAAAGGGTATGACGTTAAGTTCTGCAAGGATAAATGCCTGATAATATCATGTGATTCTTCGGAAACTATATTAACTGGCATTAGGAGCAGAAATATTTTCTGTTTAGATTTTCTTAGTTTAGATTCTTCTACCCTAGTATGCCTAGTTGCAAAAGACAGTGCATCTCTTTGTGAACAATGGTACAAGAGATTGACACACATTAATTACAAGACAATTAATATGCTGTTTTCCAAAGACTTAGTAAGGGATGCTCCCCTTATTAAGTGCATTAAAGATAGTCCATGTCATGCATGTTAGATGGGCAAGCAGACTCGGGCTACCTTTAAGGTCATCCCAGACAAAGACTCCTCCAGATGTCTTTATCTTCTGCATATGGACCTGTTTGGTCCAATGCAAGTTCATAGCTTAGGAGGGAAGTCGTATACGCTAGTAATTGTAGATGATCACTCTCGGTTTTTGTGGGTGTTCTTTTTAAAGCGCAAGTCTGATACATTTGACATCTTCACCAGTTTTGTCAAGCAGATACAGAACGAACTTAACTGCTCAGTAGTCAAAATCAGAAGTGACCACGGAACAGAGTTTGAGTCTGGGGCTATGACAGAGTTCTGTGAAGAGCTTGGTATCTTTCATGAGTTCTCCTCCCCTCGCACTCCTCAACAAAATGGAGTAGCGGAGAGGAGGAATAGAACACTCATTGAGGCGTGCACGACAATGTTGAATGACGCTTCTCTTCCAGAATACTTCTGGGCCGAGGCTGTCAATACGGCTTGTCACGTACAAAACCAGGCATTGATCAACAAGAGCCATCGTAAGACTCCGTATGAGCTACTGAAAGGCAAGAAACCAACCATGTCCTATCTGAGGATCTTTGGCTGCAAATGTTATGTACTGAATAATGGGAAGTACCCTCGTACTAAGTTTGGTGAAAAATGCTTCGAAGGCATATTCATGGGCTATAGTAGCCACAGTCGGGCTTATAGAGTTTTCAACAAGAAAACCCTAGTGGTAGAGGAATCAATAAATGTTGTATTTGATGAAGGAAGCTTGCTTAATTGCAAGACTTCTAGTTGTCTTCCTGAAGCTGCAGGTGCCAGACTTGAAAAGTTACAACTAGATGATTCCGAGAAAGATGCAACTCCAAAATACGTCAAGGTCTCCACATCAACGCCGATCGGAGAAGTTGAAGATCAAAATGAAGCAAATCCTTTAGAAGAAGGAGATGCCCAAGAAGTAGTCGAAGCTCCTGATGCAAGACTTCTAGAGCTCAGATACGTGAGGGATCATCCCAGAAATCAAATCATTGGAGATCCCCGAGACGGTGTCAGAACTCGCCGAGGAACTCCTAACGAGATCTTGCATCTTAGCTTTCTGTCGCAGGTTGAGCCAAAGAAGTTCGACGAAGCGAACAAAGACGCATCATGGATTTTGGCCATGCAAGATGAGCTGCATCAATTCGAAAGATGCAAAGTCTGGACGCTGGTTCCCAGACCGAAGACGCAAAATGTGATTGGCACCAAGTGGATCTTTAGAAACAAGTTGGATGAACATGGAGTCATCATCAAGAACAAAGCCAGACTGGTGGCTCAAGGATACGGATAGGAGGAGGGGATTGACTTTGACCAGACGTTTGCACCAGTTGCACGGCTCGAGGCAATCCGGCTATTCCTAGCATATGCCTCTCACAAAGGATTCACAGTCTATCAGATGGACGTGAAATCGGCTTTCTTGAATGGAGATTTGAAAGAGGAAGTATACGTTGCTCAACCTCCAGGTTTTGTCAATCCTACTTATCCTAATCATGTATATTTTCTTAATAAAGCGCTATATGGCCTAAAACAAGCTCCTCGAGCTTGGTATGAGACATTGTCTAGTTTTCTTCTTGAGAACAAGTTCTCTAGAGGAAAAATAGATAAGACATTATTTCTCAGGGAAGTCAAAGGCAAGATTTTGCTGGTGCAAATCTATGTTGATGACATTATATTCGGCTCAATGGATAACAATCTTTGCAAAAAATTTTCCAAACTTATGCAAGGAAAGTTTGAAATGAGCAGTATGGGAGAGCTGAAGTATTTCTTGGGACTTCAAGTGAAACAGTCTGAGGAAGGAATCTTCATTTCTCAGACGAAGTTCACAAATGAACTCCTCAAGAAATTCGGAATGGAGAATGCAACCTCTATGAGGACTCCAATGGGATCCACCATGTCTCTGGATAAGGATGAGAAAGGGAAACCTTTTGATGAAACCAAATACAGAAGCATCATTGGATCTCTGCTCTATCTTACTGCGAGTAGACCGGATATCATGTTCTCCACATGTGTTTGTGCCAGATATCAGGTGAACACTAAGGAATCTCATTATGTCGCTGCAAAGCGAATTCTTAGATACCTTAAAGGTACCCCTAATCTTGGCTTATGGTACCCGAGAAGCAATGATGTCGAGCTAATAGGGTTTTCAGATGCTGATTTTGCAGGAAGTAGGGATGACGGGAAAAGCACCTCCAGGACGTGTCAATTCCTCGGAAGAAGGCTTATTTCATGGAACAGCAAGAAGCAGAATTGTGTAGCAACCTCCACTGCAGAGTCTGAGTACATCTCGGTTGGCAGCTGTTGCGCACAACTCCTATGGATAAGAAACCAGTTAGCCGACTATGACCTCCAGTTCAAGGAAGTACCAATGTACTGCGACTCCTCAAGTGCAATTGCTATTGCCAACAATCTGGTATCGCACAGCAAAACGAAGCATATTGAAGTGCGCTACCACTTCATTCGGGAGCATGTGGAGAACAAGGACATCTCTCTCTGCTATGTCCCCACGGACAAGCAGATTGCAGATATTTTCACAAAGCCCTTAGACGAGGCCAAGTTCAGTCTCTTCAAAACTGAATTGGGAATGCTCAACTATGAGGAATGAAGACTCCAGAAGCTCCTGGGTCGTGCATCTAGGGGGAGCATCTACTAGGAATTCAAGTGTAAGCATAGGTGCACGAACTGAGGGGGAGCATAGTGTCAAATGCACCAGACTCAGATTTGCAGAAGCCGAAAAGGGGGAGATTACCCTCTCGGCTAAGGCTAAGGTGGCTCCAAGTTTGCTCCCAAGTAATTGGTAATGAATATCTCTCAACTCAATTTTAAGTTTATGATTTTCATTCCTATATGCTCTATTCACCTTAGCTTGTAGGGTTTAGGCTTCTTCAAATAGGGGGAGATTGTTGGGTATTGTATCCACAATGTACCTGATTTGAAGAAGCCCCTGAGCAAGCCAAGGTAAATAGACAGTGTGTTTGATGAAATCTTTTAAGTTGTGCTTGCAGTTATTTCACGCTAAGTATACACCAATGTCAGGGTGCAGTGGGTCAATATACACGGGTCTGCGCGACGTAATCCCTCGTTGAGCAGATCAGTGTGTTGGCCTACGTGTACTCTCTCTATTGGGGTGTACTTAATTTCAAGTACATGGCTATGATAAAGCAAGAGCAGACAAGGAGCAAGGATGGGCCTAAGACCAGCTCACGGGTTGAAAGACGAGAATCGTCTAAGTGTAAATCGTCGAGAATCACTAAGTGATTCTCGCCGATTCGTCGAGAATCACAGTCATCGAGAATCACTAGATGATTCTCGCCAGGTTGGGCCGGCTGTCTCGACGCAGTCAGAAAATCCTCTTAAGGCAGAATCGTCGAGAATCACTAAGTGATTCTCGCCGATTCGTCGAGAATGACTTTGCATTCTCGACGATTCGGCGAGAATCAAATGTGATTCCCGCCGATTCTCCCCGGCCTGTATAACCTGTGATGCCAGAATTCGCCAAATAGAATTCGGCGAGAATCGTAAGTGATTCTCGTCGATTCGTCGAGAATCACATACGATTCTCGCCGAATTTGACTTGGGCAAATTTCTGACATTTCCTGGACCGGTCCAGGTTTCCAGCGGTATTTCGAACCGGACTTAGGTCTTTGCTTTGGTGGGGCCCACAACGGTCATCTTTATGACCTAGTGTATAAATACACAAGTATTGGTGTACAGTGTTTACACACGAATACAGAATACGAAAGCCAGCGGCCGTCAAACCCTAAATTCGCGAACCTGCTCCGTCTCCGTCGCCGCCGCTCGTACAGTGATCATCGTTGCTGATCTCGATCTCCTCCAGATCCCCGGTGATAGAAGCCAAGTCTTGCACAGCGTCTCACGCGTCTAACCAGAGATCTTTTGTCTCTTGATTTGAGATAGGGAAATCCATCCCCGTCCGAATCGATCGAGACGATCGATCCTAGTGTGACCGTTGGAAGACCTTGCCGACTTCGCTAAGAAGATTGAATCTCCAGTGCTTTGCTGCTGTTTTCAGTTGCCGCCGCCAACACCGAGAGCCTAGCCGCCGCTCGTCGCCGCCGCCGGTCTCGGGGAGATTCTCTCCAAGAAAGATCTAGGGTTGTGGACTTTTCGTTACCTACAAGAACAAGTAGTCTAACGAAAAGGGACACCTAGATCTTCAAGTTGTTTGTATTTTCTTATACACTCTAATTTCGTTTTCATTGTAAAGGAACACTTGGTTCCTAGTTGTAGGGTTGGGTGCAACCCGCGTTGTGGGAGTGTTGACTCCTGTGTGTGGAAGGGTTCCTTCCGATAGTGCAAGGATTGGATTTCAATCCTGTTGGTGAAGTGATCGAGTCGTCCCTGGATTGGGAGATAGGTCGAAGGGGGAAAGTGGACGTACCCAAATCGGGGAACCACTATATATTGCCTGTGTTATTGTCTGTGTTGTGTGTTTTGTTTTGATTCTGCAGGTACACTTTTAATTCCGCAAATACGCTGCAAGTCACCTATCCCCCCCCATAGGTGAAGGTAGTTGACACTAGGTGGACTTTCAGCTGATGATACAGAATCTACTGTGCAAGCAAAGATTAAATCTGGAAAAGGCATTGTAATTAAGGAGCCTAGTCAATCATAGGATAGATAGGCTTATGTATAGAACAATGTAACTTTTTTGCTTTTGTTCTAAGGAAAAACATGTAAAACCAGAATTTTCTGATTACTAAATAAAATCAGCTTCACTATTGATTTTAGTTATTTACATTATTTGTATGATATCTTGCACTGAAATGTATGTACATCTATTTTTTATGAGCTTTTTTATGAGTGATGTATATCTTTGACTAAGGGTTATAACTTCTCCAAATATGGGGAGATTGTTGGGTACACTGAAAAATATGTACCATGTTTGGAGAAGCATCATCTTACTCATTGATATACATCAATTTGTATTTGATTGATGTTTGAGTTTCATTGTGCAGGTGTAAGGTTTGCAAAAAAATTCTCTAAGTACAAGTGTCGACACTTGTGAAGAATTGTGTCGATGCCCAGAAGTTGTGTCGACACTAGAAGCAAGGCGTGTGTCGACACCCAAGCATTGTGTCGACACCTGAAGAATAAGTTCTGTCGACACCCAGAATTGTGTCGACACCTAAGGCAAGGTTTGTGTCGACACCTAAAGAAGAAGCTATGTCGACACCCAGGAGTTATGTCGACACCAGAAGAAAGGCATGTGTCGACACTCAGGAATTATGTCGACACACAGAACTTGTGTCGACACACACTCAACGCCATCTTACCGCAACAGTTATACTGGGTCTGAAGACTTGTGTCGACATACAGGACTTGTGTCGACACACACTCAACGACAGCTGGACATACACTCAACATCATTTGTCTGCATCAGTTATGTTAAGACTAGAAGCAGTTGTGTCGACACACAGGACTTGTGTCGACACACACTCAACGACAGCTGGACATACACTCAACGCCATCTTTCAGCATCAGTTATGTCAAGACCAGGAGCAATTGTGTCTACACACGGGACTTGTGTCGACACATACAAACATAAGCTGTGTCGAGTAGCAGAAGAATGACTATGTCAACACATGGAGTGTTGTGTCGATATCATCAAGACTTGCGTCGACACTTAGTCTATTTGTATCGATACATGTGAAACAGTTTGCTGAATGGTTCATGCTGAGTTGTAAAGTCTTTAAGGAATCAACTGTCATGACTGGTGACTCGACAACTGTCATAACAACCAGGTCTAACACCTTTGTCAGAACTGACAGAAGGTTGTTACAAACCGGATCAGCCGGTAATCATGAGAAAACTCTATATAAAGGACTAATACTTGACTACCAGAAGAGACAGATACAGAGATAAAAAAAGGGTGAATCATCCAAAAAGAGAATTCAACAACAAGAAAAGGGGAGACCCTTAAGAAGGCAGATTCTGAATAGTCTGCAAGAGAAGATTTAGATCTTATTCTGAATTCAAGGAAGGAGCTGACAGGAGATCAACTTCTATATCAAGTAAAGTTCAACCTTATTGTGTTCTATCAAGAAGCTTTGAAATAGCTAAGTCAGGTTGAATCTGAAGATTCAGTTTATTCAAGAACTGATCAAAAAGCTCACACCTATAGAGAGTTCTATCTGGTGATATCTTCATATCTCTTAAATAATTAATTTCTTGTAGGATCTTTTGTAAGATCTGAGTTGTAAGCATGTAATTATAAAGGCTGAGGTAGGGCTGAGTGCCTGAGGTATATGACTTATAAAAGTCTGAGTTGTAAGCCTAGTGATAAAGGCTGAGGTAGGGCTGAGGCCTGAGGTAGGATTCTTGGGAAGGATCTGAAGTAAGACTTGTATAAGTCTGAGCTGTAGGAACCAATCTGGTTCTGAGTTGTAAGATCTGTGGATCTGAGTAAGTGAAAAGAAGTTGGGCTGAATCCAGTTCTCTACTAGATAGACGAAGGGGGAAAGTGGATGTACCCATACCTTGGGGAACCACTATAAATTTGGTGTATGTTGTGCTGTGATTTTGGTGCTGTGATTTGCATTTTCTGTGCTAAGTAAGAAATAGTTAATTGCCTAAATTATTAAAGATAATTAGAACCTATTCACCCCCCTCTAGGTGTCTCGGCTCTTGAAATAAGTCTTTCAAATACCATCAGAGCTACACTTGGATTTTCACCCCTATGTGAGGATGATAATACTGCTGAGTCTGGTGTTCAACCTGCCTACATTGAAGGGGATCAGCCAGAGGTTGCATAGATCATTTTTCCTCCACCTGATTTTGACATAGTCCAGCATGAAGTTCAGTAAATGTATAGCCCTCCACAAGAGGCACAAAATATTATTATTGAAAAGGTAGAAATGTCAGAGGCTGCAAAGGAAGCTTAGAGGGAGGCACAACTTTCCAAGAAAAGGTTTAGATAACAGGCAGAACTGAAGCCTGATTAAAGAAACCAGCTGATGATACTGAACCTAATATGCAGGCTAAGATCAGATCTAGAAAAGGAATAGTAATCAAGGAGCCTAGTCTATCTTAGGATAAATAGGCTAATATGTAGAACAATGTAATCTTTTGATTTTTGTTTTTTTTTAAACATGTAAACCTAAAATTTTCTGATTAATGAATGAAATCAGTTTCAGTATTGATTTTAGTTGTTATCCTGCAGTGAAATGTATGTACATCTATTTTTTCTGTGTTTTATTATGAGTGACGTATATCTTTGACTAAGAGGTCTGACTTCTCCAAATATTAGAAGATTGTTGGGTGCACTGAAAAATATGTACCAGATTTGGAGAAGTCTCCCCTTACTCAATGATATACATCAATTTGTATTTGATGGGATGTTTGAGTTTCAGTGTACAGGTTTAAGAAATGCAGGAAAAATTTCTAAGTACAAGTGTTGACACTTGTAAGAAATTGTGTCGACACCAGAAGCAGGAGCTGTGTCGACACCCAGGGATTGTGTCGACACCTAAAGAAGGAGCTGTGTCGATGCCCAGGAATTGTGTAGACACCTGAAGCAGGAGCTGTGTCGACACCCTGGAGTTATGTCGACACTAGAATAAAGGCATGTGTCGACACCCAGGAGTTATGTCATCACCAAAAGAAAGGCATGTATCGACACACACTCAACGCCATCTACCAGCAACAGCTATACTGAGTCTGAAGGGCTTGTGTCGACACACAGGACTTGTTTCGACACACACTCAATGACGTCTAGACAACACTCAACGCCATCTATCAACAACAGCTATACTTAGTCTGAAGGGCTTGTGTCGACACACAGGACTTATGTCGACACACACCCAACGACGTCTAGACAAACACTCAATGCCATCTGTCAGCATCAGTTATGTCGAGACCAGGAGCAGTTGTGTCGACACACAGGACTTGTGTCAACTCATACAAACAAAAGCTGTGTCGAGAAGCAGAAGAATGACTGTGTCGACACATTGAGTGTTGTGTCAACATCATCAAGGCTTGTGTCGACACTTAGTCTTTTTGTGTAGACACATGTGAAGTAATTTGCTGAGTGTTTCCTGCTGAGATATAAAGTCATTGCAGAATCAGCTATCATGGCTGAAGACTTGACAACTATCATAAACAATAAGTCTGACATCTTTGTCAGAACTGTCAGAAGGTTGTTACAAACCGGATCAGCCGGTAATCATTGAAAAACTCTATATAAAGGACTGATCCATGATAACCAAAGTATCAAGGGAAGTGATTAAGAGGGAACAAACCAACACAGAACTAGAGAGAGAATTCAACAACAAGAAAGGGGGAACTCTTAAGAAGGCAGATCCTGAACAGTCTGCAAGAAAGATTCAGATCTAATTCTGAATCTAAGAAGGGAGCTGTCTGAAGATCAACTTCTACACCAAGTCAGGATCAACCTCATTTTGTTCAATCAAGAAGCTTTGAAAAAGCTAAGTCAGGTTGGATCTGAAGTATACAGTTTATTCAAGGACTGATCAAGAAGCTCACACTAATTGAGAGTTATTTCTGGGGGAAATTTCTATATAACTAAATCTTCTTTTTCCCTGTAAGATCTTTTATAGATCTGAGTTGTAAGCCCGTATTTATAAAGGCTGAGGTAGGGCTGAGAGCCTGAAGTGTAGGACTTGTGACAGTCTGAGTTGTAAGCCTGGTGATAAAGGCTGAGGTAGGGCTGTTGCCTGAGATAGGGTTCTTGGGAAGAATCTGAGGTAGGACTTGTATAAGTCTGAGCTGTAGGAACCTATCAGGTTTTGAGTTGTAAGATATGTGGATCTGAGTTAGTGGAAGGAAGTTGGGCTGAATCCAGTTCTCTACTGGATAGGCGAAGGGGGAAAGTGGATGTACCCATAACTTGGGGAATCACTATAAATCTGATGTATTGTGTTGTGTTGTATATATTATGCTGTGGATAGTATATTCTATGCTGTGATAGATCTAGTTACTTGCCTAAATTTATTAAAGGAAATTAGATCCTATTCACCTCCCATCTAGGTGTCTAGGCTCTTGAAATCAAGTCTTTCAATATTTGACACCACCACCAAGAAAAAATAACCAATTCTGACAATAAAAATGGTTGAAGTTTCTTAGGTGGGATTGGGTGTTTACCAACGAAACCAGACCCTTAATATAATCATCATACAACAATAACCTAGATATTTTACTTAGATCATGTTTTATCAACAGCCATGGTGTAACACCTCCCCTGTAATGACCATATAATATGGGTCCGGCCGGGGCCCCACAATATACGGACGCCACAACTTTAGCATTAAAAGATGATATTAACTACCCAACTCATAACTCAGGATAAAGTAATAGCAGAAACAGAAAACAAGACGAGAAGTTATCCACATCCATAAAGTATCAACTCAGCCTTAAGGCCTTACAACAAAAGAGAGAGTCCAAAACTCAAATAACAACATCAAACACCAACGTGCATAAGCACTCCTAGACTACCTCGGCATGTAAATCGGAAACATAGTGCATCAAACATACAATACCACAAAATAGAGTTATTACACAACTTGAAACACTTCATGAGGCTTAGGCCTTTTTGGCCGGCGAGCTAGCTCCTGCTTGCGATCCGTACCCTGTAAAAATTTGGTGGTAACGTGGGTCAGCAAAGGCTGACCTCAACTGTGTAACCAACACATCTACTCCCTGTCGACCCTAGTGGACCCCGGGGTACTCCATCACCCTGCAGGTCAGTACTTCGTATGCAAAATACATAAACATGTAAAGTAGTAAAACAAGTTTGGATGTCTCATATAACAAACATGTTTCTACGTTGAGCACAAGAAAAAGGGGGCCTACAGTGCAACATGAATGCAATCCTGGGTTTCACCCAAGGCACCCTAAGCGTATGAATCTAACACATCATCACGCATCATCAATCGGGTACTTTCAATTTCCCCATCGGCGTCAAGACGCAAACAAAGAGGGGTAATGCATTTCCCCTAACGACATACAAGCTGCCATACAGAACTCTTATCAAGGCCCCACCCGCTCGTGGGTCTTAGACCCGGGCTTGCCTGCAAACTCTGACTTCTCACGTCAGGATTCCGTCTCACACACAGATTGATTCTGAGAACCCCTGCTGGACCCCACCGGCTCGTGGGCTTCATTGCTCGGGCTTGTCCTATGCTTGGCGTTCTCGTCAGTCTCACAGAAGGGGACTAGTCTCGCTGGAACACTCTCCCCACATGACTTGCACGCCACGGGATATCCAACCGACCACGGAGACCAGCCGCACCTTAGCAAATCACAATCAATAGTTTTTCCCACCCTAATCCATCATTCGTACGAAAACATTCCCGCGCACCAAGGAAACCATCTACCGCCAACGCGGAGCTAACCTCGTCCGGTTCCGGTTACACGTACTCACTCGAAAAAAGGGGGAAAACCTATACATCACAAACGACATCTTGCCACAACGGATTTCTACAAAATCCTTAAGGCTCGCTATGTAACATCACCGAGTCGGACTAATGGTCGCGACTACGGCTTCACCCACAATGCCTAATCCACTAACGAAGCGGATCTCTAATGAAAATTATGTCGGGGATGGACACAATCGACCTGGTGGTTCATCTTGAACCATGACGACCCAAACCCCTCTCATTTGAGAGATCCGGTGCCCAAAAGCTTGAAAAAAAGAGATGCTATGCACGCATCCTAGAGACCAAGAGGAGAAATGTCGTTACCTTACGACCCCTCTTCCTAGCCATGGAATCCTTACTTGAACGGCTTGACACGAGCGCCTCCACGCCCTTTCCACGGATCTGGTCTCGGAACGGCGATCGGAGCTCCGAAGCTCCGTCAATGGCGGAAGAAGTTCTCTCATTCCTCTTCCCTTATCTTCCTCTCCAACCCTAGCTCACACTCTCAAAGGCTGAGAAAATGAGGGGAAAACCCTCTCAGCCCTAAATAAGCACTTTGGGCGGAAGATCATGGGCCGTTGGATCGATTTTGAGGAAGCATCAGACGACCATGAACGAAAATAACAGAACAACACCCGCCCGCACGAGGAGTGGCATACGACCAGTGGTCGTGCGCACTAGAACCCCTGATAGTGCGATCGCCACTAGCAGAACTCTAGAAAGAAAGGGATAAACGCGCACGAGCAACAGTGCACGACCAGTAGTCATGCGCACTCTGTCCAATGGTTGTGCGTTCACCCAGGCAGAACTTGGAAAAACGGAGAATAGTGCGCACGAGCAGTGGTCGTGCGCACTAGATCCAGTGATCGTGCGCTATATTCAACTGCCGAAAATAGCGACCCATCGCCCGGGATATCCCTACCGCTGGGCATTAGCTTGCAACGACTCCAGGTCTGAAAACCGGGGTGTTACACATGGAACCAATTCTCAATATCAAAGGACTAATCCCATAACATGCGCATTGCACGTCTGCTTTTACTGGAGTCGTGCGATCAATAGTTGAGGGTGTAACAACGACAATCACTCACCTTTATGTTCAAAACTAGTTTTTTTTATGATGGTCATGCCAAACATACATTCTTTGGTGCGATGTATTTGTGCTGTCTTGGCGTGACGTGCTGGTGCTCGGGTGGGTTGTGCATATGTGATCGCAAGGAAATCCTGGCCTGACTCAGAATTTTTTAAGGAGAACCCATCAAATGTCTCCAAATTTTTGCGAGTTATGATCCGAGAAGTGATAAGCGCAAAAATTTAGGAGAATTTGACAAGAGATATTAGAGTATCAAGGACACCTTTCATTATAAGCCCTCCTACGGGGTTTATAAAATGGAGAGGGGATTTGCTCTTCTCTTATGTTGTTGCAGAAATCTTGGGGTTCTTGGAGCACTTGTTTGTCGTTCGCGTCACATGGATGTTTTGTCTCTTGTTAGAGCATTGAGCGTCCTATTGAATCGGGAGCGCTTTACCTTTCGTGCCCCTTGCATGGATGCATGTATATGACACGGTGTATTGATTTGGTGGTTGCCATTGGGCGTGAGCGCTTGGAGCTGACGCCGGAGCGTAGAGTAATGGGACGTTTGCCCCATTTGTCCGAATGGCACCCGAGGGCTCGAAGTTTGTTTTTAGCTGAGTGACACAGGAGGACTCGTGGTTGATCCTGGCAAAAGAGTCTTTGTTCCTGCCTCATGATCTGTTCCTTTGACTGGGGTCAGTCTAGGTGGAGGTGGCGAGGAACCTTCATTCGTTCGCGGTTTAGGAGAACTGGGGTTCGTCCAGGTGGAGGTGGTGAGGAACCTTCGTTCGTTCCCGCCTCAGGTGAACCGGGGTTCGTCCAGGTGGAGGTGGCGAAGAACCTTTGTTCGTTCGCGCCTTAGGATAACCATGGTCCGTCCAGTGGAGGTGGCAAAGAACCTTTGTTTCTTCGTGTCTCGGGAGAATCGGGGTCCGTCCAAGTGGAGATGGAGACGAACCTTTGTTCGTTCGTACCTTAGGAGGACCGGGATTTGTCCAGGTGAAGGCGCATATGGACTTTTTTCCATCTCGCCTGAGAGGTGCAAACAGACCTTTATCCATCTCTCCTGGGAGGTGCAAAAAGATTTTTGGCTACTCGTTTGGGAGATGAAGAAAGGCTTTCATCAATCTCGCTTGGGAGATGCAGAAAGACTTTTATCTATCTTGTCTGGGAGGTACAAAAAGGCTTTCACCGATCTCGTCTGAGAGGTGTAGAAAGGCTTTTGTCGATATCGCTTGAGAGGTGTAGAAGGGTTTTGTCGATCTCTCTTTCGGGGTTATCCGTCCGTTGTGATAGGGAAAACAAATACTTTATTGTCGGGAAGGAATATATAAATGTTCATGAATTTCTTCTTGCGGCATATTATGGAGAAAACAAGGAAAGTAACTGATAGCATGAGGCGTGCTAGATCAAGCCCTGTCTAATCCTTCACGGGTTGGGTCCTGGCCGGGGTGTACCTGTTGAAGGCAACAGGGTCGTGCTGCCTCCTGATCGCCCTGTACGACACCTAATCCTCCTGGGGTGACGAACTTCATAACTAGGTGTGGAATAGATGGGATTGCCTCGAAGGGTGTTTGGAACGGCCGACCGAAGATTGCGTTGTACGCCGAGATGGAGTCGACTTCCATGAACTGAACGTTCAGGGTGGCTTGCCTTGGGAACTCCCCTAGGGTGACAGTGAGAGTGATCGTCCCCCGCATAGGTATTGGTGCATTGTTAAAACTGCATAGCAGTCCGATTGCTGTCCCGAGGCGCTCTTGGGGATCTTCATGCCGAGCAACGTGGACGCGAACAGGACGTCCACCGAGCTTCCGTTGTCGATCAGTATCCGCCTGACCCTGAAGTATGGATTGTTGATTCTTGCGCTGATGACGAGGGGGTCTTGGTGCGGTGTGCGCACACCTTTTAAGTCTTCGTCCCTAAAGCTGATGGCGGTATCCGTTAGTGGCTTCGGGTCTTCCGGGTCCTACTTATGTTGGGCGACGGAGATGACTTGGAAGGGTGAGCCAGCAATGGTATGGACCTCCCTGACCATTTTCCTGCCCCTTTGTGAATCCTGGCATGCCGGGGGTTGATCCTGCCCTGGCCGGTGCGGCGGGGGCCGATTGGGCATGCACTTGATTTTGTAAGTACCTCTCTAGATGTCCCCGCTGGATGAGGCATTCAATCTCCTCCTTTAATCAGGTGCAGACCTCTGTGTGTGTCCGTTCCCGCGATGGTATTTGCAATACTGCGCCTGGTCTCCCCGGTTTGGGGGAAATGACTTAAAACGTCGGAGCATGCCCGAGTCCTGAATGGCCATGAGCACCTGTGTTCAGGCAGTATTTAACGAGGTGAATTCCCGGTGCCAGTGGGAGCCTTGATCCTGTCGGGGCTTGCTGCGACAGCCATCGCTTCGGCGGTGTGTCGGGAGTGCAGTCTCATGCTCCCTCTTCCGCTTGGAGGTATTATTGGCGACGGACCTCAATGGCCTTGTCAGCCACGATCTGTTTTTCGACCCGGTGAACAAGGTTTGCGTAGCTTGGAACTATTTCTCGCATTAGAGTTAAGCCTTGCGAGCAGTGCAGTTCGGTGTGGTTTGGGGGCAAACCGAAACCACACCGCGGGGGTGAGGTTTTCGACCGGCCAAAACCGCACCGTACCGAAACGTGCGGTGCGGTTTGGCATCGGTTTGTGCGGTGCGATTTCGATTTTTTGACAGCTTTTTTGATCTTTTACTAAGACAATTAAAAATCAGTTTAACACTTTAACTTATTGAAATAAGTAGAATCAAATATCCAGTGCTCTATTGTATTGCTAATTGGCCCAATTCTACATCTAACAGTAACTTTTACTACCATCATAGTTTACTGTAATCTAATATAATACAACAGCATATCAGGCCAGACAAATGTTGAAAAAAAGCTATTGAAGGCAATCTGTAACTAGATCCTTACACATGTTAACCATCAGATGCTCTAATAAATGTGATATTCACATCAAATCTCCAGGTCCACCAAGAGTACATGTTCAAATAAATGGATATGCTACAGCTAAGGGAACTCTTTCACATGTGTTTCTATGCTGCCCCCAATATTATGATTAAAACTTGAAAAAAATTTGTTGCTTCCTTTACCAAGAAAGACCAGAAAAACCCATGTGAAAGCAAATAATAAGGCAAGTACATAAGGTTTTATGCATTTATATGATCATAAAGTTTTATGCATTTATATGATCATGAACGCAACAATAATGACATCAAATCACGAGACTGAAGATGATTAAATCTTAATATGGTTTCGGTTTTTTAAAGAGTTAAAGGGTCACGGTTTCAGTTTTCTTAATTTTAAGAAAGTTGGCTGGTTGGGTGCGGTTCCGCTGGTTTTAGGTAATTCAACCAAAAAATTTTCAGACCAACTAATTGACTCACGGTGCGGTGCAGTGTGGTCGGTTTTTAAGAATTCCAAGTCAAACTGAACCGCAGATGTGCGGTTTTCAGAACACGCAAACCGAACCGCAGATGTGCGGTTTTCAGAACACCCAAACCGAACCGCAGATGTGCGGTTTTCAGAACACCCAAACTGAATCGCACCGCACCCGATCGGTTCGGTTTAAAATAGGGTGCGGTGTGGTGCGGTTTTGCGGTTTGGTTTGGTTTTCGGTTTTCCTGCACATGCCTAATTAGAGTGGAGTAGAATCCACTCAGGCAGAGCCCTCTGAAAAAGACACCGCAAAGGAGCTTCAGATCGACTCCTGGGATTTGTCGTGCCTCGGGGGTGAAGCGGTGGAAGAGCTCCTTGAGTGAATCTCCCTCATTTTGGCGAATGCCGGAGAGGTGAGAGGGGTCTCTGACGAACCGCCGGCTGACTATGAATTGGTTGATGAAGAGACAGGTGAGCTCCCCAAAGTTGTTGATCTCCCTCTTCTGTAAGGAGTGGAACCATGTGTGTGCTTGCCCTTTTAGAGTCGTGGGGAATACTTGGCACATCAATTGATCAGGCACGTTGAAGAGACGCATGATCGTCTCAAAGTGATTTACGTGCTCCAGGGGATCCTCCAACTCATGAAAGGCCTCAAAGTGTGTCAACTTGAATCCATGTTGTACTGAGTGTGCCAGGACTTGAGGAGCGAGCGTGGACCCATGGTATAAGGGGCATCGTGCGTTCACGGGACGACATCGTTCTTGGGCATACCACTCTTCGATCACATCCCTTATCTCCTATCGAGTGAGTGTTCGATCGTCTTGTCGGGAATCCATGCCCATTGGGCGAGGGTCGGGTTGAGTGTTAGCCTGTTGCTCTGTCCTTTGGGCGGTGTGCATGAAACTTGCTTCATAGGAGAGTTCTTCGACAAGGGGATCATCATGGCAAGTCGCAACCTGAGGCAGGGGCGCGCTCCTGCACAGCCACCGGTTGTGCTCAGTGTGCATCGACAGCATTGGGAGGATTGGACACTCCTAGATCCGGCAAGAGAGTGAGTACTTCTGCCTAGCACTCCTCCATTAGTCGGGCTCGTTGCTCCACCAAGTTCGCAAGCACAACGACAATGGATCCATCGAACAGTGGAGCGCTGCTTGTAGGCGAGCTAGCGAGGGCTAATCCAGCGCGCTCTTCCGAGGTCGTGCTGTTAGCGGTGCACGCACTCCTCCTTGTCATTGCTTCTAGTTGTGGGATGCTTGCTGCCTTCGAGAAGTTGCAGACTTTGGGAACACTTTCCCACATATGACATCAAACTATTGCGGATCACCCAGTTTTTCCCCGGTCCAGAGAATTGGACCACCTTAGCTTGTAATTGGACCGGGCACGCAAACAGTAAAAGAAAAACAACAGCGAATGACAAAAAGCTTTTTTTGACGTGGAAAACCCGGAAAGAGTGAAAAACCACGCGGTTGGATCTGTGTCGGGCTAAAATCCACTATTTCGCCGGAGATTACAAGAGTTGAGGCAATTTCTCGGAGGGTGACAAACCACCTCTCCGTTACAAGTACAAAATATGGAAGCAACGGGAAAAAAAACAAAGCCCTTGGAACCTAGGTGGAAGCGCTCAGATAGTGAAAATCTCTAAGTTCTTGAAGGCTCGATGGAAGCGCTCTCGTTGAGCCGAAGTCTTGATAAGAGTACCTTTTTGGAGAAGGAAAAGTTGTGTTCTTCCAACCTCGAGACGTCTTCGTGCTAGAGATGGAGTGGAGAGAATTCCAAGCGAAAGAACGATCTAAGTCTCACGCTATCGCCGGAAAACCTCAGAGCTTTTTCTAACCTCTGGCGTTGCTTGTCTTCAAATGAAGGCATGATGCCCTTTTATAGTTTTTTGAAGACATACGTCGGTAATTGCGTTGGGCGTGCGCAAGGGAGCGCCCTATCACGGACTTGTCTTAATGCAGGTCTGTGACAGCCCGCCTGCCTGGGCACGGTGCGTGCGTGCGTGCCCAAGAGGCGTGAGCTCGCACCCGCCCGGCTGCCCGGGAGCGCGCACCCGCCCGGCGGCCCGGGCACGCTGCGAGCGCTCCCCCGCCTGGGTGCGATGCATGCGTCGCGGTTGGCTTGGGTCCTCTTTTGAGGTGATTTTGGGCATTTGGGTGAGTGCAGATCGGTGTGCGCGACTCGCTCGAATGGGTTGACTTCCCTTCGTGTTTTAGTTGAAGTGCTACCGGTTTGCCCCGATAATCTCTAGGGTGAACCCCATGGAGACCATATTTAAATTTTGGGGGTGCCAATAATCATATTAGAAATTTAGAATCCTATATATAATTTTTTAAGAGATTATAGATTTTTTTTTTAAAAAAACTGCGAATAACGATATTAAAACTGTCCCCTCTACAAAATATAACACAGCTCGGCCCTCTGTGTACTCAATTTAGGGTTGTTTCTCAGGGTTCCCTCGCTGCTTCGTTGGGCAAAGGGAACTCCGCCCGATAAGCAGTTCTTCAATACCTGCTCTCGATCAAGAGACTCTCTAATCGGCGGATATGGCGGGCGGAAACTTCATCGGCCGAATCCTCAGCTACGTCGTCAACGAATTGGTGGTTGAAGGGCTTGCCAACAAGTAATTTCTTCGCCGATTGATTTACTTTTTATAGATTCTTTTTTTTTTCTGGTTTTACTCAGAGATACGTGACTTGGCTTCAAAGATGAATCTTCGCTAGCATCCTGACCAACGATGAAGCTATATGCCGCCGCTTTGGATGTATTCTACGAGGAACTTCTCATAGCCGTTCATGAAGATACTCAACCATGCGATATTCCTCACCCACAGGGATTTCACATAAAAGCAGTTTTTTTGCATACCCCTTCAACAGTATCTATGCTATAACTTGATTGTTAGAGAGAAGAATAAAAGTATACTAGTTTCCAATTAGTTCTCAATTAAGATATCAAAATAGCAGGAATCCTCTTATAGGCTCCATTCGTTCGGATGGTTTTGAGAAGGGGGAATTGGTTTTGGTCCCAAATCAAAACTCATGTGATTGAAATTGGGAGTCAATTTCAATTCTCATGTTCGGTTGCCGTTGAGGAAGGCAGCCGATTTTAGGTTTAGGGTTAAAGAAGAAGAAGATGGAAAAGTAGTGATAGGAGAACAGTGTTGGAAACATACTCTGAGCCTCAACTATTAAAAAAAGTATTATCAATATTGTATTGAGTGGTAGCTAATCAATGGCACACCAAACTTGAAGATTTGATGCGAGTCAAGTTCGTGTTGAATCAAAGATGATTGTTTTTTAGGGTTTAGCTAATTATCAAGCCGAATTGAGCCAGCTCTATCAACTTTTTAATCTCTTATGATCTCCTAATGGGGTAGCTTTAAGTTTGGACAATTATCAAATATGATTAGCAGCCTTGCTTCTGATTAGTTTGGTATTTAGCTCATTGGCTTCACTATAATTGTGTTATTTGCAATAGGCCCTCAATGATTTCACATTTTTGTTGTTACCTTTGATGATAGTTTTTTATCCTCCCCTTAGATTGTTCCTAATCCATCTGGATAATTTGGACCAGTACATGAGTAGGGCTTCTAACTTCATATATCTTTCTCAAGGGCTTCACTGAATTATTGGAGATAATTATCAATCTACTCTACTTTCATTTTCCGTTGGCGGCGATTGAGTTTTTTTGTATGAACATTTCATAACCAGAGGAGAGTGTGTACATTCATGCACTTTGTTACCATGTCTTATATTTAGTTATGATTATATGAATGTTTGACACAAGGAATGAAATTTATTTAGATGCTTAGGAACATGTCTCTGTCTTGTATGACAAAGATTAATTGTTAAGGTTAGGTTGACAACCACCAACAAATTTATCATCAATATCACTGTTATGGATTCACTTTTGAATTTTACTAGTGCTAGGGCATTCTCCAGGAATGATGTGCTACTATCTATCCCAATTATGATGAAATGTAAACAACAGTCACTTAGGTTCAATACTAAAATTAAATTTACTACTTGGTATTTGAGGAATTTAATTGCAAATATTAGATAATTGGCGGGCATGTTTATTGGTTGGGTAAATACTAGATAAATGGTAGGAAAAAGAAACATTTTTGCAATGATTGTTAGGTGATATGGCAAGAGTGTCTACATGCAATATGGAGTAGTGGTTGTGGTGGTAAATTTAAGAGTATAAAGAAAACACTTAAAATAAATAATTGCCCGAGTATTCAACTATGGGAGTTGAAATGTGAACAATTGATTAGTAATATGATAAATTGGGGCTGTTTAGTGGAGCCAAATTGGTCGTGGGATAAAATGAATATTCCCTAAGAAAATTGTCGTAAATGTTATATGAGAGTCTTGAAATGGATCATTTGTTGATAAAAAAACTGATTGTGGTGCGGAGAGGTACAAAATTTTATGAAGGAAAGAAATGTGCTTTTTGAATGACGACACATTAAATATTGCTGAGCCTTTAAGGTAGCGTTTGGTTGGGCTTTTTGCCTGCGGTGCGGTGCAAACGCACCGTCATTTTGCGAGTAAGCAACGTTTGGCGCAGCTTTATTTAAAACCTCCGGTTCTAATATTCCGTTGTTTTGTTCTATTCCCTGTCCGCTATTCATTATCGCGTTCAGCCGCAGAAGCCAGCCGCCCCCGAAAACCCTATCGACCTGTGATTTCCGCATCCCCCTCTCGCGAGCGGCGAGCCAGCAATCACTGCTGTTTTCCCTGTTGGCGACGGCGAGAAACCACCGCTTCGGAGTTCGGTATGTCTCGCTCTCTTCCTCGCCAGATATGATTTTCGCCAGTTTTGTTTCGCCGTCGTTTTCGCTGGTTTTGTTTCTTTCCTCGCCGAAAGGATTTTAGGATTCTGAAAAGGTAAGCATACCAAAAGAGCAGGAGAGCTGGAGATTCTGAAATTTCCAATTACAGTTTGTTAGAAAGGGTTGCTTACCTCGCCAGTTTTGATTCTTTCTACGCCGGAAGGATGTGAGTAATCTACTGTTCTCCTACTTTACCAAAAGGTAAGCAACCCTTTTTCATTTCCAGTTCATTCTACACCGTATAGTTTAGGTATTGCTTCAATATGGAGCATTGGTCATTAACAGTGCACTTGTAATACACTATTTCAGAATCACAGTTTCAATTTTGAAATATGTGTTTCTATTAGGTTTCTAATAGATATAACAAGTGTCATAACAGGAATTCCGCATACATTTGTGGCTGACTTTTGTGTTTCTCCTTTTTTTCCAGAGAGCATTGAGTCATTTCTTCCACTTTCACTGTGGCTGACTTTTGCTTCAAATCTGATTTTTATAGTGTTTATACCATGACATTTTTGAGTGTTCTGTTTTCATTCTGAACCGAGGCTTCTTTATCATGTGTGTGTGGGTGTTTTCATTCTGAACCGAGGCTTCTGAACCGAGAATGAAGTTTTATATTGTGTTATATTTGGGAAAAAAAAATTAATTCAAAACTCCATTTTCAATCCAAACAACTTTTTGAAAACTCCGTTTTGTAAACTCTGTTTCACCCAAACAGTTTTTTAACAAAACTCTGTTTTCCAGAATCAGCACTTATTCTATCAGCAACAGTTCATCAGCAGCTTTCCATCAGCAACAGCCCAACCAAACAGAGCCTAAGAAAACTAAAAATATACTAAAACTGTAGTGAACAAAGCAAAAAATACATTTTTTGATGATTTGTATAATATACTTGATAGTTGATACTAAGAGTCGGTGGGAGTGTAGAATAGTTAATACTGAGTACACGAGATTTAGAAACTAAATGAGAGTTTTAAATAAGAAATTATTTTGAAAAGCATAAGATCAGAATAATTGAGAATATTATAAATTGATCTAAAATTGAAAGTGAAATTTGTTTTGAAGAAGATGCATAAAGGTAATATGTTGGGTGATTGGGTCCTAATGATATACATGTTGAATTTTGGAACATTATATGTGATATTGCTTTGGAATGGTTGACAAGTGTTTTCAATGAAATTTTAATACTAAAGGATGTCAGATTGTTAGAGAAGAACTGTATTTGTTCTAATATTTAAGAATAAATTTAAATATTCAAGATTGCGCTAATTTAAATATTCAAGATTGAGGCAATGAGTGAGAGTGATGGAGCATATGATTTTTTTAATCTCAAAGAATTAATTCGGTTTCATGCTTGGGAGATCAATCATGAAAATGATTTTTATGTTAAGATAATTGGGGGAAATATATAGAGCTAATGAAAAATTTCTTAGGATTTTTATTGATCTAAAAAAACATATGATCAGGTATCATGGAAATTGATCTAGATACATTTTAAGAAAGAAATGTGTATTAAAGATATGGTGAAGTTGTTAAGGATATGTAGTGAAGAAGCGTTAACTAATATTGGAAGTAGTAGTGTAGTTCTCCAATCACGATAAATTCACATCAAGAATCATCTTTGAGTTTTGGAGATGCTTATAAATGATATGCAAAGTGAGATTTGTGCTTTTTCTAATGACATAGTTCTAATACCAAGACATTTATAGTGTTACATTTAAAAAATAGAGCAATGAAGACATTGTTTAGAAGATATGCAAAGTGAGATGTATGTTTTTTCCAATGACATAGTTCTAATACCAAGACATTTATAGAGTTACATTTTAAAAAATAGAGCAATGAAGACATTGTTTAGAAGATAGAGGACTTCAAATTAGCATAACAAAATTTGAGTACTTCATATACAATTTTAGGGTGGGTGGTATTAAAAATTATCAGTTTATCTTATTCAAAAATAAATTGCTTCATAAGCCACATGATAGGTTTAAGTGCCTTGGATTGATTATGCCGAAGAATGAGAATATAAATGAGGATATAATCACGAGAGTTAACCTTGAGTAGTTAAAATGGAGAAGTGTGTTCGGAGTACCGTGTGATAATGTTAGGTAATTGAAGGATAAAGCCTCTGGAGCTACCTTCATGTTGTAGATTTTAGTACCTTGGATTGATTATTTAGAAGAATGAGAATATAAATATGAATGCAACTTCTAGAGTTAATTATGGAAAATCAACATGGAGAAGTGCATCACTGATATAGTGTGATAAGATTGGGTAATTGAAGGATATAACCTCTAGAGCTGCCTAGGTGTGATAGGTGTGTAGGATATAACCCTAAACCTTAGATTGATTATTTCGGAAAATGATAGTTTAAATTATCGTATTATCTCTTGTGTTAAAGTTAAAATGAAGAGGTGCCTTGAGAATCCTATGAGATAAGGGATATATTAGAGAATTAAATTTTATAAAAGTGCTATTAGGTTGATAATGGTGTACGCATTTGAATGCTGAACAGTAAAATGTCGTTGATATCTATGTTGAGTGTGGTAGGAATAAAAGTGTTAAATTGAACAATAGGGACAAATGAAAAATGAGGATCATAAAGACGTCCTCAAATAGTTCGTGTAAATTTTTTGATGTTGATATTGGGTGATAATGCTTATGACTTTATTATAGAAAATACAAAGAGATCCTTTGATGCAGTGGTAGGCGGACAAAAACTTCAATTAATGGAAAGGAAATTTAAATGCAGTGCACATGCAAATGTGAGATAACTCCATATTAAGATCATCAAACAAGTAATAAAAAAATAGCTCTAAACAACAATATTCACAATTGAAAACAGACAATGATGAATAAAGAACAATTATAAATAACCAATGAGATGAGGCGCAATTCCGTTCAAGTGCACCGAATGCGTCCCACAAGTTAAACGATGAATAAGGATTACAAACACTTAAGAGAATTAAATCCCAAAGCAATAGTTCATTACCAAAGCAAACAACACAAAAAATAAAACATCTCTACCTCAATTTGCTCGTGTGTGTGGTGACGGGAATAGGGATGGGAGGTCGAAGGCAGGGTTGTCGACCTTGGCTCGAGATTGGCTCTCCAAGTGGGTTGTAGGAGTGGGGTTGCTGTAGATCTGGTGGGTTGGGTTAATTGGGGGAGTGGGTTGTGGGTGTGTTGTTGGACGGGGTTGGGGGAGGGTTATCTGACAAGTGGTGATGAGGTGGGATGGCGGGATGGCGGGATGGCGGGAGAAGGGGTGGTCGAGATCGGGATCTAGCGAAACAGGTGATGGGATGGCCGGTTGAGGGGTGCCGGACGGAGAGAAGGGCAGTAGAGGAGGGGGCGGGGTCTCCCGTGGAACGGAAGGGTCGGGTGGGAAAACGGGGTTGCTGGAGGGGCAGGAGTTGGGATGCAAAAGGGCGCCTGGGTGTTAGGAGGGGGCGGGAAGGCAATAGCGTGGCTGGGAAAGGAGCGGCTAGGCTGGGAAGGGGCTTACTAGAGAGGGAGGGTTACAGGTCGCCGTTGGTAGAGCCGCACGAATCGACCGCAGGTCGCCGCTGGAAGAGCCGCACGAATCCACCAAAAGTAAGACCGGTTGCAATATGCAACTCCCGATCCTTAATTCTTGCCACACACATGGATATATATAGGGAGAGATGGAAAATAAAACTAGGGCATCCCGATGGACGACTAATAATATTCGAGCCGATCGGGGGTTAAATACAACACAAATAAAATAAAATAAAATATCAAAAAGACTCGGAACGATCATCCGGGCGCATCCGCGGACTCGGATCGCCCAAATGGGTCGTCGATCACCGACTCCTGCGGGAGTAGACACGCGTAGGCCGTCGATCGCCATCAACTCCCCCCGACTTGAAAGCACTCATCTCCGGTGAGTGAAGGCAGTCGTACTCTCGGCGTAATTTTGGGGCAAGTCTCTCGAGCTCCTCAGCAAAAATCTAAGTATCGTAAGAAACCGGACGAGCGAGCCAATGAACCAAGTAATGCAGGACCATCTGACTGCCCATCGTAGTGAAGTCGTGACCAATGATCTGTAGTGCATCTCCGGTAGGCGTAGGCGACTGTCGAAGCAATGTATCTCTGTCTGAAAGTGGTGTTGGTGGAACTATCGGCGGGGTGGTGTGGTCCTCTGAGCGGCGCTCAACCGTCCGCGACTGCCTGGGCATGGTGGGTGCAAGGGTGCCAAAGAGGGGTGGGGCAAGCGGTGGCTCAGGGGTAGCTGGAGATAATGGGTCCACATACACTCTCTCGGCGTAGTAAGGAGTTAAATCCTTCACATTGAATACCCGGTGAATCCCCATTGCTGGTGAGATATCAACCTCATAAGTGTTCGCACTAATCCATCGAGTAACTGTATAAGGGCCCATTCGACGACACTTAACTTCTTCGCTGCCCCCTGTGGGATCCTTTCAGGGCGAAGGCAGATCATAACTTGTTCTCCAACGTCAAAACCCTGCTCCCTCCCGTGCAGATCGGCATGAGCTTTGTAAATTTCATTACTAGCTGCGACCTTTCTCCGGACTGTCATATGTAGTGCATGTATATGCTGAATGAACAACTCAGCGGACTCACTAGGCCGGGCCTCTAATGGGACGTCAATCAGGTCGACGGGTTTCCTAGGCTCATAACCTAATATGACATGAAATGGACTCAGACCTGTGGTCTTATTGACCGAGCTATTGCATGCAAACTCCGCGACTGACAGGGCGGAATCTCAGGTGGACGGACTATCCCGAACGAGACAACGCAAAAGTGTCCCCAGACTACGGTTGACAACTTTCGTCTGTCCATCCGTCCGTGGGTGGTTGGCGGTGGAGAACTTCAGTGTCATACTGGGCTTCTTCCACAACGTCTTCCTGAAATAACTCATGAAGCGGACATCACTTTTAGAAACAATGGACGTGGGCAACTCATGATACTTGAAAACCTCCCTGAAGAACAGGGCAGCCACGTGGGGGGCATCAAAAGTCTTATGACACGGAATAAAGTGGGCCATCTTCGAAAAGCAATCCACAACAACAAAAATCGAGTCAAACTTCCGCAACGTGCGGGGAAGTCCGAGTACGAAATCCAAGCTAATATTTGCCCAGGGTTTATGGGGGATAGGTAACGGAGTGTATAGACCTGTGGCCTGTTGGGATCCCTTCGTCGTCTGGCAGATACGACAATGACGAATGACCCGTGTAACGTCCCTCTTCAGACCAGGCCAGAAGAAGCGATCCTCGACTAACGCAATCGTCTTGTACCGCCCAAAATGCTCAGCGGTCCCGCCCGCGTGAAGTTCCCAGATGAGGAAGTCCCGAAGGGAAGTTTGTGGCACACGGAGGCGAGAACTGTAAAATAGATAACCATCAGAAATGATGAAACCCTCATGGGGTTCGGGAGGGTTCCTCGACAAGGGTTGAGTAAATATCGTTAAAGTCTGGGCACTCGGGATAGTTATGTCGGATAAGCTCAAATCCTTCTACGCGTGCGCTCATGGTGTGGAGAATGGTGACCCGACCACTCAACGCATAAGTTGGCTTGTTCTCAACACCAACTCGACGCTTGAGAATGTAGTGATACTCATGCATAAACTTCACCCATTTCGCATGGCGGTGACCTAACTTCTTTTGCGAGTCCAGATATCGCAGGGCCTGTTGGTCAGAGTACAAGACAACCTTGTGTAGGAAATAATGACACCAATATCGAAGTGCCTGTACGACGGTGTAAAACTCTCGATCATAATTAGAGTACTTCTGTCGAGCATCATTCAGTTTCTCACTGAAGTGAGTAACTGGATGATCCTCCTGGTTAAGTACTCCACCGATGCCTACTCCAGACGCGTCACACAATACCTCGAAAGCCTTGGAAAAATCCGGAAGGCGCAAAACAAGAGCAGTTGATAGCTTCTCCTTAATCTTCTCAGATGCTCGGGTGGCCGCCCTAGTCCAGGAAAAATCCCCCTTGCGGAGGCAGCTCGTAATGGGGGCCATGATCGAGCAAAATCCTCGAATAAACCTCCTGTAAAAGGTGACGAGTCCGTGGAAGCTTCGGGCCTCATGGATAGTATACGGAATGGGCCACTCACAAATAGAGTTGACCTTATCCGGGTCAACCGAGATACCAGACTCCGAGACGATATAGCTTAAGAAATGCATGGATGTAGTAAAAATCGAGAGCACTTCTTCAGAGTGATATTGATGCAACCCGCGTCGCATCGTTTTATTTTATTATTGCACTCGCTATTTTTGTAGCGCTTGTCTTGCCGCGTTTGGCTTCTTTATATTGTGTTGAGTTGTACGTGCATGTTATTAGCGCTTTTGTGTAATTTTGTATCGTGCATGTTGTTCGTGCATTTTTGTTTGCTCCTTGGTGTGACCGGCTAACGAAACCCTAAATGCTCCGATAATTTAGGGATAGATTAGTTTAGTGCAAGCTTTTAATATTTAACTATTTCCTTATAATTTGTTATTTCCAAAATAATTGGGAAATATCTATAGATTTACCTTGCAATTTCATCAAGTCAGCCCACTTTCTAAGACCACCTAATCTAAGCCCATTTACTCCTCAACCTAAACCCACCCCTTTAAAAGCAAACCCCCTAACCCTAAGAAGTCGGCTGGAATTAGAACTGAACGAACCCGTTATTGGTTTTGTTCAGTTCCCCTTCAGCGTCGCACCTTGCCGAAGCCCGTTGCTGGTTCTCCAGTCCATCTCCCTCCTCGTCCAGCTTCGACGCTTCCTCTGGAGGTCTCTCCAAGGGCCGACGAGCTCTTCCCGCCAGCTTCCAGGTTGATCGACCCCTCCTCCACAGCCGTTCAACATTCAAGCCACCGCAAAATTTCCTGTTTCGACCTGCCGCCGTCTTGGATGACCACGTCTGCTTCCTACGTCATCGCTGTTGTGTCTCTAGGGTTTCGACGCCCTCTCCTACACTGCCCTGCGTCAGATCCAGCGAGTCTCCGACGTTTTCCCCCATCCCGTCGGCCTCTCCCTCTACTCCAGCACCCCGGCTACATTGAGGGGCTTCTACACTGCTGCAGCACCGTGGCCTGTGGAATCGTGATTTTGTAACGTTAATATGCACATGCGATAGTCTTACGTTTGCGAGCGATGCCTCGACCATTTATCTGTTTAAAATAGCCTGCGAAATTGCCCCGCGCCACATTTATTTTAAAAGATCTCAATTTTTATATTTCAAAACTACATCCCTAGGTTTCGGATCACATCAGTTTGGTGTGTCTGTTGGGATATCTCACTCCTATCATGGGATAGCCGAGCGTCGGTCGTTTTCAAAATTCTAAGTTTAGGATTTTACAAAAAAATAGATGATTTAGAAGTGCGTATTAAAGCTTTGCGGAAAGACGTTGAGTTATCACTGCATAACTCAAGCTTAATCTGAGTGGGTTGTGCATCTCTGTTAACAACCTTGAGGTGTCAATGCACACACATTATGCTGCTCTTGCATACCTCCCCACTTCATATCACATAGTGGAACCCGATGTTAGGTCTTTCGATAGCCCTCTTCCTCGCCTCATTAGTTTCACGACGAACACTTTGGTCTCACCCACCCCCACCGTGACACTCACTTCAGTCAAGGAGATTCTTCCTGAGCCCCTGCTTAAGGAAGAAAAGCGTCCTCCTATTTTTATCACTCTGGCTGAAGTTGTGGCTCCACGAGTCTCCACCATATTATTCCCTTCCATCGAGGAGTTTCTTCCCGAGCCCCTGCTCTAGGAAGAAGAGTTTCATCCTACTTTTATCACTCTGATGGAAGTCGTGGATCCACTTGCCCCTAGGACAACACCTATTTTAGCAACTGAGTTTCTTCCTGAGCCCCAACTCCAGGAGGAAAAGTTTTTCCCTCAATCCTCCGTCCCGACTAAAGTGGCGTGTCCCCTTGCTCACACAGAATCACAACCGTTAGTCGCCGAATTTTTTCCTGAGACCCCACCCCAGGGAGAAGAACTTATTATTGATGTGTCACCTCGGAGGACACAAAGTCGATCTCACTTCTCCCGAAGGAGTTGGCTTATGATGAGGTCATCCTCTTTGGGGACATAGCCTCGTTTGTCATATGCTTTGATTTTCTTAGCCCACTGCCGCCCTAAACCCGTGAGGCCGCATAAATTGAGCTTGGTGACCACTCTCCAGTGCCATTAGTGTCATCACCTTATATGGATTTTATTTTTGGTGAGCACGCTTTTTTTTCACATCACTTCTCTTTGGTTTTAGGCGAGCATGTTGAACCACCACATCACTATCATCTGAATTCTAAAACTTGTAGGTTTAGCAGCCTTGAGGGAGTCGAGACGATTCTTAGATTTTTTACTCATAGGGGCACCCGTTTCAAGGGCTTTTTGTGGAAAATTTTACACGATAAAATTGAGATCTTCTTAGAATTTTGTGACTCGAGTGGAACTTCATCGGGTGAAATCAAAGCGACAGTCGATCTAGGTCTACCGGACGTTCGTAGGAATCTATCGAGCCAGCGTACGTTGTATTATGTCTTACTGATTCCACGGGCTTATTCCAGTTGCTTCCCGTTCTCCCCCTGCCACATGTTTTCCCCACAAACCCTCTCTGTCATCCTCTGAAAGCTCTAATAATTACTGTTTATTTAAATATTTGACATGAAATTTTGACTAATGAATTGCGAGTTTTGGGGATGAGAAGTTACTTCCAGATTTTGGGTCCCAGCGACGACATTAGCAGGACAGCCATGCAATATTTTCTCTGATCGACAGTTGGATTTCCTACTTGCAGGTTACATCGAGTCTCGTTGGGGTCGAGCTCTTTCAACCCTGGGAGAATTGATACAACCCATGTCGCATCGTTTATTTTATTATTGCACCCGTTATTTTTGTAACGCGTGTCTTGACACGTTTGGCTTCTTTATGTTGTGTTGAGTTGTACGCACATGTTATTAGCGTTTTTGTGTAATTTTGTATCGCGCATGTTGTTCGCGCATTTTTGTTTGGCTCGTTGGTGTGATCGGCTAACGAGACCCTAAATGCTAAGGTCCAATAATTTAGGGATAGATTAGTTTAGAGCAAGATTTTAATATTTAACTATTTTGTTATAATTTGTAATTTCCAAAATAATTGGGAAATATCCATAGATTTGCCTTGCAATTTCATCAAGTCAGAAAACCCATTTACTCCTTAACTTAAACCCACCCCTTTAAAAGCAAACCCCGTTAACCCTAAGAAGTAGGCTGGAATTAGAACTGAACAAACCCGTTGGTTCGTTCAGTTCCCCTCCAACGCCACACCTTGCCAAAGCCCGTTGTCGGTCCTCCAGTCCATCTCCCTCCCCGTCCAGCTCCGGCGCCACCTCTGGAGGGCTCTCCGGCGGACTTTTGCGCTAAATTTGCTATTTCTTCTTCCTTCTGATCCCCTGAGGTTCCACCCGGAATTCCTTGAGCTTGTTCGGGAAGACCTGGCGGGTATCCTCCCCTTGTAATTTCTTTTTCGCTTTCTTTATATGCAATATGCACGCTTCAAGGAGGGCTCTCCAAGGGCTGATGAGCTCTTCCCGCCAACTTCCAGGTTGATCGACCCCTCCTCCACAGCCGTTCGACGTTAAAGCCATCGCAGATCCGTCGTCGCCGTCTTGGGGGCGAAGCAACGGTTCCGACCCGCCGCCGTCTTAGAAGGCCACATCTGCTTCCTACGCCGGCGTTGTTGTGTCTCCAGGGTTCTGACGCCCTCTCCTGCATTGCCCTATGACAGATCCAGCGAGTCTCTGACGTTTTCCCCCTTCCCGTTGACCTCTCCCTCTGCTTCAGCACCCCGACTACATTCCAGAGTTCTACATTGCTACCACGTCTTTGGAGTCTTGTGCACAGCCGCTGCTTCGCCTCCCCTTTGATATACCTTTCAACCTCTCTCGCTTGCAACGCTTTAGTTATTTTCATGTTCAAAATATGAAATGGTTAATTATTAGAGATTGCCCGGCTAATTTTATCTCCTAAATATCGTTCATTTCATATTCGTAGTTGCCAATTTCTTGAATGTTATGCCTGTAGAATCGTGATTTCGTAACGTTAATATGCACGTGCGATAGTCTTACGTTCGCGAGCGACGCCTCGACCGTTTATTTGTTTAAAATAGCCCGCCAAATTGCCTCGTGCCACATTTATTTTAAAAGATCTCAATTTTTATATTTCAAAACTATAGCCCTAGGTTTCGGATCACATCAGATATACATATGCTCCTTCCGTAAGAGATCAAATACCAAACGAATGTGGCTCAAGTGCTCAGCGCGGCCCTGAGTGTAAATTAGGATAACGTCGAAGTAGACCACTAAGAATTTACCCATGTAGGGTCGTAGAATCTGCGTCATCATTCTCATAAATGTACTTGACGCGTTCGACAGTCCGAACGGAATAACCAACCACTCATACAGACCATCCTTTGTCTTAAAGGCCGTCTTCCATTCGTCCCTTTTTCTTACCCTAATATGATGGTACCCACTCCGTAGGTCGATCTTTGAAAAGATCTGGGCACCAGTCATCTCATCAAGGAGATCGTTGAGGCGGTGAATGGGAAAACGATATTTCACCGTGATCTCATTGATGACACGACTATCGATACGCATGCGCTAACTCCCATCCTTCTTCGGGGTAAGAAGGGCAGGTACTGCGCACGGGCTCAAGCTCTCTCGAATAAAGTTCTTCCGAAGAAGATCGTCGATCTGCCGCTTCAGCCTGGCATGCTCCGTCGGGTTCAACCGATAGTGTGGCAAGTTGGGCAAAGATGCCCCCGAGACTAAATTGATGGTGTGTTGGATATCCCTCAAGGGAGGAAGCTCATCAGGGAGCTCCTCAGGCATAATGTCTGTATATTCGCCCAGCAGGCGTCGAATGTCCGGATCCACACTCTCCAAGTCTATGGCAGCATCAGAGGCCATGGTGGTGGTCACCACAAACATAACTCCCGGGTCTAAGGACTCACGCAGAAAATCACCCTTCCTCAGGATGTGTAGAGTCCTGGCTGACCCTGCACTAATGGATGACTTGACCTGGCCCTTGGGGGGATCCCGGGGCTGGGTCGGGGTGAGGGTGATCTTTCGTCTCTTATCAAAGAAGACACACATGTTGGAACAGCCATAACACGTGGCGTCACGATTGTATAACCCGGGACGACCCCAAAGAACATGTGCAACGTCCATCGGGATGACGTCGCACCAAACCTTTCCCTCTACGGACGCTAGGCGGATTGGCACAAGGCATCTCTGAGTAACCTGAATGGCCGACTTGTCCACCCAGAGGGCACAATAAGGATGCGGATGAGGCTCGACAGACATTTGCATCCTCTCTAAACCTCTCTTCTCCATGATATTCACAGCTGCCACTATCGATGGCGAGTTTGCAGGGGCCGCCCGCACTATGAAAATACGTGTAAAATATCGAGGTGCGACACCAATCCTATCTCGACATGCAGGGTGTGCAGGAAGCGACTGATGACTCCCAACTCTTGAGATCTCCCAGCATCGTTCTCCCAACCATACCCAACCTCAGCAGTAATCTCCTCCACCGTGTCGTCTACCTCAACCCTTGCCTTGCCCTCGTCCCCAATCAGCAGATTCCTCATAGGACACTGGGCAACAATGTGTCCTTTGCCCGAGCATCGAAAGCATTGGCCAGACCTAGGTCTAGGGGATCCCGGGACAATAGCTTTGCCCTTAGCATCTGATGGATTTCGGGGAGGGGCATCAGATCAATGCGTAGTCTGCCTCGGTCCTGCGAGGCACATGTAGTTCTCATCCTCAAGTGCGAGTTGGAACACCTGCTCGACCGTCTCTATGCGGTGTGGAATAAGCTCTCTCCATATCTCAGCCTTAAGTCCAACTTTAAATCTGGAAACGGTCGCGATAGGATCCTCCAAGATGTCACTCCTAACTACCAACTCATCGAATCGTGTCATGTACTCGTCAACGAAAAGTGATCTCTGTCACAACGCATAGAGTTGGTCGAGTAGTTGATCTCGATAAGACGCAGAGAGGTATTTTTCCCTCAATCATTGCTTCATTTCTTCCCAATAGGTAACAAGATAGATCTCTCCACGCTAATCCAAAACATCTTCGCTTGGCCCAACAACTTCATTTTGGCGAACAGGACTCGCCACTCATCATTCATTTCGTACCCATTGAAAAAGTGATCCATATCCATGAGCCAGTCGCTAAAAGCCTTCGGGTTCAGATGACCGTCGAAGGATGGTGCATCAATACGAAGGCGTCGAATAAGATCGTCCTCAGTCGGGGTGTTTTCACGACGAGGTGCTAAATAATCATTGTAGGGCTCCTTAGGATCGTACTCGCGTCGTGCAGGTGGGACACGACCTCTGTGGACCGGTGGCAGTCATGGCTCATAAGGAGGCGGGGGCTACCCATCAGAGCGGGGGCTACCCATCAGAGAGGGGTTACAATGATAGTCATACGCATGCTCGGGAGTCCCTCTTCGAGGAGCGGGGTCCCAACGTGGTAGCTCTCGCGCTCATCTATCAAGCGGGGGTGGAACGTCCCGAGGATCGTCCACAGGCTCCTCATAACGAGGCGCTATGGTTGAACCTCTAAGGCTCCAAACTAGTCGACTCTAGTGTTGACCCTAGCGATGTCATTCTTAATGGTCGTGAATTTCTCAAGGACTAGACGCTGCAACTCCGCGGCTGTCATGTCCGAATTCGAACTGGCAGCCCGATTGTCGGTGACATTCTGATCAGACATCGGGGTTCAAAACAACCTATCACTAAGTAGCATAAAACGCGGCTCGAACCTCCCTCTGATACCCAATGATGCAGTGGTAGGCGGGCAAAAACTTCAATTAATGTAAAGGAAATCTAAATGCAGTGTACGTGCAAACATGAGATAACAGTCTGGATTAAGATCATCAAACAAGTAATAAAAAAATAGCAAAGCTCTAAACAACAATTTGCACAATTGAAAACAAGCAATGATGAATAAAGAACAATTATAAATAACCAATGAGATGAGGCACAATTCTGTTCAAGTGCAGCGAATGCGCCCCGCAAGTTAAACGATGAATAAGGATTACAAATACTTAAGAGAATTAAATCCCAAAGCAATAGTTTATTACCAAAGCAAACAACACAAAAAATAAAACATCCCTACCTCAATTTGCTCGTGTGTGGTGACAGGAATAGGGATGGGAGGTCGAAGGCGGGGTTGTCGACCTTGGCTCGGGCTGCAGGAGTGGGGTTTCTGTAGATCTGGTGGGTTGGGTTAATTGGGGGAGTGGGTTGCGGGTTTGTTGTTGGACGGGGTTGGGGGAGGGTTGTCTGACGGATGGGGATGAGGTGGGATGGCGGGATGGCTGGAGTAGGGGTGGCCGGGATTAGGATCTAGCGGAACAGGTGATAGGATGACCGGTTGAGGGGTGGAGGACGGAGAGAAGGATAGTCGAGGAGGGGGAGGGGTCTCCCGTGGAACGGAAGGGTTGGGTGGGAAAACGGGGCTGCTTGAGGGGCACGCGTCAGCCGTCGATCGTCATCATCCTTCTTCATAATGTGTGAATTGCCTCGGTGTATTTTATATACATTTTTAAGTGAATTATATTGGTGGATTCAATGATTTATCATATTGTAGTCATACCATGAAACTATGAGAACAAGTAATAAAAAGAAGATTAAGACGAGAGACTAACATCTCGGAGAATCAATTTGGATTCATGCCAGGGAGGTCGGCCATGGAAGCTATACATCTCTTGAGAAGACTCATTGACAACTATCAAAAAGAAAACAAGATTTGCATATGTTGTTTATTGATCTTGAGAAGGCTTATGATAGAGTTTCAAGAGAGATCTTATGAAAAGAAAGATGTAAATATATCATATATTGACACAATCAAAGACATGCATACAAATTCAGTGACAAAGGTGAGGACATTTGGAGGATTAACACAGGAATTCCCTATCACTGTTGGCTTACTCAAGGTTCAGCTGTAAGCCCTTATCTATTTACCCTTATCTTAGATGAGCTCACCAGACATATGCAACAAGCAATACCTTGGTGTTTATTGTTTGCGGATGATATCGTTTTGGTTGATGAGACGCGCAAGGGTGTAAACGCAAAACTTGTATCTTGGCGAGATACTTTAGAAAAGAATTGTTTTAGGTTGAGCAGGGCAAAGACGGAGTATATGGAGCTTAAATTTAGCAGTGCAAGAAGGACAGATAACTTCGTTATTAAGTTGGGTGATCAAGATATTTCTCTTAGTGAGTGTTTTAAATATCTTGGATCGATAGTTCAAAAAGACGGAGGTATTGATAAAGACGTGACACATAGAGTCCAAGCGGGTTGGTTGAAGTGGAGAGGGGCGTCAGGGATCTTATGTGATCATAAAGTACCACTAAAACTTAAGGGCAAGTTTCACTGTACTGCAATTAGATCCGCGATGCTCTATGGTTCTGAGTGTTGGGCAGTGAATTGTGTACATGAGCAAAAAATGGGAGTTGCGGAGATGAGAATGCTTAGGTGGATGTGTGGACAAGATTGGATAAAATTAGGAATGAAAGTATTAGGGATAAGACAGGAGTAGCACCAATTGCAGAGAAGATGTGAGAAGCTCGTCTAAGATGGTTTAGACACGTACAAAGAAGACCATTAGAGGCAGCTGTTAGGCGTTGTGAGAGTCTAGTCACTAGGCATGTTAAACGAGGGAGGGGTAGACCAATAAAAACTTGGAATGAAACTGTGAGGAAAGACATGATGTACTTAAGCATTAATGAGATTATGACAAAAGATAGGGCACAATGGCGACAAAGGATCCATATACCCGACCCCACTATAGTGGGATAAAGGTTTGAATGTTGTTGTTGTCTTGTTCATTGAAGATATTATGTGTTTTATTTTCCAAGGATAAAGCTTTATCAATAGTTTTTGTTATTCCAATATCCGAGGAGTCGTAGAACTACCACATGATTTCATTATATGCGTTTTTTTTATTATACATTTTCCCTCCATTTACATTTTAAGTTATGCTCTTTTATTTAAGTTTCAAGTGTTTTGTTATAATTATTTTATTTTAAGATTTATTTGGACGGTCCTGTTTGTTGTGATGGTATCTTAGGGGGGGTCCTTTCTTAATAGAAATGGACTATGCACTGTTATAAATAAGCGTATCCCTGGGCCAGTAGCAATTGAAGCCATATAAATTATTCCCCTCACCATCCAGGTGCTTGTAACCAATGACTTCTTGCAGTTTTTGTCTTTTTGAACTTTAATTTGTGCTTATCAGTCTTATTAGTGCAGTTTGAACATTGTGTTGATCAAAAAAATAATTCTGCTACAGCACTGTTTGTTTGCCACTGTGTTAACCAAGTAAATGAGAGAATTCTAGTTATAAAACAGCCTATAACAAATAACCCTAAATTCATTAAAACACGGATCTTACAATTTGTTTCTTCCCTTTGAGCAGCCAATCATTTCAAAGATTTGCTGTGAGGACGTCTAAAACATTGCAAGATTTGTCCATCAAAGGTAAATGTGCCATCTTTTATGTATCTGTTCAGTTTTAATGGTTCAGTTGGCCAAGTTTAGCTTGGTTCAGGCTAGGTTCAAGCTAGTCAGCCCACTGCTGGGAATTGGTGGGGAATGTAATGACATGGAATCCTATACACAAGGATTAAGGCATGTAAAAAAAAGGATTCATTGATTAATAAATCTCTTTGAGTCTCTTATGGTATCTTCCTCCTCTTTCTCCTTGAACCATATTCTCATCTCTTTTCTTCGAAATCTCCTCTCCTGCCCTATTTCGATCTACAAGAATTCCTCGATTCTTGCTATTATCCCAAAAATTTCGTTACATTTGGTGCTCACGTCGAAAGATGCAACGGATATAATTGGGTGGCAGGAGAAATAGAGGAATTCTTACAAAAAGAGCATAATTTGGGGAAAAGAAAGATGAACCTATGGTCTATGTAAGAAATTAATATGGATATATTGCCTTTTAATTACTGCTTAATAAAATTGATGTCTTGGGCTGAACCGAGCCTGAGCCAGACCAACCGAGGCATTACAGAATCAATGGAGTAGAATTATTGTGTAATTTGTCACATTATAGAACTGCTCTACTCCGTTTTTTTCACAGCCGAGCGGACCAAGCAAGAAGTTGCAGAACAAATTAGAGAAGCATCAAAAAACTTTGATGTGAGTTATCTTCGCCGCACAACCAACAACCAGTTATTTACAATTGCTCCCATCAATATGATGTTTTATTTACCATTTTCTATCTTATTTGTTGTGATATTCAGTCATTCAGGAGACAATAACGTCGTGGAAGGGCCCTCTACTGCCGCAGATCTTCGTATGAAACAAATCAGGGGAGTTATTAGTCTGTGTAATGCTCCCACATGCATTTTTTGCCATTTCCCCATCTTTCTGCATACAATTTTCTTATGCTGAAGGTTTATATTGTTTGATGAACAGCATAATCCCAAGACACTACTACTGAATCTTGTAAATGTATGCTCCTTGGAAGGCATGTTGTGTGTGGGCGCTATTTTATATTGTAATCAGTTGAGTTTTTAACTTTTGTTATATAGTGTAGATGTGTTAGTACTTCTGCTTCCAAAATGTCATTTTTGTTTATTTTTAAGTGGCTAATGTTTGTTATAAAGATAAATATGCCTATGCTCACTTTTCAATTGTGACTTGTATGTTTGTGAATGTACATTGAATGTAAATGTAGATGGTAATTAAATAAGGGAATTGTAATAGGCACTGCAATTTTGGCTATTGGCATCATTTTGTTAAAGGCATTATGCAATGCTAAAGGCACCCAAAAATGTTATTTGCATTGCAAAAGATAAACTTGTTACCTCCATCGAACTCCTTTGTGTGTAATCGCACTCTCATTGTAAAAAAAAAATTGAGATGGAATTCATATATGAATAAAGGTTTCTATATCAGTTTCCTGACTTGGAATTTGTCAGACAAGTAAATAACCAAAAATTGAGACTATGTATTGTCTTAACTTGGTGAATATGCCATTATGCCAAATAATGTGGTGGTAGCATGAAAATATCTTTCAGCTCAGTGTAGGAAAAGAATTCACATTACCAAAATAATAAGCTGAACAAAAAGAATTTACATCTATGATTTGAGGGTGTAGTTGTATTGAAAAGTATTGTCTTCACTGTCATTTGCGAGAATACTACAGTTGATGATACCAAATTTGTGAGCTTATTTGCAGATTTTGAATATAAAATGGGCAAAGCATACCCTTTCTTCTTCGCCTGATCAAAAATATTACGGCAGGCTTGAAGGCATGGGAAGATTGGCGTCTGGAGAGGCATGCTTGAAGGCCTGGGATAGTGGTCGACGAGCTAAAGCAGAGATCTTGTAGGCCGGGGTGGAACGGCGAGCGTAGGGTTTGGACATGAAAGCGGCGTGGAGAGGTGTCATTAATGCGCGGTGCCATTAGGTTTTTTTCTTGAAGAATTAATTTATCCCCCAATTTTAATTATATGTGATGCGATGTCAGTAATTAAAATTACAGTATCTATAACAATTCCCTTAAATAATTGTGACATTAGATTATTATTTCTTTGTTTTTTGAAGAGTGTACTTGAGGAATTTCTCTGCAGCTATTGTATTTGTTTATATAATAATAATAGAAATGATCTATTTATATACTAATAATAATAATTCAATAGCAATGTTGATAGCACCTCTTTATTGGCTAATAACATCTCAAAAAAAGATCAAAATAACACATTGAAATGACTGCTAATAATGACTTCACGGATGTTATTAACATTGCTCTAATTTAAAAGGGTTTTAAAAGGGTTTTAAAAGGGTCACCCAATTAAGTTAATGAGTTGATCTGTTTATAATTAGATGGGTCGGTGTTCCATAAGCAGGGTGAACCCAACCTTGTCCATTTTAAAACAGTAATTATTTCATTATTAAAATAGTAATTAGTATAATTTATGTAAAATACATTTCTAGACTCCATCGTTAACCTTAATTTTGATTGCTTTGTGTGGTTACAGCAAATATTTTGTATGCTTGAAGTTGATTCAAAGTAATTTATGCCAACTCAAAATTTTCTTGAGCTCAAATTGATTTAAGGCTTGAAAACGGTCCAAACTCAAGCTGCCATTGGATGAAATGCACTGCACGGTGCACAGTACAACGCACCCTCCGCTTCTCTCTATTTGGGGCGAGGTTGGCAATGGGAAAAAAAATCTATTCTCACAGTCAGCGCCCTTTTACAAAAAAGCTTTTCCAATATGGCTTTCTAAAAATTAATTTTTTCTTTCCAACTTTTCCTCATTTATTCGAAGGCTTTTTTCCACCATTCACAATTCTTTCACAAATTCGCGATCTTTGCTCCTCTTGTTGACCTTTTGTAAGGTGCTTATTTACGACTTATATAATATTTACTAATATATTGAATAAATAATTAGCATAAAACATATTTTTATTATTAAAAAAATAAATTATTATTATTAAAATGTTGCTTCCCAACCAAAAAAACATACTATTTTGAAAAGCACTTAACTAATATTTTCAAAACAGTTGCAGCTTTTTCAAAACAGGTTTATGGGCAGCTCACCACTGAATAACTACCACTGCTTTTCCACCCTCCCCTAACAGAGCCCTATATCCTATAATACTAGTAATGTCTTAGCACTTAATATTACTAAATACTAGTTTATTTAAAAACAATCAATATTTGTAATGCAGTGTACTGCTTATATTATTCAATTTCACACTGATGGAATAGTGACTGCTTTTCCCAGAGGCAAGGAGAAGATTAAGGCTCCGTTTGGGGGAACTTATTTTCACCGGTCAAGCGGTCACGACCGCATGAATCAGACCTTAATTAAGGTCCGATTCATGCGGTCGTGACCGCTTGACCGGTGAAAATAAGTCCTCCCAAACGAAGCCTAAGGCTCTGTTTGGGGGACTTTTTTTCACCGGTCAAGCGGTTACGATCACATGAACCGGGCCTTAAACAGAGCGACTTATTTTCACCTGTCAAGCGGTTACGAAAGCATGAACTGGGCCTTAATTAACTGCTTGACCGGTGAAAATAAGTCCCCCCAAACGAAGCCTAAATGCTTAACCATACAACATAGATACTCTCAAATAGTGAATTTAACAAATTCATCCGCTTCATAAGAGTCATAAGAAAAAGAGAGCTGAAATTAATGTCGTCTGCTCACCAAAAAAATGATTCTTAACACTAAAACATAGATAATATTTGAGTCTAGCGAGGTGGATTTGCGAGATAATGGTGCATAAATGTAGCAAGGCATTGAGTAAGGAAGCGAAATTGAACCTAACAATTAGACATCAGCCCCAACATCAGAGATGTTGGGTCAGTTCTCCCATGTCAGGCTCCTCAGAATCTTGCAGGCGAACAGCATCAAGCTTTTGCTTTATTATTTCGATCGCATTTATCACCATCTGATAAGCCTTGATCGCGCCGGTAGACTCAACAGTGAAGATGAAGCTGTCTTCTTTCGCATAGATTTCGACGAGCCCCGGCTTGCCCATGGCCTCGGCCTTCTTGATGACTTCTTCGTCGTAAGAGTATGCCTCAGGATCAACCACCTTAACCTGCTCAAGTAAGTGAATGCCAATGTTAAACTAATTCTTTCTCAATCATAAACTCTAAACCCTCAATACTGCAATCAATCAATCATAAATGCAAAAATAATTCCAATGGATCATTTCGCTATTCCACGAAGCCTCCTACGTGCGCGACGTTCCAAATTCCAATGGATCACTTCACCATTCCGCGAAGCCTCCTACGTGTGTGACGTTCCTCAAGTCACCGCCGACGCATCTCCGCGCATCCCTCCGCGAAGTTCGTCAGCCAAGCAGCGTCCGAGAACGCTCGTCCCCATCAAAAATAGAAAGAAACAAGCTTCGTGTGAGGCGGACTGTCGCCCACCAAGTGTAATACAGTCTCTCATCTCAAAACTGTAACGAACAGCAGTCTATCGACCTTGATTCTCAAGACACTCTGTAAACTGCCTTAAATAGTGAAATTTGAATGACATCGTACCAGTCACGTGGTTTTTTACCCGGTTGAGGGGTTTTTCCACGTTAAAATTGTCTTGTGTACTTCTGCTTACTCTGTTATTGTGCGCGCGCTCGACCGCTCCACGGGCTAAGGTGGCCTAGTTTAGTCCGGTCTATCAAGAGGGTTGAGTTAGCCGCAACAACGATAGCATCGCCGGAGGATGGCCAGAGGCGTGGATGATGGTGGTGAAGGATACAGTGAAGCTGAAATCAAGACTGTCTAGGCAAGGTGCGCTTGGGAAAAGAGAGATACCGCAATCTCATCAAAAAAGAAAGGAATATAATTCTTCTTGCTTGTCTTTCATACAAGCACACATGCCTTTAAATAGACTTGCAAAACTCATAATGATTCCTAACCTCCAACCACTACTAAAAGACAATACAATATAACAATAATAAAGGACAAAACAAGAAAAGACCCACTCGACAATAACTGGGTGCAACGCCCGTAACATAAAGTTATCTATGATTTGAAAGAAACAAAGTTTAGTGCAATAAAACTAACTTTCCAAAGGAAAAAAAATAGTTTAACGGACAAGCAAAAAAAATGGACAAAAAATACAGTATCATTGGACAAGCGAAAAATTTTTTATCAACACTTGTAGTAGAATCACCCTTCTCTATCACCAAATAGAAGTGGAAGCTCCAAGAACAATCACCTCCACCGGTAAACAGTGGAGAATTAAAAAAAACACATGCAGAAGAAAATAACCGCTTAATAATCCTTTTCGTATGATTCATGTGAGTAAATCCCTTGTATCAAAAAGGTGTTTGCGATATTATGCAGAAAACATGTAGCAAATCCGTAACCCAAGAGTAAAACCAAAGAAATTGAATACTAGGTTCATGTTAGATGACATACGAAAGACAATTGTAAAGGCTCAATTATAGGCCCTTTTTCTTCTTCTCCTTTACTCCCACATCTCTTGTATAGGATTGTTCTCCTCTTCTCCTATATATTTGTATTCTCTCTTGATATTTACACATGAAGAAGTATATGCAAGGTTTGCCCATTCCTTTCTACATGGTATCAGAGGGAATCGGTCTCTCCTTGAGGCTAGCATTTTGCTAACCGTCCGGTCTTCCTTTGCTTGCGCTAAGGGCGGTTGAGTTTTCTAACCGGACGGTTTCTTCTTCTCGCTCCGAGCGCGGGCTTCGCGGCTTGGCCTTTTCTACCCGCTTCCCTTCTCCTTCATTCCCGTGCCTCCACCTCTCTTCTCTTCCCTTTTTATAGGACTTTCTCTGGCACGTGGGGACCACTTCCTCTTCCTCCCTATCCGCGCGGTCTCCTCTCTACCCGCGCAATTTCTTCTCTAACCGTTGCGAGCTCTACCCTCTCTTTCTCCTTCCCGCTGCGAACTCTGCTCGCTGCGATTTCTCCTTCCCGCTTCTCTCGGGTTCTCCTATCCGCTGTCTAGTCTTGCCGCTCGTCTTCTCCTTCTCGCGGCCTAGTCTTCTCCCTTGGTCTTCCCGCGCGGTCTCTCCCTCTCCGCTGCAACCTCTTCCATTTTTTTCCGTTCGAGCCGACCTCTCTTGTCGCTCCTTCTCTGGACGCTAGTGTGTTCACTGTGACCGTGCGGTCTGTTTCTCCGCACTTGGGTCGCGGCCTCCCTCTCTGCTTCTCTTGTCGCCTTGACTACCCGCTGCGGCCTCCCGTGTAATCGCGCGGGTTTGTCGTGCAAGAGTGCTCTCCCGCAGCATCCTCTTCTTCCCGCGGCGACCTCTTCTCTGTCCTCTCGCTGCTTTACTCCCTGCTCGCCGCATCTTCTCCTAGTCGCCGCGTCTTCACCTAGTCGCTGCGACTTCTCTTCGTCATCGCGGCTTATCCTCTCTTCTCTTCTCTTCTCGTCGCGGTTTGTTCTTTAACCGCTGCGCTCTCAGGATCTTGGTCGCGGCATCTTCCCTTGCCGCTGGTGTGATCACCGTGTCCGTGCGGACTCCTCGCGCGGCTTCTTTTCTGGCTAGTCGCTGCACCTTGTCTCTTTGCCCGCGGACTCTCGCGCGATCTTGTCGCTGTGGTTTTTCCCCGACCCTTCTCCTCAGCTGCGGACTCGGCGTCTTGGTCGCGGCCTACTTCTTGTCGCTGGTAGGCTACTCTGTGCAGTGCGGCTTCTCGCCCAGCTTCTCGCGCGGTTTCTGCTCTGCTTCGCCTCTGTGGCCTGTTCTCGTTGTTTTACGTGCCTCGCTGCCGTTCAGGCTTATGGCATCCGACTCGCTCACTGCTGATGGGGTTGCTGCGTTGCGTACTCCACTACATCATCTTCAAGGGGTGGTTAGTCGCTCCTCTAGCTCCGTCGCCTCGCTCTTCAAGGATGGTATATCGTGCCTCTCCCACTGCTCTTACTGGATTGTGGACTCAGGTACTACACACCATCTCTCTCCGCAACAGCCGCCCAAATATGGGGATACTGCTTACCCCAAGCACATCACTGTGGTCAATGGTGACACGCTCCCGGTTTCTGGTGCTGCTCATCTGTCCCTTACTCCGTTATCCTCGGTTCTTCATGTTCTGGGCTCTCCTTTTAACCTTCTATCTGTTAGCCGTCTTACGCAAGACCTTGATTGCTGTGTTACTTTCTCACGCTCTTCCTTTGTGGTGCAGGATCGACTGACGCAGACTATACTTGGTAGAGGGCGACTGTATAATGGGCTATATCTTCTCGACGTTCCTCCCACTGCTCTCACCTCTGCTCTCACCTTTGTGTCCACCACTGATTGGCATCGACGTCTTGGGCATGCCCCTCTCCCAATTCTCAAGAAAGCTCTTCCCGTTGTTTCTCTCCAAGAGTTCTTTTGTGAATCTTGTATCTTCGGTAAACAACACTGTGTCTCCTTTTCTCCTTCATGTACTCGGAGCGATTCTCCTTTCTCCCTCGTACATTCTGATATCTGGGGGCCTTATAAGGTCCCTAGTGTCTTGGGGCATCGGTACTTTGTTACCTTCATAGATGATTACTTGCGGGTTACATGGTTGTATTTACTTCGTGATCGTACCGAACTCACGACTACATTCCGTGCGTTTCTTACAGAAACGCGCACTCAGTTTTCTACCTGTGTCAAAACTATTCGTGCGGACAATGCTCGCAAATATACTGGTCGCACCTTCTCCAACTTGTGCGCTGAGTTCGGTATTATACATCAGACTTCGTGTGCATATACGCCTCAACAAAATGGCGTCGCGGAACGAAAAAATCACCACCTCCTTGATGTGGCTCGATCTCTCATGATCCAAATGCAGGTCCCTCCCCTCTACTAGAACTTTGCTGTCTCTACTGCTTGTCATCTCATCAATCGTATGCCTTCGTCTGTCCTCAACTTTGTGGCGCCCATTACTCTCCTCTACCCATCCATAACTCTCTTCTCTCTCACATCCCTTGTGTTTGGGTGTACCTGCTATGTCCACCACCTTGGTCCTTCCAATGACAAGCTCGCCCCTCGTGCTACCAAAGCTATGTTTGTTGGGTACTCCCGCACTCAGAAGGGGTGTGTCTGTTTTTCTCCTACCACTGGTAAGGTGGTTGTGTCTGCTGATGTCTCCTTTCATGAAGACCAACCATATCACACCAGTCCTTCTGATCCCCTTCTTCCACCTCCGCAACCTCGGCCCATCATACCCATGACGTATCCACTTCCATCACTTCTCCCTCCTCCTTCACCTCCGCCCCTTCTCCCTACTCCTCTGCTTTGGATTCCCACACCACCACCAGTTCCTTTCAAACCTCCTGTCATACAGGTATACACTAGTCGTCCTCCACGTCCAGATGCCCTATAGCAGCTTCCCCCTACAGGTGTGCTCTCGCGGCCCGTTGATCCGACAACCTCTTCAACAGCACATCCAATGGCCAATTATGTCTCTCTACATCGGCTCTCTCCACCCCTTCTTAACTTTGCTCTCTCTCTCTCCTCTATCTCTATACCTAACTCTGTGCAGGAAGCCCTCCAGCATCCACGATGGCGTGCCGCCATGAACGAAGAAATGGCTGCTCTATGGGGTAATCACACCTGGGATCTTGTCTCTCTTCCTTCTGGTCATAACTGTGTTAGCTACAAGAGGATCTTTACTATCAAACATGTTGCGGATGGGACGGTTGATTGTTTAAAGGCTCGGCTGGTGGCTCGGGGCTTTACCCAGCAGTATGACCTTGATTATGAGGAAACCTTTTCTCCAGTTGCAAAGTTGAATTCCGTTCGGGTCCTGCTCTCCTTAGCTGTTCACCGCCGATGGACTCTTCATCAACTTGATGTCAAGAATGCTTTCTTGAATGGAGATCTTCTTGAAACCGTATACATGCATCAACCACCCGGGTTTGAGACCACGGGGGAGTCTCGTGTATGCTTACTTCGCAAATCTATTTATGGTCTCAAACAGTCTCCCCGGGCATGGTTTGGGAAATTCAGCAAGGCCGTTCGTGAGGTGGGCTTTAAACAGAGCTCTGCAGACTCCTCTCTCTTCACTCGTCACCAGTCAACTGTGACCATTATACTTCTGGTTTATGTAGACGATATTCTGATCATTGGTGATGACTCAACCGGGATACAACATGTTAAGCAACATCTAAACTCTATCTTCCAAATCAAATACCTGAGAAATCTTCGATACTTTCTGGGACTGGAGGTAGCTCGACGACCTGATGACCTAGTCTTATCTCAGCGTAAGTATTACATTGACCTTCTGCAAGATGCCGGCCTCTCGGGGTGTAAACCTGCGGATACCCCGATGGAAGTCAACCACATGCTGAGTGCTCAGGGATCTGAGGAGGACTCTCTTCTTCCAAATCTAGAATACTATCGTCGTCTTGTGGGGAAATTGATCTACCTAACCGTCACAAGAAGATATATCATTTGTGGTTGGTGTGGTAAGTCGGTTTATGCATACCCCATGGGTCTCTCACCTTCAGGTTGTGGAGCACATTCTCAGGTATCTGAAGACTTCTCCTGGGCAAGGACTTGTGTACAAGTCATCCTCTTCTCTTTCTCTTATTGCATACTCAGATGCGGATTACGCGGGCTCGTTGGATGATCGACGGTATACAACTGGGTTTTGTACTTACTTTGGAGGAAATCTTATCACATGGCGGAGTAAGAAACAGACAGTTGTTGCTCGCTCGTCTGCTGAGGCTGAGTATCGTGCAATGGCGGCTGTTACTTCTGAACTAACTTGGCTGGGAAGTCTCCTAGGAGATTTGGGAGTTCAATTGTCCTCACCTCCAACTTTGTTTTGTGACAGTCAAGCTGCAATACACATTGCAAAGAATCCGGTGTTCCATGAGCGGACTAAACATATCGAGGTTGATTGTCACTTCGTTCGAAAGAAGGTCCAATCAAAGGAGTTGATACTCGACCATGTTCCTGCATCTGGGCAAGTTGCAGACGTCCTCACCAAGGCCTTACCTCGCAAGTTGTATTACCAGTTCTTGTCCAAGCTTGGTGCCTACGATTTGTACGCTCCAGCTTGCGGGGGAGTGTTAGATGATATAGGAAAGACAATTGTAAAGGCCCAATTATAGGCCTCTTTTCTTCTTCTCCTTTAGTCCCACATCTCTTGTATAGGATTGTTCTCCTTCTCTTCTCCTATATATTTGTATTCTCTCTTGTATTTTACACATGAAGAAGTATATGCAAGGTTTGCTCATTCCTTTCTACAGTTCAGAAGCAAAGTAATATCAATCATGGTAATAAATGTCGAATGCTAAAACTTGTCAGATTGATTTTTTAGAGCATTTATAATAGTGTCCATGTCTATGATATTAGCACCCCATAAAAAAATACATAAACTTTAATTTTCTAATGGTATAGTAGCACCCCAGCCCTAGAATCGCCCCCACGCATGCACAGAAGAAATTTCTCTCGCTGCCATGCCTTCGAGTCGCATCACGCCTCCTCCCATCTTCGTTCAGGTCCCCTCCCTTCTCCAACAAAACTTAAGGACGCGGGGGTGTTCTTCTCGTACCTTTTCTTCCTATTGGCAACCCTCAAATTGGATGAAACCTCACCTGAGCATTGTCTCCCACATGTGCTCGACGGTGTTGGACCAAATAGCACCGCCAAGTAGACCTAATATCACCGCTAAATGGACAACCCCACCCGCCTATCGGAGATCCAGCCATAGTTCCGGCGCAAGCCAGTGCTAGACGAAACCTCGCCTCCAACTGGACTTCACTGTCGATTGGACAAAAGCTCGCCGCCGACTACATGGATAGTGTTTCCCCTTCAAATATTGTGAATTTCCAGCTTTTGTATCTTCTCTCCCATTCTCATTTTGGCATTATTGCTCGATTTTGGAGTTTCCAGTAGGAGTTTAGTTTCATTTTTTTGCAGGAAAAGATGTTAATTTTATCCTTGCATCAATCTCGTAATTTTTCATAAATCCTGAAATCAATGGAAATAATTTTATATAATTAGCGTGTTCTGCTAATAGTCTGCTGGTGTGAAAATAGAATTTTATGAGGTGCTAGTATCGCATGGCGGGTAATAGAGAAATCGGGTGTGCTATTAACATTGTTTTTTTTTCAAACATACTGAATTTTCATATCTCAATTTTTTTTTTATATACTGCTATTGTTATAACATGTAAGTAGTATATAAATTGTAAGTTAAAAATAAGTCATAAGTTGCAAACAAGCTACACCTTTTCTAGATACTTATTCTTCCAGCAGTGATCTTTAAAAGAAGTATGAGCAAGTTGATGGGGATTGCCCCCTTAAATTCATCTCCAGCGATCACCGGAAAACTTTTCCGTCCTCCCACTACCACCACCATCTCCAACAAGTTTCCTCCATTTTTAATTTTCCCACGATCGCCGGAAAACACCTCCCGCGACCACCACCACCTTCGGCCGCCTCTCCATCGGCCAACTCCAGCCAACTCCGGCGACCACCTCCAGCCAACCACAACCCCATCTCCACATAACAATCATTGCCGACCACCCACCTCTCCCTTTTTGTCATGGAACCACCTCCCTAACACCCTCCCCGCTAAAATTCCAAAACAACCCCCTTAAATTCATCTCCGACGATCACCAGAAAACTTTTCCGGCCTCCCACCACCAACACCACCACCATCTCCAACAAGTTTTCTCCATTTCTAGTTTCCCAGCGATCGCTGGAAAACACCTCCGGTGACCACCATCACCTCCGGACGCCTCTCCATCGGCCAACTCCAGCCAACTCTGGCGACCACCTCCAGCCAACCACAACCCCCATAATTACCTTCACAACACCCCAATACCCCCACCTCAACATTAGGATAGCCCCCCCCCCCCCCCCCCCCCCCCCCCCCCCCACCCCCCCCCCCCACCCCCCCCCCCACCCCCCACCCCCTCCGAAAAAAAAAATTTCTCTCCTTCACTCAAATACCCACTTCCCACGCCTCCATTCATGTACACGCCCAATTCCCTGGATAAGCCACCCCTCCGCAAACCCCCACATCCAATGGAACCCTCCTAAATACTCTCACAGCAGCCCGAGCTCCAATAGCCTCCCTAAATCCCATTTCCTCACAGCCGGCCGCTGCTATAACTTCTCCCAAACAGCCTCTCATTTCTTGAAACCCAAACATGTCAAAATTTGTTTTTAGACTTGTGACTCCTCTTTGTACTCACCTTAGTGATTTAAAATAATTGAGTAGTTTGCTAATCATTTTTATATTGCAATGGTATTCATATCTAATGATCACATAATTAATTCATATGAAAATTAATTATGTTAATTTGTCACATAAGTTTGTTTTTAATAAGAAAATACGCATCACTATACTTGATTACCTAATTACAACATTTTTATCTCAGGTTACTATTAGTATGGTTGTACATGTTGGTTCAAGTCTTTTTAAAATATGCTTATTACTTGTAGTTTTCTATTTCTGTGAGCTAGTGTCGGTGCATAACATGTACCGCCAGCGGCATCTTCATTTTTATGTACTCTTGTGACTTTTAAGTGTAATACACCTACTACAGTAGCTCTTCTACTAATTGGTCTCTAACTTGACTTTGTTAGTAGTCATTGTTTCTCTTTTTTTTTCATGTTTTTAAATCTTATTTTAATTTTCATTAATAAAACATAAAATATCCGATAATTTAAAACAATAAAAATATGCGTTATTTTATATTTTGTGTTGCTTTTTTTTCCTAAAACTGAATATCTATAAAAATTGCTAAATATAATGACATGTATAGCATGTTATTTGTAACCTCCTGTGATTTACTACAATGTTTTGATTGTTTATCTCTTAAACTTAGAATTCATTGTAATCACGTATCATGCTAGTCAATCTTTCATGTAGCTTAATCATAAAATATAGGAAGTTGTGACATGATGTTTATGCAAGCTTCCATGTATGTGTGAGGATTTATTTGAAACAATACTTAAATCACACATCACCCATCATTGTTGCTACTCATGATATTAATCTCATTTTGTATGCATATGTAGTGTTTATGTCACATCATATTAATTATGTCTACCTAAAACATAAACAATCCATCGAGCTGCCTTCAAGCAATCCATGAGTATTTATACACAAATTAAGAGAACTGTGATTTATTTTCTGAATGTTTGTATACAAGTGAAAATGAATCCGTCTATATGGGCATGTGCGGATCTATAGGGGGGTCACAGGGACACGTGCCCCCCCAAATTTTTTGGAAAGTTTGATTAGGCTTGGTTCGCCCAGACCGGTGCCCCCCCCCCCAATTTTTTTTTTTGAACAGCGATTTAGGGTTAGCCGGTTCCCGATTCCGCTGTTCCGCCTGTTTAATGCCTCCCAAACACAGACTTCACCCATGTGCACAGGGGCGGACCCATGTATGGGCACACCGGGCATGTGCCCGGGTCCAAATAATCGTGGTGTGCTACAGGCGGGTTGTACTTCCCTAGAATAGACTGCGGTTTATATATAAACTGCAGTCTATTCTAGGGTTTAGGTACAATAGACTGCGGTTTATATATAAACTGCAGTCTATACTAGGGTTCAGGTAGAATAGATTGCGGTTTATATATAAACCGCAATCTATACTAGGGTTCATTTAAGAGGACGGTACGAATGGGGTAACTACCATCCCCCTATCAATATTCTCCTTGATGAAATGTCTGTCTATCTCAATGTGCTTAGTGCGATCATGCTGTACTGGATTGTGAGCGATAGAGATAGCCGCTTTGTTATCGCAATACAACCTGACCGGCTCATTTCTCTTTAACCCAAGTTCCCCCAGGATGGTTTATATATAAACCACAGTCTATTCTAGGGTTCAGGTAGAAAAAGCCGCCGACCTGCCCTAACTAAGGTAGATATTTTGGTTTCTTCATTTCCGCTCCTCATCTCCTGAGACCTGATTTTTGCCTTCTTAAATTTCTTCCAGAATCTGACTTCTGAAATCTGCCCTAATTAAGGAAGAACTGAAGAAGTCGGTCTGCCCTGTCTTCTGAAATTTGTTCTAGAATCTGAAATCTCACATTCTAAGGAGAGGTAATCTTCGTACTAATCTTTTTATTTAATTTAAGAGGATATGGCATTTTTTCTTGTTTACTTATGAATTTTATTTAATAGGGATTCAATTGTTCTTGTGAGTTAAGATGGATATGTCATTGTTCAATTGTTATATATTTTAGGTGTGCTTTGAGGTATTAGTCAACCAGTGGCTAAGCAAAGCATGATAGATTCTGTGATGAATGTTTTTAGGGATACTCCGTAGTATTTACCGGTAGAGGGTCAAACAGAGTATATAGATTTTTGTTATACCCTTTTATTCGATAATCTTGCCAATTTTTAATGTTATTCTATAAATTGATCTAGAAATGAAAATGGAGGGTCCGAAGAAGAGAACTAGTCTCATCGCGTCTATGTTTCAAAAGAAGTTAAAATCTAAAGAGTCTCATTTGCCATCACCGCAAGAGAGTGAAAATGAGGAGATTGCTCCTTCTCCATCCGAAGATATTATAAACGTGTCCTCTGTGCCAACTCAAGATATTGTTATGGGTTGTGAATATGATGTGGAGTTGCTTCCACATGATCCAAATTTAAGAAAAAGTATATCTACCTTTCCGTTAAAGGATCAAGAGGCGGTGAGGAAAACATATATATTAAGAGGTCCATGCCAACCAAAAGGTTATTCTTTTCCTCAGAGAAAAATGGGAGATCGGGATCGTCGGTTTGTTGATGCTTGGTTTGAGATGTATGATTGGCTTGAGTATAGTGCTGCAAAGAATGCTGCATTTTGTTTTGTGTGTTACTTGTTCAAGAATGATGTTGCAACTACTTCTGTTGGGGGTGATGCTTTTGTCACTGGTGGAGGATATAAGTCATGGAACAAACCTGAAGGATTCCAAAAACATGTAAGAAAGATTAATAGTGTTCATCAGCTAGCATTACAAAAATTTTAAGCTCTAAAAAAACTCAAGAAGTCTATCATTGTTGCTCTTGATAAACAATCAAACGCTAGTAAGTGTGAGCATAGAACACGCTTAGTTGCTTCTCTTAAATGCTTTTAAGATTTCTCTTGCGTCAGAGTTTGTCCCTGCGTGGTCATGATGAGAGTCAAGATTCACTTAACAAGAGAAATTTTCTTGAACTTCTGCAGTGGCTGGCAGATATTGATGAAAAAATTGGTAAACATGTCTTAAAAAATGCCCCGAAAAACAACCAGTTGATTGCTCCATCAATCCAAAAAGATATAATTAATGCTTGTGCAAAGGAAACAACCCAGATTATTATGCAAGAGCTTGATGATGGTTACTTTTCTATTCTAGCCGATGAATCTAGTGATGTGTCACATAGAGAGCAACTGGCTCTTTGTTTGCGTTATGTGGACAAAAAAGGGAGGTTAATAGAGTGATTTCTTGGTATTGTGCATGTTCAGGAGACAACTGCATTGTCACTTAAATCTGAAATTGAATTTTTGCTAATGGAGCATTTATTAAACTTATCTAAAATTCGTGGGCAAGAATATGATGGGGCAAGTAATATGAGTGGTGAGATAAATGGTCTTGTTAGAAAGTGAATGAGGGAGGAAAAATTAAAATTTTATTCCATATAGCATGGGGTATATATAGCCCTCTCACTCAATATTAATATCGTTATAAAATAACACACGATAACAAATAATTCAACACACCCCCTCAAGTTGGGCGTGTGATGTCAGCCATGCCAAACTTGCCGATAAGATGAGTAAACATATTGAAGCTCAAACCCTTCGTGAGAACGTCAACCAACTGTTGATCGGACGATACGAATGGGGTAACTACCATCCCCCTATCAATATTCTCCTTGATGAAATGTCTGTCTATCTCAATGTGCTTAGTGCGATCATGCTGTACTGGATTGTGAGCGATAGAAATAGTCGCTTTGTTATCACAATACAACCTGACCGGCTCATTTCTCTTTAAGCCAAGTTCCCCCATGATGGTTGAGATCCATACACCTTCACAGATGCCATGAGTCATCGCCCTAAACTCAGCTTCAGCACTCGATCTAGCAACAACATGTTGCTTCTTGCTTCTCCAGCTAACCAAATTTCCCCCGACCATGGAACAATATCCAGATGTGGACAGTCTATCTGATGGCGATCCAGCCCAGTCCGCATCCGTATAGACTTCAATAGTCAATTCTTCATTTGGGGAAAATAATCTGGGTTTGAGGATTTGAGGTATCGGAGGACACGATGTGCAGCGTCAACATGTCGGGTCTTTGGAGAGTGCATGAACTGACTGAGGACTCCCACTGCATAAGAAATATCAGGTCGGGTGTGCGATAAATAGATCAATTTCCCAACAAGCTTTTGGAAACCCGTGATATCTCCAACCGGCTCGCCATCATCCCTGCCTAGCTTATGGTTTGCCTCAATTGGGGTATCGGCTGGTCGACAACCACTCATCCCGGTAGCATCAAGGAGGTCGAGCGTATATTTCCTTTGAGATAAGAAAATGTCGTGCTTTGACCTCGCAACTACAATACCAAGGAAGTATTTGAGGTTCCCCAAATCTTTCACATCGAATTCTTTAGCTAATTTTCCCTTAAGGGCCTGAATCTCCACATTGTCATCTCCAGTGATTATAATGTCATTCACATAAACTATCAGGACGACCAACTTCCCTTTGCTGATTCTAAAGAACAGAGTGTGGTCGGCATTGCTCTGGGTATACCCAAACCAACGCATGGCTTTGTGGAATCTTCCAAACCACGCTCTGGCTGATTGTTTCAGGCCATATAGTGGCCTCCTCAACTTACACACTTTCCCTGTGGATCCACGTGGGGTGAGCCCGGAGGAAGGGTCATGTACACCTCTTCTTCTAGATCGCCATGAAGGTAGGCATTCTTCACGTCTAATTGGCAAAGTTTCCACCCTTTGCAAGCAGCACAGGACATTAGGATCCTGATCGAGTTCATCTTGGCCACAGGAGCAAAAGTCTCCTGATAATCAATGCCCTCCGTCTGAGAGTAGCCTCTCGCCACCAGTCTTGCCTTGTATCGTTCCACCACCCCCGAGGGGTTCTGTTTGACCGCAAACACCCATTTACATCCGACCACCTTCACTCCAGGAGGTAATTGAACCAGGTCCCATGTGTTGTTCTTCTCCAGGGCATTCATTTCTTCGATCATGGCTAATTTCCACCTGTCGTCGGAAATAGCTGTCTACCACGAAGTTGGGATAGAAACAGAAGACAAGGAAGAAACAAACACTCCATGGGAGGTCGTTAGAGAAGAGTAAGATACGAATTGAGATAGAGGATGTCGAGTAGAAGTACCTTCCGCAGGGATGATGGATCCTGACGACGGATCCGGTGGGTGGTCGGATATCCAGATGGCGGGCCGCATGTTCGAACCCTTTGGGCGACGAGAGTACACCTGTAAAGGTTTAGGGACCTGAGTCTCTACAGGTGGGGCACACAGAGTAGTGGGATTAGCGGGAGCTGGCAGAGTGAGGTGATATGTCGGAGGTATAGGAAGAGGGATGGTGTCAAGCGACGATAGGGGACTCACTTCCGATGTAGTAGGAGACCCCCCCTGAAGTGGGGACCCGTAATAGCTCTCAGATTCACGGAAAGTGACATCCATGGTGATGAAGACCTTTTTGCTAATAGGGTCATAACATTTATACCCTTTCTGAGTAGGAGAATATCCGATGAACACACATTTGTGCGCACGAGAATCAAGTTTCGAGCGGTGGTAGATGTGGACAAAGCAAACACATCCAAATACATGAGGTTGAAGCGTAGTAGGTGGTACGCAAAGCGTGGTGAGAGGAGTTTTGAAATCCAGGACACGGGAAGGCATACGGTTGATAAGATACGCCGCGGTGAGCACAACATCACCCCAATAGTACTTGGGGAGATGCATGTGAAGGAGAAAACACCGAGCAACTTCCAAGAGGTGGCGATTTTTCCGTTCAGCCACCCCATTTTGAGCAAGGGAATAGACACAGGATGTTTGATGGATAATCCCGTGATCAGCCAAGTATTGCTCGAAAGCAGAAACCATGAATTCCCGACCATTATCGGTGCGGAGAATTTTGATAGGGGTTGCAAATTGTATGGAGACCATTCTGTGAAAACGGCGGAACAAAGGGAACACTTCACTTTTTGCTTTCATCAGGTAAACCCACGTGGTACGCAAAAAGCAGTCAATAAATGTCACAAACCAACAATAACCTGAAATAGACGCAACTTGGCACGGACCCCAAACATCACTATGTATCAAATGAAAAGGTGCGGTACTGGGAGAAGAAACATGTTGAAACGAAGTGCGATGATGTTTACCACGATCACAAGCATCACAACGAAATTTATCAAGTACAACAGATGAGAAAACAGGAAATAAATGTTTCATATAAAGGGTAGATGGATGTCCCAGCCGACAGTGCCAGGACTCCAAAGTAGCAGCCTGATCCGCATTTAGGGCCTGTGGAGGAGAGATCGGAGTGGAGGAATCGAACACGTAGAGCCCATCCACCAGTTTATCAGTTCCAATCACCGTTCCCGTCTTCAGGTCCTGAAAGATACAAGAAGAAGGAAAAAATGTTACGGAACAGTTCATAGAATTAGTTAAATGACTAATGGAAAGTAGATTTCGGGTGAAGTTTGGAACGTGAAGAACAGAGGAAAGAGTAAGGGAGGAGCACGAGATGGAACCCTTTCCGGCAATTGGAGATAGGGACCCATCTGCGATGCTCACCTTGTCCCGACCAGACAACGGAAAGTAGGAAACAAAACCTGATGAGGAGCCGGTCATATGATCCGTCGTTCCAGAGTCGATGATCCAATGAGTAGGGGGACGAGTGGAAGCAGCATGAGCACCTGGAGGCCCTTGATGGGCATAGGAGGATGAGGAGGCAGGAGGCTCTGGCAACTGTCCTTGCATCAGGCGACGAAATGCAAGAACTTCATCGGCTGATAGGGTCAATGTAGGAGCAGACACGACTGGTGGAGGCTGTGGCTCATCGAAACCATCGGATAGATGCGCTGAGCGATGCTGAGTAGAACGCCCTGAAGTGCGACCAAAACCACGACCTCTACGAGAGGGAGATCCACCACGGGGTGCCGGAAAGCCATGAAGACGAAAACACGTCTCCCGTGTATGACGGGTCTTCCCGCAGTAGTCACAGAGCAGATGATCCTTATCACTGGGCTTTGGTCTGGAATCACGGAGGCCCCGAGGCCCAACTTGGGCAGCCAAGACAGAGCTGTCAGGAGAAGTATCAGGAGTCCAAGCTTGTCGTCGATCAAATTCCTGCTGAACCAGACTGAACACTTCAGGAAGAGAGGGCAAAGGGGAGCGGCCAAGAATCTGCACACTGATTTGGTCGAAGTCCCGATGCAGTCCATGTAGGAACTCAAAAACTCTGTTTTGATCCCCCCGCGCGCGGACAAGGATCTCATCCTCAGGTGACACCAAAGTGAGCGAGTCGAAGTGATCGTACTCCTGATATAACTGAGTGAACACGAGGTAGTAGGCCGACGGGGGACGATCTCCTTGACGTATAAGGAAGATCTTTCGACGTAGCTGAAATATCTGGGCCGCATTGCCCCGGCAAGAATAAGTAGTCTCGCCTCTCCGCCAAATATCAGCAGCAGTATCAAGAAACAAGTAGTTGCGGGCGATGAAGTCAATCATGGAGTTCATCAGCCATGACATGACGAGGGAGTTCTCCGACTCCCATTGCACCCAATCTGGAGAATCCGAAGTAGGAGTAGGAGTTGTACCCATGACATACCCAAACAGCCTCCGGCTCTTCAAAGCAAGGGTGATGGCCCTAGACCATGGGAGATAATTTGTACCATCCAGGCGAATCGTCGTAATCTGAGGAGTGTTGTGATCATGTCCAGGACGGGAGAAGCCACTGGGTGTCACAGGGGCCGGGGAAGCACCGGTAGTGGAAGAGACGGTAGGGGATCCATCAGTCCTGGTCATATTGATCAAGAATATAAATCGAGATCACCGAGAAACTAGGGCTGCCTCATATAAAGAGGTAGGAGAACAAAAACACAGCCTAGAGAGAAACTAGGGCTGCCTCATATAAAGAGGAAGGAGATGAAGAAATGGATAGACACCGAAAATGTCATCAAATGGAGTATTGCATCTCCGGTGTCAAGAGACTAGCCAAAGGAGGAAGGAGGACTCCCCCTAGGCGGCCGACTGGGCAAGAAAGGGGAAAAAAACGAGCCGGAAGCGGGCTGTCGACCGACTGTGCCGACAGCTGACCGAACAAAACCGCGCGGGAGAAGTTCCGTGCAGTCGCCTGGGAGGAGTTCCCGGCGGTAGGGAGTCGCCGGAAGAGGGCCTAGCGGGAGCGGATCGGGAACGGGAGACCGATCCGGCGGCGATCGAGCGAGCGAGCACGGGCGGAAGCGGGTCGGCTGCGGAAGGGTATCGGGAAGCCCTAAGCCTCTGATACCATGTTAGAAAGTGAATGAGGGAGGAAAAATTAAAATTTTATTCCATATAGCATGGGGTATATATAGCCCTCTCATACAATATTAATATCGTTACAAAATAACACATAATAACAAATAATTAAACAGGTCTTAAAAGTTTAATTTTGAGGGAAAATTCATGTGCATACTACATTCATTGTTTTGCTCATCAACTTCAGTTAACACAAGTTGCGGTTGCTAAGATTAATGATGACTGTCAATGGTTTTTTGAAGCAATTGCAACTTCATTAAATATGATTGGAGTGTCTTGTAAGTGACATGAAATGCTTAGAGAAAGTCAAGTTCAAAAGGTTGTCAGGGCACTAGAAGATGGTGAATTAAAAATTGGATCAGGTTTGAATCAAGAGCTTCGTTTGAGTCGGCCTGGAGACACTCGTTGGGGATCACATCACAGAATATTAATACATATTATTTCATTATATCCTGATATGGTCGCTACACTTTTGATAATTGGGAAGAGTAAAGCAAACGATCGAATGAAGGCACAAGGTGTGTTGTTTGCATTGGAATCATTTGACTGTGTTAATGCTTCACGTAATGACCACTATATTTGGGTACACTCATGAGTTAAATCTAGCTCTTCAAAGACAGGATCAAGACAATGTTAATGCAATGTCTTTTGTTAATTTGACAAAAAAACAGTTGCAAACTTTAAGAGATGATGGATGGAACACATTATTAAATAAGATCTTGCTTTTTTACGGCAAACATAAGATTCATATTCCCAATATGGATGATCAGTATATACCTCGAGGAAGATCAAGACGGTTTGTTGAAGACTACACAAATTTGCATCATTATCGAGTACAAATATTCTTAAAAGTCATCGATCTACAACTGCAAGAGCTTAACAATCAGTTTGATGAAGTGAGCATGGAGTTGCTTCATTGTATGACTTGCTTAACTCCAATTAACTCGTTTGATAGTTTTGACAAGCAAAAAGTGATAAGACTTGCGGAGTTTTATCCTAATGATTTTTCAAGTTTGGAGATGTTTAATTTAGATTTTCAACTCGACAACTTCATTGCCGACATGAGAAGCAATGAGAGATTTTTTGATTTGAAGGATCTTGGTCATCTCTCCATGAAGCTTGTTGAAACTGGTAAACATATTGCTTATCAACCGATCTACAAGCTTTTGAAGTTTGCATTAATTCTTCCGGTGGCTACTGCAAGTGTAGAAAAAGTGTTCTCGGACATGAACTACGTCAAGAACAAGTTGCACAACAGTATGGGCGATCAAATGTTGAATGATTGTCTAGTTACTTTTATTGAGAGAGATACATTTTTGAAAGTCCGTGACGATGTTGTTATCGATCGTTTTCAAAAAATGAAGACTCGTCGTGGACAAATGTAATTTTCTTATGTAATTTTGTATTTTTGATTTGGTGAATTAAATGTAGATTTTGTATAAATTTGCAATGTCAAAAAATTTTACATTATCTTTTTGTTTCATTTTTAAAAAAATTTGTGCCCCCCCCATTGCAAAATTCCTGGATCCGCAACTGTATATGGGAAGATTTCGATAAATTCGGGGCACTTGTTCATGTTATAAATAATAATAAAATATATATGGAATAATAAATAATGACAAGGACACCCCCCCCCCCCCCGCCCACATACACATAGCACTACTCCTGATAAATTTTCATAAGCATTGCGAGGTTGAGCGCATTAGTTTGAGTTCTATTGATTTTGCGCAAACATAATTTTAATGAATACACTCACTACTCTTTGGTACCCAGGATCACTTCATTATTTTGAAGTTTATTTCTTATATTGTATAATCCGCCAAACACTACTTTGTATTTCAAATGAGTCTTAAGGACCACTGTGTGTATAGCAATATCTTCAAGTAGAGGCAAATTTGAGAGGAAAGCCTAGACGGTCGAAAGATGAGAGACGAAGTGGAAAGATGAATAGAAGAGCAATTAATTTCCATTAACTTTCTCAATACCATATTACAGAGCTAATTAATATTTATAGGTATAATCTTGCATAATGACGACTTATTTACAAAGTAACAAAAATAATTTGTTGTTGATGACATGTGGCTCGATCTAGAAAATGGTTCGGACATGTGGTGGAATCTGGAGCTCCCTGGCTTGCATGCTTTACCAGCACTTTTTGCTGAAGATGCTTCACACACATGAGTGACAGGCACGGGGCTCCTCCCTTACGGCCAAGCATGTAAGTACCTCAACGGTTATATTCCGCTCGTCGCTCATTTTTACAGTGCGTACGGGGGTTTGCAAGCGGCGGGGAGAACACATTTTTCTTGTGCGTAGAGGACTTTGTCTATATGAGAACACATTTGTCTTGTGCGTAGAGAATTTTTTTTAAAAAAGAGGGGTAAAATCGGAAAGCGAATATTTAACCAAATCATGTTTTTCCCTTTTAATATTGTGTGTGTGTGTGTCTATATATATATATATATGTATGTATGTATGTATGGGCTGCTCTCGATCAAAGGAGGGCAGAGGAACTAGCGGGGAAGGAGGAAAGAGGAGACTCGTGGGGGTTTGGCTAAAAGGGAGGAGGAGGTTACCTTGGAGTCGCACCAAGAGGGGAGGCGAGATCCTTCTTTCGGCGGCACACCAGACGAGCTGACCGACGGTTGCAAAAAAAAAGCAACTGAACCTTCAATGCCCATCCACCATAACCTGCGTGTATAAGTCCTCAACTGAAATAGGGCATCCCAATCGAATGGTTCACAACGTCCAAACCGATCGAACACTAAATATGACTTAAAAATATAAACCATACATCAAACATACTCAAAACGACCATTCAGGCGCACCTATGGACTCGGATCGCCTGAACGGGTAGCGGTTCACCACCTCCTGCGGGAATAGACCTGTGTCGGGCGTGACGCGCCATCATGAAGTCTCAAATAGAGTTTCTCCATGTAACCAATTACATACACAGGTATTAAATCATGAATATAACTTTAGGTTTCATGCATGAAAAATACATGTTACCATGCAAAAAAGAAATAGAGAAGATATAGGACTAAGATGAAATGTTTATCACGGATATAAGATTGCCAACTATTAATTATCATTTTTGCATTATTTCTTGAATCCCATCAATAAGAGAGAAAAATATGTGTTGCTCCTTCTAAACTTGATTCAAAAAGTGTTTGATTGACCTATATTCACATACCGACCAGAAAGCATTGGATGTCCTCAAGATGTACAAGATTCGAGAATCCTTGGGATTTGGTACATTTGTGAATAGAAAGAGAGAATCCTTAAGAATTGAGAATCCTTATTAGAGGGGGTGCGGGTTGGCCAAGTACCATTGATATCCAAGCTCTACCTTAGTTTGCACTTAAATTTTCAGACTAAGATATCTTCACCAAGACTCTTAATCTAAAAATAGAAACGATAACGGCCGGCTCCGTTCAACGGTTTTGGGCTGGAGGAATTGGTTTTGCATTTAATAATTCTTTATCGCATGTTAAGTTGGACGGAAATGAAGGCATAATTGGAATTGTCCAAAGCCATCGGTTCTCATTTCACGCATGCACCAATTCTTGACAACCCCGATGGTTTTTGCCGCTCCCAGTGGCGATCTTCCTTCGCCTCCTTTTCTTCTTCCTCTCCTTCTTCTTTCTCTCCTCTAATTTTGTTCTTCCTCGAGCAGGAAAGGGAATAGGGCACCAAAACTTCTCGAGCGGGAGGCAGTTCTTTGCTAAGGTTTTCTGTAAACTTGAGCGGGAGAGAACAGAAAGTTCTCGTGCGGGAAGTGGAGCACCAAGATTTTTTTTTTCTGTGATGGATACGTGGAGGCAAAGGTGATTTGGATACTTTTAAATTTTTGATTCTTCTGCTATTCCTATCATGGTGATGAGAGGCGGGTAATTACATTGTTAATTTTTAATTTTAAGTTGAACCATCTAAAATTGATCCAGCATTGGGTTATGTTCATCCATCTAAATTTTTTCATTTTGAGATTATTTTTCTAGTTTTAATTGCAAAAATTATTGTGGAATGTGATAGTTTAATATCTGATCAAGAAGGGATCAATACTTTAGCATTGCCCCTTTTACATATTATGTTTTATTTCCCCATTGTACAGTATTTTAAATTCCAATTCCAACAGATTTTGTCCAATTTCATCTTGCATCCGAACATCATAATTGGAATTCATCAAAATCGCAATTCCTGGGGGTTTGGAAATATTGAAATCCAATTCCATCGAACCAAACGGACCCCAAAAGAAAAAAGAAATCAAACTCAAACTTGTGAATTAAACTCTAATAAGAAAAGACAATCCAATTGTGATGAATGGATAATTTGATCCAATCTTCATGTTGGAAGTATCTCTTCATCTCCTATAAAGTTCTTGTGACCTTCTATAAAACTTTCCAATCATTTGGAAATGATGAATTCCCATCTCCTATGAAGTTCTTGCGAACTTCTATAAAACTTTCCAATCATTTGGAAATGATGAATTCCCATTCCAACGAACCAAACGGACCCTAAAGGAAAAAGAAAATAAAACTCAAACTTGTGAATTAAACTCTAATAAGAAAAGACAATCCAATTGTGATGAATGAATGATTTGATGCAATCTTCATGTTAGAAGTATCTCTTCATCTCCTATAAAGTTCTTGTGAACTTCTATAAAACTGTCCAGTCATTTGGAGGTTTCTAAATAAATCTAGAAGTTCTATAACTTTGACAAGTTCTTCATTATGAATAAAATCAAACCACAAATAAAGGTTCAAGGAAGACCTTAAATAATATTTATAGGATACAATTATCAAATCAGATCTTGGAGAAACTTCTGGGGCACCAATGCACGATGCTTCCAATAATGAGAGAATGATGTACATAATCTTAATCCAAATTGAGTAGAAATTGTTTACGTGATTTGAATATGTGATCTCAAGTCATAATGGAGATAACCTATCTATGGCTTCGTATCCTCCATTTATTCTTTGGAAGACAATACTAAAGAAAAATATCAGGGGCACAATTCTTGGACGACAAGGATAAGAAAAGGAGAGAATAAACATTAAAAAGAGTGAGGAGGTGATGCAGGGTAGGGACGACAAGGGGTGGACTTGCAATATGCAACCTAATATATGATGAAAATTATGAATATGCAAGAGTGGCTTGATTTAAAAATTACATCCGTAATTAATTAGTATAAAAATCTAACAGTTAAACAAAAAATCACAAACTTTGTTGATTAAGGGGAACAAGTGAATTTGCAGACGAACGAGCCGCAATAATTTTAAGCGTCCACAGAATAAATCCAGCAAATAATACAACAGAGGAACTAATAACATACAACGATAAAGTTCACCACAATATGAGTTATCAAAATAAACAACAAGAAAAGGAAATGACCTTTACCCCAATTCACATATGCAAGCGGCGTTGGCGGGCATTTACGGTTGAAACAATAGGGGGTTGACGACGGTAGCGTGGATATGGATTGAGAGTGGTGTGGATGGGAGATTGGTGACTGTCAGGGAAGTGGAGGGGCTGGTTTGGGTTTTATTTACTGGGAGGGGGAGTGTGGGGCTGATGTGGTTGAGGAAAGGAGTGAAACAGGAATTTTAGGTTGCTAGTGGTGGCCGGAAAGTGGGAGTTGGGACATCTGGTGGCAGGAGTTGGTCTGAGTGTCGGTTGTGGGTTTTTAAGGGAGTAGCATATATTGTGGAGGTGTTGGGAGGGAGGAGTGTGTAATTGGTCGAGGGGACTATTGGCTGAGTTGAGGCCACCGAAAAAGGGAAGAAATGTGGAAGAGGAAGTGGAGGGGGCCGGATCTAGGGTTTCCGGCGGTGGAGAAGTGGGGGGAAGTAGTCAGGTGGCATGGAGGAGGGTAGGGAACGGCGATGGGATGGGGGAAGGAGGAGAGGCGGAGTCCGGCATCGCACCAGTGGGGGGGGGGGGGGGGGGGGGAGGAAGTCGGCGTTGCACTGATTGACCGCAAGGTTCCGGGATTTTCTCCAAAACTCACGATGGCCCCAATCATCGAACCGCCTGCACTATAAATAAACCCTAAAGTAATAACCGCTGCCATACAACCCACTTAAACACTCAAATCATGTGACTTATACTGTTTTGGTCGATCAGACAATAAATACAACTCAAAATAAAAAAAAGTAAAACATGAAGTCGACTCGGATCGACCATCCGGACGCAACCACAGTCTCGGATCGCCCGTCGGGGCATAGGATCACTAGCTCACTGCCTCCTACGAGAATACACGTGTGTCGGTCGTGGCGCACCGTCAACTCCCCCCGACTTAAAAGCACTCAACTCCGGTGAGTACAGGTGGTCATACTCGATGTGTAGCCGTGGGGCGAGTCTCTCGAGCTCCTCTGAAGATATCCAAGTAACACCGTGTGGCGACTGACCGCTCCAACGGACAAGATATCGCACAATATTTCGCCAGCCCACAATGTAGAAGTCGTGATCGATGGACTGAAGTACGTCATCTGTAGAAGTAGGTGGCTTTGGCTGTAACGTATCCCCATATGGCAATAATGTATCTCCGTCTGACCATAATGTATCTCTGTCTGCCTGCAGTGTCGGTGGAACCATTGATGGTGCAATGTGATCTGCCCGGCGCGACTCCGGGGGTAGCAACAAAGAGGGACTAGTGGAGGAAATAGGAGGTGAAGGCTCAGGTAGATGGGCTATGGGAGATGAAGATTCGGGTAGAGGTGTGGAAAAGGGGTCCACATACACATGTTCCTCGTAGTAAGGAGTCAAATCATCTACGTTGAACACTCGTCTGATGCCCACACCATTAGGGATGTCTATCACATATGCGTTTGTACCAATCCGTCGTACGACCGTATAGGGGTCCATTCTGTGTGCGCTTAATTTCTTTGTTGGTCCTTGCGGGGCCCTCTCAGATTGAATGTGAATCAATACTTGTTCTCCCGCTTCAAAGATTTGTTCCTGCCTGTGCTGGTCTGCTTGATTTTTATAAAAAACATTACTAGCTGTAATTTTGTTACGGACCGACTCATGTAGTGCAAGTAAATGATGAACAAGTGACTCAACCGACTCATAAAAATGAAGAGAATGATGCAAATGGAGCACAACATACTCGACACACTTCCTAAGGGAAAGCCTGACAATGACTTGGATATCAATAACATGGGGTGGCCTATCAGGAGGCTTGCCGGGTGGTCAATAGAAAAATCTGACGTGATTGACACCATCACCCGTAAGGTCGTCGTAGATGGTGATAAAATAGTGTGATGGACGGGTGTAATGGATATTTTTGAAATGATAAAGACCGTCAGATGGCTCACCAGAGGGTGTATACCAAAATTCATCACATGTGAGATGATCACTAGTGTGAATAAACGACCCATCACTAAAGTGCAGCCAGGGAAGCTCGTCAAATGTACCTCTTGGAGACTTAATCTCGGGGAGGTCAATAATGGCATGTTGGTCCTCCAAGAGAAAACACTAATAACAATAGTGTCTATGGGAACAAGTAGGTCAACTACAACCAATGTTGTGGATATCCTCCGACATGGCCGACATAAAGGTTTCATAGACCAAACGACACGTTTCTGATATTTTTTTGCAAAATATCCTTTTGGTAGGGACGACAAGGAGTGGACTGCTATATGCAACCTAATATTGATGAAAATTATGAATATGCAAGAGTGGTCCGATTTAAAAATTACAATCGTAATTAATTAGTATAAAAATCTAACAGTTAAACAGGAAATCACAAACTTTGTTGATTAAGGAGAACAAGCGAATTTGTAGATGAACGAGCCGCAATAGTTTTAAGCGTCCACAGAATAAATCCAGCAAATAATACAACAGAGGAACTAGTAACATTAAACGATAAAGTCAACCATAATATGAGTTGTCAAAATAAACAACAAGAAAAGGAAATGACTTTTACCCACATTCACACATGCAGGCGGCGTTGGAGGGTATTCACGATTGAAACAAGAGAGGATTGACGACGGTAGCGTGGAGAGGGACTGTGAGTGGTTTGGATGGGAGATTAGTGGTTGTCAGGGGTTTTATTTCTTGGGAGGGTGAAGGTTAACGGTAAGGGAGGGGGAATGTGGGGCTGATGTGGTTGAGGAAAGGAGTGAAACGGGAGTTTTAGGTTGCTAGTGGTGGCCAAAAAGTGGGAATTGGGACATCTGGTGGCAGGAGTTGGTCTGAGTGTTGGCTGTGGGTTTTAAGGGAGTAGCAGATATTGTGGAGGTATTGGGAGGGAGGAGTGTGTAATTGTTTGAGGGGAGTGTTGGCTGAGTTGAGGCCGCCAAAAAAGGGAAGAAATGTGGAAGAGGAAGTGGAGGGGCCGGATCTAGGGTTTCTGGCTGTGGAGGAGGTGGGGGGGGGAGTAATCGGGCGGCGTGGAGGAGGGTAGGGAGCGACTTCAGCCGCCGCCTACAACAGGATGGGGGAAGGAGGCGGGCTTCAGGCGCGGGCTTGGGATGGGGGAAGGAGGAGAGGCAGAGGCCGGCGTCGCACCAGCGGGAGGGGAGGAAGTCAGCGTCGCACCGATTGACTGCAAGGTTCCAGGATTTTCTCCAAAATTCACGATGTCCCCCATCATTGAACCGCATGCACTATAAATAAACCCTAAAGTAATAACCACTGCCATACAACCAACCCACTTAAACACCCAAATCAGACGACTTATACTATTTTGGCCGATCAGGCATTAAATACAACTCAAAATAAAAATAAAAGTAAAATATAAAGTCAACTCGGATCGACCATCCGGATGCAACCACGGTCTTGGATCGCCCGCCGGGGCAGTGGATCACTGTCTCCTGTGGGAATACACGTGTATCAGTAGTGGCGCACCGTCAGGAGGGAGAGAGGGAGGGACGGAGGGCGAGAGAGAGCAAGAGAGATATGATGAACAAGTGAAGAATCACCTTGAAAACGTAAAATAATTAAAACATGGATGAGAGGGATTCAAAAAAATGTGAATGAGCAGGAGAAATGTGGATGAAGAGGAAAAGATCTTTTGGCATCCAAATATAGCCAAACAAAAAATGTGTTCTCAGGATTTAGGAATGTTCTAAAATAATGTGCAATAATTAGCTCATCTATGGTTCTGCAATTAGACCGGCAATGCTCTATGGTTCTTAGTGTTGGGCAGTGAATTGTGTACATGAGCAAAAAATGGGATTTGTGGAGATGAGAATGCTTAGGTGGATGTGTGGACACATGAGACTGGATAAAATTAGGAATGAGTGTAATAGGTATAACCGTATAAGACGGGAGTTGCAACAATTGTAGAGAAGATGCGAGAAGCTCGACTAAGATGGTTTGGACACGTACAAAGGAGACCATTAGAGGCACCTATTGGGCGTTGTGGAGTTTAGCCACTAAGCATGTTAAACGGGGGACGGGTAGACCAATAAAGACTTTGAATGAAACTATGGAAAGACATGATGTACTTAGACATTAGTGAGATTATGACTTAAGATTGGGCACAATGGAGACAAAGGATCCATATAGCCAACCCCACTATAATGGGATAAAGGCTTGAGTGTTGTTGTATGTAACTAGGTTGTCTATTCAGATTTTGTAGTAAATAAGACATTCATGTGAATTCTCCCCTAAGAACATCTTAATAAAATGTGTGATAACTAAGATATGTATCCTCACTTTGAAGTAAATAAGACAACCATCTAAACTTTTTTTAGTAGCATTTTAATTGTAAACTACATTTACAAAGTCAAGCTTAATCTGTATGCTTATTTCAGAGTACATAAAACATCAACTGAACTGTTTCCATTATAGTACTTAGTTTTCATTGAATTTGTAAAGATGCTTTATTTCCCAAGGTTTCCACATCGGATAACCAAGAATCAATCATGCATATCAAACATTTACTTTGTATGGAATCTCATAAAGAAGAATACGCAAAGGAAATTCAAAGGATGGCAAACCTTTAAATATGTGAAGCCAATTTGCAGCAGGACTATTAAACCTGTAATCAATCTAATGGTGAATTTGTCTTAGGGTCAATTAAACAATGACAATTAAAACAAGGATGCTCAATGTAATCATTGTTCAAATGATTTCTAAACATGGAGTCTTCACACTTGAACTAGTATATTATACAAACCAACTTCTAAAATTAAAAAATGAAATGGAAAAAATAGAACTTTATATTAAGCAAAGATCTTCTTGTAAGACAAAAAAGTAATGTTTAACAAAATGTGCATCTGTTGTGTGCTAAATTTTGGAGGTTTTAGTACAAACAGAGCTGATTACAAGAGAATCTTCGATATACTGGTGACATCTGGAAATTAACAGGAAAACAGAGCTAACCTGATATGTATCAGGATCAATGTCAAAAACTTTGGTAGGGCTGCTTTCAACCCAACTTCTTTTCTCCTCGAGTGTTAAGGTTTCCATTAGCTCTTCATTAATATGAATCTCGGGTTCATACAAAAAGGTTACAGTGGCAGCAGGAGACCACTTTGCATGATCCTTGCCGATTCCTTTTCTCGCAATTGCCCTTAATCTCAATTCTTGTCCACGCCGTAACTTCACAATTATTATGCCCCTAAAGTAAGAATTTAAAAAAAATAGTGTTGCAGACATAAATATGGAAGCAAAGGAAACTTAAATTCAATGAAGTATTGGTGTGGGCTAAGCAAAACTAACTCTCAAGCTGACTAGAAGAATAAAATTACTTTGGATCAAGTGACGTCGTTCACAGGAATTAAGAGAGATCAAAAGGTATCAATTGAACACAGGCAATGGTCATTTATGAACTAGGGATCTCATACTTTATGAGTAAAACTTTGACTAGATGGAAATCTGTTACGGACATTCATGACAAGGTGCATTCATGGCGGGTCTACAAGTGGTGGACACAACATGCGGCGGAGACGGCGGGCGGGACTTGCGCCGATGAGGAGGAACCGCCAATGGCGTACGCGGAGGACAATTAATATTCGGTTGATGTCTTATTTATGTTTATGCTATTTTGTGATTTTTATTATTGGCAGCCCCCCCCCCCCCCCTCTATAAGAGGGGCTGGTTGGACATGTGTTGTTTTCATCTCAGATGTGTATGCAAAAAGGTTGCTCCCTCGTTTTCTTCTCAACCCTAATCTCTTCTTCTTCCCCTCTTGCCACTTTCAACCGCTTGGATCTCCCCTACTTCTCGGTGGGTGGCCTCACCGGGCCTCGGACGATAAAGTTGGCCGGCCTCGTCCACGGGCAACCAGTTCTTATTATGATCGGCAGCGGCGCCTGCCACAATTTCATATCTCAGCGTTTGGTCCAACAACTCTCTATTCCATGTACACCATCGCTGGACTTCACTGTTTGCTGGGGCGACGGCCACTGGCGGCCGACCGCGGGTTTGTGCATCGTCGTACAGGTGGCCTTGGGACCTTGTTCAGTTACGGCAGATTTCTACGTCTTCGAGTTGCGCGGCGTTGACATCATCCTGGGCGTGGCATGGCTGACGACGTTGGGCGAGGTTCGAGTCAACCGGGTCGAGATGTCCATGCAATTCCTATGAGTGGGGTCACCCTGCCACCTTGTCGGCGACTCCGCCCTTCTTTGCACACCAGTTTCCTTCCGTGCCATCCAACGCACTACTGATGTGGCATTCTCCGCGTGGCTTTGGCAGCTTCAGGCCGAGCCGGCGGTTTCCCCAGTGCTCCATCCCGACCTTCGCTGTCTCCTCGAGGATTTCTTCGACGTGTTGACAGCCCCCACAGGCCTGTCGCCGATGCGGGCAACTGACCATGTCAATCCGCTGCAGCCCCACACTTCGGTCGTATGAGTCCGCCCTTACCGCTATGGGCATGTCCAGAAGAATGAGGTCGAACGCTTGGTATGGGAGATGCTCATGGGCGGCTTCATCCGCCCCAGTGCGAGCCCGATCCTCCTCATGCGCAAGAAGGACGGGAGTTGGTGCTTCTGTGTCGACTACAGGAGTTGAACAAGGCCACGATCCCAGACAAATATCTCGTTCCAGTCATCCAAGAGTTGTTGGACGAGCTCCATGGCGCCGCCTTCTTCACGAAGCTCGACCTCAAGGCGGAGTACCACCAAATCCGGGTTCCGTCGGAGGATGTACCCAAGACATCGTTTCGGAAGAATGATGGGCACTACGAGTTCCCGGTCATGCCCTTTGGGCTGACCAAGGCATCGGCCACCTTCCAAGACACCATGAACAACATCTTCGGAGCGGTACTCCGTCAACACGTCCTTGTTTTTTTGATGATATTTTGGTATATAGCTCAACCTGACAGGAGCACTTATGTCATGTTCGCCGCACGCTCGAAACGATCTGACGACATTATCTTGTCCTCAACCAAGAGAAGTGTTCGTTTGGAGTGACCACGGTTAGCTACTTGGGCCACACGATCTCAGCCCAGGGAGTGGCCATGGACAACGATAAAATTCAGGCGGTTCTACACTGTCCGACTCTGATGCAAATAATTCCTAAAGATAGACGTAGTCGACAACGTGGCGATTTCAAGTAAGGCACGACTCAACTAACGGAACCCTAACACACGGAGTAAAACGAACGGCGAAGCATGATTAGGGTGAGCGCATGTCACATTGGGTTGAAACAAACAAATCTCTTTGCTGAAATTAATCTAATAAAATAGCAAGTAAATTCAGGAGGAGTGAGGGAAAAGGGGAGATCTCACCAAGGGACTTGCCCGTTTCAGATTTCTTCTGGTACCGTAAGCAGAAGAGCGTCGTGCTTCCCGATGGAGTTGTGGTGGAGGAGGATTCGGGGAGGTACTGGGGTTGGGTCTGAAGTGGAGCAGGGAAACGGTGGAGTTGCCGGGTCGGGCTTGCGGTGGCGCTGGAGAAAACGGAGGAGATTGTCGAGGGGGTCAGGCTGGCGGTGGAGCTAGGGAAGTAGAGGTGGTTGCCGGGGATTAGGTCTGCGGTGGAGCTAGGGAAAATGGAGGAGAAATCGGGAAGGCTTTGCGGTGGAGCTGGGGAACGGAGGTGGTTGCCGGGGGTTAGGCCTGCGGTGGAGCTAAGGAAAATGGAGGAGAAATCGGGAAGGCTTTGCGGTGGAGCTGGGGAACGGAGGTGATTGCCGGGGTGGGATTTGAAACGGAGCGGGGAAACGGAGAGGAAACCTGGCCGGGGCTTGAGGTGGAGCGGGAAACGGCGGAGCTGGAGAAACGGAGGATGCCGGAGTCGGGATTTGAAGCGGAGCGGGGAAACAGCGGAGCTGGAGGCCGAGCGGGGACGGGAGTCGCGCCGGGCGATCTGCTGCGGAAGAAGATAATGCGGAAGGCGGGATTTACCGAGAGAGAAATGTCTCGATCTCAATATTTTCCCAGCCGCCCCCAATTAGGGCAACCCCACTTCATATTTATAGCTGAAATCCCCCTTCCTCCATAATTAAAAAAATTAATTTCATCCTCCTTAATTAAAAGGCATTAATTTCAGCGAAGGATTTCTAGACTAAATGAAATGCGACGACTCACCCCAGCCATACCCAACCGGACCAATCCATTCAGGGTCATGCGAGGTGGTCAGTCTCACGCGCCGGTACATAATACGAGAAATTGTAAACGTACATGAACTGTAAATGCGTGCATAACAAAAGAGGAAATACAACTACATAATAGCTATAACAGTAAATAGGTAAATAAACGAGCCGGCCCTAGAGTGCCGAAGACATGATCACATCAGTTCCCCCGGAGTTGAGAGAACTCGACTCCGGCGAGGCTAAGTGGATGGCCGCAACGGAGAGATCTGGGCGCCGACGCTGAAGCTCTCGGGCGCTGACCCAACTGCTGTCCAAGATGTCCCTTCCCTTCCAAGTAACCAAGTAGCGCTGGTAAGCTCCCGCGCGAGTCTGGAACTCCCGTACATCAAGCACCTGGTCGATCTCTTCCGTGGTAGGGGTGAAAGCCGGCTGAAATCCCGCGGTCGTCCCGGGCTCCAAGATAGGTGGTGGTACAGGTGTAGCTGGTGGGGTTCCATGGAATGGGTATAGGTCCGCCACATTGAAAATCGGTGAGGTGCCGAATTCCAAAGGTAGATCCACAAGGTAGGCATTCTCACCCAACCGCTTCCTTACCGGAAAAGGACCGAAACGCCGCTGACGGAGCTTGTGGTAAGTCCCACTAGGAAATCTTTCCTTTCTAAAATGTACCAGCACCAAATCTCCTTCCGAAAAAGACAGGTCGCGCCGATGGTCATCGGCGCTAGCCTTGTATTTTTCGGATGTCACCTGCAGCTTATTATGAATAATTTCATGCAAAGTTTTTAAATTTTCAACCCAAGTAGTAGCATCAAAAGAAGTGCGCTCGAAAGAGGGTAGGGAATGACGGTCAAGGTAATGGGGAATGGGAAAACCATACACAATCTCAAAAGGTGATTTGTTGGTGGAGCGGTTCACGGTACTGTTGTAAGCAAATTCGGCTTGGGCTAATGCTAAGTCCCACTGTTTGGGTTGCTCTCCGGCTAGGCATCTTAACAAATTACCCAGACTTCGGTTGACCACCTCGGTCTGCCCATCAGACTGGGGGTGGTACGCGCTGTTAAAATTTAATTTTGTGCCCAATTTGCGCCACAATGTTTTCCAAAAATAGCCCATGAATCGCGTGCCCCTGTCGGAAGTGAAAGTACGGGGCACACCATGGAGTCGAACCACCTCTCGAAAGAAGAGGTGGGCCACGTGTGCCGCATCAGAGGTTTTCCGGCAGGGTATAAAATGCGCCATCTTGGAAAATCTATCCACGACGACGAATACAGAATCGATTCCCCGCGCCGCAGTAGGGAAACCACTAACAAAATCCATGGACACTTCGTCCCATGGCCGCTCGGGAATCGGCAAGGGCGTGTACAATCCAGTGTTCTGGGCTTGCCCTTTGTATAGTTGGCACGTCGGGCAGATGCGGACGTGGCTCACAATGTCTTGCCTTATGCGCGGCCAATAATAACGGGAAGTCGCTAGATCTATCATCTTGGCCTGTCCGACATGACCACCTAGTCCAGCCGAATGTAATTCGGCTAGCAAGGTCTCACGCAAAGGGCCTTGGCAGATGCATAACCTGGTGCCCTTAAACAAGAACCCCCCGTGTATGCAGAAGTGTCCCGTCGGGTCGGCCCCATGTGGCTGGCACTCTGCCCAAATAATACTAAAATCGGGATCAGTGGCGTATGACTCCCTTTGAGAATCTAAGTCTGTCAACCGAAGGTGTAGGGATCCTAGCAGATGTGCTCGTCGATTGGTAACCCCTGGCTTATGTCGGATGTGAAAGGTATACTCCTGCAGGAAGGCGGCCCATTTGGCATGTCGCCGGACCTCTTTCTGGGAGTTCAGGTAACGTAACGCCTCATGATCCGTATTCAGCACGAACTCGCGCTGAATCAAGTAATGCCGCCAGTGACGGAGAGCCTGTACGATGGCGAAAAACTCAAGATCGTAGGTGGAATATCTTGTTTTCGCGTCGTTCAACTTCTCACTATAAAACGCTACTGGTCGGCCCTCCTGACTAAGTACTGCCCCGATGCCTATGTGTGACGCGTCGCAGTCTACCTCGAACACCTTTTCAAAATCCGGGAGAGCCAGAACAGGCGCACTAGACATTTTCTCCTTCATAAGGAGGAAGGCCTGCTCCGCCTCGGCTGTCCATACGAATTGCCCCTTGCGGAGGCAGTCTGTAATGGGTGCAATGTGGGTGCTGAAGTTGCGTATAAAACGGCGATAGAACGACGCAAGGCCATGAAACCCTCGTGTCTCGGTGAAATTCCTGGGGGTGGGCCAGGACTCAATCGCGTGGATCTTCTCCGGGTCCACCTTGATGCCCTCGGACGAGACAATATAACCCAAGAAGGTGAGGCTACTAGTGAGAAATGTGCATTTTTTTAAGTTGATGATCAAGCGGTGTTCCCTTAAGATCTGCAGGACCTGCCGTAGATGTGTAAGATGCTGATCAGGGTCGAGACTGTAGATAAGGATGTCGTCAAAGTAGACAACGACGCAAGTTCCCATCAGGGGTCTGAGGACTTGAGTCATCAATCTCATGAAGGTGCTCGGAGCGTTGGACAAACCAAAAGGCATGACCAACCACTCATACAATCCCTCCCGTGTTTTGAAGGCCGTCTTCCATTCATCCCCGGGTCGAATCCGGATCTGATGGTAGCCACTCCGGAGATCAATTTTCGAAAAAATCTTCGCTCCACTCAGCATGTCGAGCATGTCGTCTAATCGGGGAATCGGGAATCGGTACTTGACGGTAATCTTGTTGATAGCGCGGCTATCAACACACATACGCCAAGTTCCGTCCTTCTTGGGAACAAGAAGGGCAGGGACAGCGCAGGGGCTAAGGCTTTCCCTTACGTGTCCCTTCTGGAGAAGCTCGGATACCTGTCTCCTGAGCTCCTCATGCTCCTTCGGGCTCATACGATAATGCGGTAAATGGGGTAGGCTTGCGCCTGGGACTAAGTCAATGCAATGTTGGATATCCCTCAACGGTGGGAGCTCGTCTGGTAACTCGTCCGGGGTGAGATCACCAAACTCGGAAATCAGGGGCCGAACGGCCGTAGGGATCTCCACAGAGGCAATAGGAGACTCCAGACCAACTAATACATAGGTGACGTTCCCCTCTCGCATCTCATGGCTAAACTGGCGCTCCGTCAACAGCATGCGGATGGACGGATACGCCACGGTGGTGAGCGTGGTCGGGGAAATAGGAGCCCCGGTCGGAATAGTCTCCGGGGGGGTGAGTCGCTGCGGAATAAGACCGTTTTTCTGGGGAAGAAGGACTATCTTGCGACCCCCGTGGTCGAAAGAATAAGAGTTCTTCCGACCGTCGTGGACAATGTTTCGATCATATTGCCACGGACGCCCCAAGAGAATGTGGCACACATCGAGGGGTGCAACGTCACACCATACTGAGTCAGAGTAGGTAGGTCCAATGGTGAACGCCACAAGACATCGCTGTGATATAACCATCGTAGTGCCACTAGTCACCCAGGATAGCTCATAGGGGCGCTCCAGCTTCTGAGTCTGAAGGCTTAACTTCTCTACCATGCGTTGGGAGACAAAATTCTCCATGCTCCCGCTGTCAATGATAATAGAACAGTAGTGCTCGTGGATACGCGCAGTGGTGCGAAAGATGCTGTGTCTTACCCAAGCATCATCGGTGGTAGCTCTCGGGGCAAGCAGACTATGCTGTAGGACACAAATCAACTGATCTGGCTGCTCGCCCTCTACTTCACACTCTCCCTCAAAGGGGTCCTCAGTAACCCTAACTAACTCGCTCTCCCAAATTCCATACTCGGGATCTCTCCCATCGTCAACCTCAACAACCGCGGTAAACTGACGCCTTGGACACTCGGACGATTTGTGTCCCGGCTCCATGCACTTATAACACCGGAACACAGGCCTAGAGGTGGCAATCTCCTTCCACTTCAAGGAAGTCGAAGAAGGTCCTGCAGGGGCAGGAGCTGGCAGCGCCGGTCTAACCGTAGGAGGTAGGCCCGGAATAGGAGATGCACTCGTCCTAGTGGCCGATGTCGATGACGAGGAATAGTGGGTCCTGTCGGTAGTTTTCTGACCGGATGTCCTCCTCTGGAGGGCCTCCACTCGTCGTGCCCGGCTAGAGATCTCTCCAAGGTCCCGGAAATCATGTAACTCTAGCTGGTCACGTATCGCGTACCATAGCCCGTTCAGATAACGGGCCACAATCATGTGGTCTTCCTCCCTTAAATCTAAACGTGACTGGAGGACCAGGAACTCGTTGGTGTACTCGTCAATGGTCTGTTTATCTTGTCGTAGGTTATGATACCTACGGTACAATGTCTGTAAGAAATCAGCGGGGACGTACCTCCTCTTGAGTTGAGTTTTGAACTCAACCCAGGTGGTGATAGGTGGTTGTCCCATCGTGAAACGCATCCGTTCGACTTGCCCCCACCATGTGAGTGCGGGGCCCTTCAACTTCAGGGTAGCATACTCCACCTGCTGGTGGGCAGGTGTGCGCTTCCAGCTGAGGAATCGCTCAAGCCGCTCACACCAATCAAGACACACCTCAGGCTCTAGTGTGCCTTCAAAATCCCCAACGTCCAATTTAACACCGGTATCCCATCTAGGGGGATTCCTATTATCGTGATGTGCTAGTTGAGGTTCTGGTGGTGGTGGTGTGGGGGGGCGTGCAGGAGGAGTAGGGGGTTGAGCAGCAAGTGCCCCTAAGTGATACTGGGCTTCCAAATTATTGACCGTGGTACGCAATCCGATCATAACTTGGTTGGTGTCCCTCACAGAGAGGGTGAGTGTAGTGATGGCAGTCATAAGTTCTTCCATTCGTTTTCCTATGTCTCCCACAGTACCCTCTAGGTGCTCCACTCGTGAGTCCATAGGCAACTTAACACTAGCAAACTTAGGAATTACGTACAAGCAAACGCTCGGCTATCCCACAATGGGAGTGAGATATCCCAGCAGCCACACCAAATTGATGCAAATAATTCCTAAAGATAGACGTAGTCGACAACGTGGCGATTTCAAGTAAGGCACGACTCAACTAACGGAACCCTAACACACGGAGTAAAACGAACGACGAAGCATGATTAGGGTGAGCGCATGTCACATTGGGTTGAAACAAACAAATCTCTTTGCTGAAATTAATCTAATAAAATAGCAAATAAATTCAGGAGGAGTGAGGGAAAAAAGGAGATCTCACCAAGGGGCTTGCCCGTTTCAGATTTCTTCCGGTACCGTAAGCAGAAGAGCGTCGTGCTTCCCGATGGAGTTGTGGTGGAGGAGGATTCGGGGAGGTACTGGGGTTGGGTCTGAAGTGGAGCAGGGAAACGGTGGAGTTGCCGGGTCGGGCTTGCGGTGGCGCTGGAGAAAACGGAGGAGATTGTCGAGGGGGTCAGGCTGGCGGTGGAGCTAGGGAAGTAGAGGTGGTTGCCGGGGATTAGGTCTGCGGTGGAGCTAGGGAAAATGGAGGAGAAATCGGGAAGGCTTTGCGGTGGAGCTGGGGAACGGAGGTGGTTGCCGGGGGTTAGGCCTGCGGTGGAGCTAAGGAAAATGGAGGAGAAATCGGGAAGGCTTTGCGGTGGAGCTGGGGAACGGAGGTGATTGCCGGGGCGGGATTTGAAACGGAGCGGGGAAACGGAGAGGAAACCTGGCCGGGGCTTGAGGTGGAGCGGGAAACGGCGGAGCTGGAGAAACGGAGGATGCCGGAGTCGAGATTTGAAGCGGAGCGGGGAAACGGCGGAGCTGGAGGCCGAGCAGGGACGGGAGTCGCGCCGGGCGATCTGCTGCGGAAGAAGATAATGCGGAAGGCGGGATTTACCGAGAGAGAAATGTCTCGATCTCAATATTTTCCCAGCCGCCCCCAATTAGGGCAACCCCACTTCATATTTATAGCTGAAATCCCCCTTCCTCCATAATTAAAAAAATTAATTTCATCCTCCTTAATTAAAAGGCATTAATTTCAGCGAAGGATTTCTAGACTAAATGAAATGCGACGACTCACCCCAGCCATACCCAACCGGACCAATCCATTCAGGGTCACGCGAGGTGGTCAGTCTCACGCGCCGGTACATAATACGAGAAATTGTAAACGTACATGAACTGTAAATGCGTGCATAACAAAAGAGGAAATACAACTACATAATAGCTATAACAGTAAATAGGTAAATAAACGAGCCGGCCCTAGAGTGCCGAAGACATGATCACATCAGACTCCCACCTCCCTTCGGGACGTCTGAGGCTTGTTGTGCCACACCGGCTACTATCGACGTTTCATTCGGAATACGGCACCTTGGCTCGGCCCCTCACACAACTACTCAGATCTTCTGAGGATGGGCCCTTTTTGTGGACCCCAGCGGCCATGTCCGCCTTCGTCGACCTTATGGTGGCTCTTGTGAATGGCCCAGTTTTGGCCATGCACGACTTCAATTAACCCTTCATTGTGGGGCGCGATGCCTCTGGCACCGGGGTGGGTGTGGTACACATGCAAGGCTGTCGCCCCATCGCCTACTACAGCCGAGCATTCTCCACCGACGTACGAAGCCGTTCGGCGTATGAGAACGAGCTCATGGCACTTGTTCTGGCGGTGCAGCACTGGCGGTCGTACCACTTTGGTCGGCCCTTCTTCGTCCGCACCGATCATCATAGCTTGCGATATCTCCTTCAGAAGAAGATTGCCACGCTGGCACAACAGCTTTGGGTGGCCAAGCTCCTGGGATACGACTTCTCCATCGAGTTCCGCCCGGGGCGCACCAACCGAGCGGCGGATGCTCTCTCCCGACAGATGCACTCCCCGGAACTCCGGGTCATCTCACGCCCGGTCTGGGAGGATGTCGCGGAGATTCAACACGACGTAGAGATGGACCCGCACCTAGCTGCCATTCGAACGGCCCTCATCGCCGATTCGGAGGGCCACCCCCCTTACTCCTTGGTGGGCAGTCGGTTGTTCTACCAGAGCCGCTTAGTGTTGTTTGCGTCCCTCATTCTGCGCCTCATTGCCGAGTTCCATGCCTACTCCAACCGGGGGCCACGTCAGGGCTTTCAACACCTACCGACGTTTAGCGACTTCGCTGTACTGGCCGCACATGTTCAAGCAAGTCAAAGCCTACATGGTCGCCTGCCTTCCGTGTCGGAAGGCGAAGTACGAGGCTATGTTTCCAGGTGAGCTACTTCAACCACTACCGATCTCGGATCGCATTTGGGAGGACATTGTGATGGACTTCATTGCACGCCTACCCCGGTCCAACGGGTTCGATTACATCCTCGTCGTAGTGGACCGGCTCTCCAAATATGCGCACTTCATTCCCCTCCGACACCCGTAAACAGCCACGGGGGTTGTCGACAGTTTCATCTCCGGGGTCGTGCGCCTCCATGGGTTCCCGCGGTCGATTGTGAGTGACCGTGATCCCCTCTTTCTAAGCAGTTTCTGGACATCCCTGTTACGCCTCCAGAGGACGCATCATTGCATGAGCTCCGCCTACCACCCGCAAACTAATGGTCAATCTGAAGTCCTCAACCGCTGTTTGAAAACTTACCTTCGTTGTTTCATTGGCGAAACACAGGGCACGTGGGCCAAGTGGTTGGGTTGGGCAGAGTACTTGTACAACACCGCCTACCACCAGGCAGCTGGAATGACTCTGTTTGAGTCCGTCTACGGCTGACCACCACCAGATATCGTGCGGCATTTACCTGGGGAGTGCCTCGTGCCGAGTTTGGCCACTCACCTCCAAGATTAGGACATCATTCTGGACAGTCTCAAGCATCACCTCCGTCAGGCCCAGGAAAAAATGACATCTTTCGCCAATCACAAACGACGGGACCTCTCCTTCCAAGTCAGCGAGAAGTTCTTCATCAAGCTTCATCCTTACCGTCAACTCAAGGGCACCAAACGCTCGTGCCCGAAACTCGCGCCTCGTTTCTTTGGGTCGTTCGAAGTCGTGGCCCGGATTAGCGTCGTCTCCTATAAGCTTTGACTGCCCGAGGCGAGCCGGATCCACCCGGCCTTCCATATTTCTCAGCTTCGTCATATTGTGGGCGATCATCCGGCACTGCACCACATTTCGGCTGATCTTGACTATTCTGACGTCGCCCCCATATATCTGGACAGCATTCTAGATCGCCTCCGCCACCTTCCCGGAAACGCGGCCCCAGAGGAGATCCTTGTGGCGTGGCGCCACCACCCGGCGAGAGAGACCACTTGGCTTCTGCGACTTCTGCCTTGAGGACAAGACAAATTTTCCAGATGGCAGCATTGTTACAGACATTCATGACGAGGTGCGTCCATGGCGGGTCTACAAGCGGCGGACACAACATGCGGCGGAGACGGCGGGCGAGACATGCGCCGATGACGAAGAACCGCCAATGGCGTGCGCGGAGGACAATTAATATTCAGTTGATGTCTTATTTATGTTTATGCTATTTTGTAATCTTTATTATTGGCACCCCCCTCTGTAAGAGGGGCTGGTTGGACATGTGTTGTTTTCATCTCAAATGTGTATGCAAAAGGATTGCTCCCTTGTTTTCTTCTCAACCCTAATCTCTTCTTCTTCCCCTCTTGCCACCGGACTTCCCCCTAGTCCGGATTTCATCTTGAACCGTAATAAAATCATATTCCTCAAAATCAGAAGAAATATATTTCAGCTGCTATTAGCATGTCAGCTAGGTAGCAAAAAGAAATCCAGAAGCAATTTTTACACAACCTCTATATTCTACTGAAGAAGAGTCTATTCATCATTGCTATTTTGTTTAAATTTGTATGAATAATATTTGTGATTCTATAAAATATTATTGTGATACACTGGTACATGTTTCATTTCTGAGTTTAATTTATGTATGACTTTCATATTGCGATACTATTATATCATTTGTCATCAATTTTTATCAAATTTATGATTGATGACACAAAATTTTATGTTCATAGATTTTCTCACCACTATTTCTTCCAAAATAATTAAGATAGTTTTCAATTTCTAAACAGCACCAGGATCAATGCAATTTCAAACAGTTTCTCCCACAATTATGCAAAACAACAAATTTTATCACCACTAATTCTCCCATCCCTACAGCCAAGCCAAACCGAGCCTTAGAAAGGCTTGGAGAGGAAGGCTGAGAAAGTTGAAGCTTCTTTTTCAAGTCATCTGAAAGAAGTGTATTACAAACATAGCTGCAATCGGTCTTTTCTTAAATCAAGCCAGCCTGAGAAAGTGACATTCATGTTAACTTAATTTTTGTACCTAAAGGTTTAGAGCAAATTTTTTGTCCCCTTAACCTATACGAGCATGGTGGCCAGAATGTATCTACACCGTCCATCAAACAAAAACACAACTTGATAGACGGCCCAAATGCATCCCCCTCACCATGCTCCAAACACATACACGGCTAATTATTTCATCATTGCTTCCCACCATTGCTTCTTTAGTCGCCCTTAATGTACTTTCAAACAGTTTCTCCCACAATTCTGCAAAACAACAAATTTTCTCACCACTAATTCTCTCATCCCTGCAGCCGAGCCGCCTTAGAAAGGGTTTAGAGGGGAAGGCTGAGAAAGTTTAAGCTTCCTTCTCAAGTTATCTGAAAGATGAGTATTACTATCATAGCTCCAGTCGCTCTTTTCTTAAATCAAGCCAGCATGAGAAAGTGACCCTCATCTTAACTTGGCATTCAAACAATATACTACAGAGAGAAATAAACTTTAAAAAAAAAGATGCATAGATAAGAGTCAAATCCGACTGACCTCTCCTGGGAATCATAGCCGCCGGATTCAGAAGCGAGGGAACGGGAGGCGACGTCGACGGGAATGACCCTAGGCTCCGTGCTTCGTAGGTCGTTGCTTGTTACATCAAGGGTCTGGTCGGAATCGCACCGGACGTTAAGGTGGAACTCAACGGAGCAGTACTCGCACTGGCCATCGCCGTCGCAGGCGTCGCAGTCGCGGGAGAAGCGCATCCCCATGGCGTCGTCGCTGACGAGGGGAATCAGACCTAGGCGGTGGGCGATGAACTCGTCGTTCAGAACCGATGAGTTGGCCTCGATCTCCACCAAGTCGATGGCGATCGTCGGCACCTCCGCGATCATCACGCGACGGAGGGCATTGGCCATGCTCGCGTCCGTCTCCCGGAGCTCGAACTTGAAGTAGTCGTCCTTCATCTCGCGGATTTTGATCTTAGGGAAGCGCTGGTAGGAGACGCCTTCCATTGGGGCCGGCTTTCGCAATCAGAGTGGGGGGATGAGATTTACAGCAAAGAGCAAGAGGAACTGAGGGCGGGCAGACTGGCCTAAGGCTCCGCTTTTTTTTCCTTGGAAATATATGTTTGTTTCGGCGGTGGGGATTGAAGCGGCGGCTGATACAGCGGTGAGAAATGAAGGAGATCTGTTTTTGAGGCATTTTTTGGGCTTTTTTGTATTTTGCACCTTCCAATTATTTTACTTTGACACTTTACGTTCTGAATTTTTAAAATCGAAACATTGCATCCCTTATAAAAAATTTTGGCATTTTGCATCACAGAGCTGAAATTTAAGGGGTATTTAGATCCTGGCACCACCCAAAATAGTCATTAGAGTGCAAGGTGTCAAAATGAGTATTTTGAGTGATGTTCGAACCTAAATACCCCTTAAATTTAACATTGAGGTGTAAAGTGTCAAAATTTTGTAATTAAAGGGTGCAAAGTGTCAATTTAAAAAAAAATCAAAATTGGTTATTCTTTTCCATTTTTATTCATAGATCACAAAATTATATTTGTACTCAACTGTGCTAATCGTACCAAAAAAAAATTATAAATTAATTTTATAGATAAAACTAAGCATATATATTAAGTGTCCAACACAAATGCTTTAATCTAGATTAATTTATGAGCTAATTCGACACATCTTTGAGTTTTCTTCTTCCTTCTTAATTATTTTCAAGACCGAAATATATGCTTTAGAGCAATCAAAACCTAACCAAAAAAAATATAACTTTAGGTAAATATATATTATGGGAGATTTGAGAAAAGTGATATAACTCACATTGGAAATCCACCAAGAAAAATAATGATATGAATAAGGATTTTGAAACCTACAACAATGATTTCAAAGAGATTTGAGCAATCTAGCGTTATATAGTGGGAAATATTTGAGAGAAAAATATAAAAAGCACTCACCGGAGGACAAGAAGAGAGTCAACGAAATTGAAACTGTCAAAAAAGGAGGATTGGGTGGCTGAAAATCGGTTCCGACGGTGCTTTGCGGGCGGGCGAAACCTTCCAGCGAAAACTAATTGGGAGGGGAGACTGGGGCGCGAGCGAAAGAATGAGGGGAAGATGGTAGAAATATAAGTTTTTAAGGTTATATTTAGGTGTAATATTTTTTTAAACAATGGGTAAGAATAGCCAACTTTGGGGTAGGAATATCAATACCCTTTTTTGTTGAAACCGAAAAATCGGTCCCTGTGGAGTCCGATCCTTGCGGAAGGGGTGATCGCACACTTACTTCTCTACTCACAAGCCCAAGGGTCAAGGGAGAGGGACCGGGAACAGACCCAAGGCTTCAGCACGGAGGTCCCACCACACACCCGGAAGATCTTAGAGCGCTTCCCCTCCTTAGCCAAGTGCTGAAGCTAAGGTACCTCAGAAAGCGCTAGAAGACCGGGCACCAGCAAGCGTCTTCTGAGGTACCCCTTGGGTCCTATTTATAGGAAAAGATGGTCTGCAAATATCCAACCGTCACTGTTTTCGAGGACCATACGTAATCCAAAGGGGGTAACATGGTAAAAACACCCCACAACTGAAGGGCGGGCCGGCCCTGAGAAGAGCCCATTGGGCGGGGGCGGCGAGTATGGGCGCGAGAAGGCTTCCCCCCACGCCGAGGTGAAAAGCGGCGAGTGAGCTCGCCTCTCTCAATGCCACAATCCGGCTCGCCTCGCCTCAGGCCTGGAAAGTTGGGCCTGAAGCCCCTGCTCGCAGATGACGGTCGCGTTGGCACTCGCCAACCCCTCGGCTCTAGACGAGCACGTACTCGGCCGGCCCCACGATGAATGGCCTCCTCTCGTCGGGCTCAGCTCCACGATCTTTGAGCCCGGCCCGACGATTGCCGAGCCCCTACTCGGCATGCTGGGCTCGGCATGCCCTGCTGAACTCGCCTGGGGCTCGGGGGCGGTCTGGGCCGGCCGGATCGGCTCCTGCTAGCCCACTCGCTGGATACGGGGTTGTACACAATCCCCGCTTTTTGCGAGGTTGGCACAAACTCGGAAAGAAACATCCAACCCACTAGGATCCTGCGAGTGCGACAGGAGCCGAAAGGAACCTCTTGGTAGGACCCACCGATGGCTATATATACATGCCCTGCCTGCTCGACTGACCCCCGCCCCTCTCTTTACTTAAGCCCTGCCGAGATGCCACTCCCGAAAGAAGTCATGGAACGACTCGCGAAATCGCGCGAGGAGACCGCCCTTCGTGCCGCAGCCCTGATGGATCTGAGCGCCCCGGCCCGCCGTTTTGCTGAATTTGGCTCGGCCAAGAGGGCGAGGCCCTTTCCTCCCGAGGCCGAGCACATCTTTGTCGACCTAAAGAATACTTTAGCCCATGGCTCCGACTCTTCCAACCGTTCTGCCCTGGCCCCTCATGACAAAGATTTTGTGGATCTCACCGCCGAACAGGACCAAGGCGGCGAGGTCTCCACACCAAGGGTCGAGGGTCTACCCGCCAAGGAGCCCGAATCCCCCCCTGACCCGCGCCTGCGAGACTCGCCCCTTGTCACCAAAATCGTGGAGCCAGATTCGCGGGGGTCGGTATCGCCGGCTCGCCTTCACTCTCAACATCCCTCCTCTGCTCCTGCGATTACTGGGATGGACGCCGAGCATACATCCGCTCCTGCTTCCCCCCAGAACACTGAAGGTATGCCCCTGACCTCCTCATTTTGCATCTGATTCTAACTGACGCTCGCCCCTCCCACTCGCTATCTCGACTTCCCTGTACAGGCTTCCCAAACCGATCTGGGGCTGATGACTCAGCCGAGCAGGCCGTCTACTCGCCCCTTCCATCACCGCGTGCTTTGGAAATCTTCTTGGACTCGGAGGTGGACAGCCCCGAACGGTCGAGGCGGAGCCAACTGGTCCACAAAAAGTTAGTGCGCGAGCTCCAGGAGCTGAAGAAAGACAATTCGAGACTGCAGGAGGAGTGCGCGCGACTTGCTGGCGAGCCGAGGATCAGCTCGGTGTATGCGGCGACGTCTTCCTCCATACTCTTCGACGAGATTGACGAGAACCTGCGAGCGGCGAACAGGAACCTGGGGCAGCTTCGGCAACTTTTTGCGCAGCGGCTTGCGGCATCGGGCCGGCGAGACCGGGGTAATTGAGGACGGCTCTCTTGCGAGCCGACCGGTACTCGCCCCCATTGCCGCCTGGTCTACGCGCGCGCTTTTCTGATTTTCTTTACTCTGGACAATTTTCTGTTTAATGCTGAATAAAGTGTATAAATTTTATCGCGCGAGCAAGCCTTTTCTTATTCGAGTGGTGCGTGCCTTTTTGGATTCCTTAGCTAGGCTCGCCTAGGTCGGTGAGTACAGAGCGATGAGACGGGATACGCGAAGCGGGGTATGCGAGCCGGGCTGGTCAGTCGGTTTCGCTTCCCCTTCCTTTTTTATAAATAGGGATCCCCACCTACCCCCGGCTACGCCTTTATTGTCTTCTCATCCCTTCCTTTCCTTGCCCTTCCTACCTTCTGCTCGCGCGCCTTCGTCTCCTCCGCGAGCATGGGTAAAGGAAACCCCGACTCCGAGGGCCGCTCCAAGTGCGCCCAGAACTTCGCGGATCACTGCTTTTTCGAGGGGAATACCACGGCGAGCGAGCTCGCCGAGTTTGTGGCGGATTACGTTCCCACCAGCTTTGTGGCCCGCCTCCCGGCGGAGCATGAGGCCATTAACTCATTCTTCGAGGACGAGCTCGCCTTCCCCATCTCGCACTTTGAGGTGGGGTTGCGCCTGCCGCTCTGGCCGGAGGTCCGCCAGGTACTCAAGTACTACGGCGCTGTGCCCGCGTAGCTCAACCCCAACGCTATCGCCATGATAGTGGGGTTTGCCTGCTACCTCCGCCGAGAGCGGATCGAGTTCAACCTAACCGTCTTCCGCAAGCTTTTCTCCTACAAAGCCAACGCCGACGGGGTCGCCTTCTTTGGCGGCACGTCCATAAAGATCCGCGAGGTCGCCAACAAAAACCACAACTGGATGTCGAAGATTGCCTTCATCCGGGGCGACCTCGGCAATATCCCGTTCTCGCCCTTGCAGAAGAGCGAGGAGGTTTACCGGCTGCCGTCAGTGTCTGGTAATGATGCCGAACTCCACAAGTTCTTCTTGTACAAGGACTTCGAGGTCGCCTTCCTCCGTCGCGGCCTCGAATCCCTGCCACTTATCCTTCCCGGTGAAGGTTTGTCTCGCTCACCTTCCGCTCGTCATTTGGCCTAACCGACCAGAACCTCATTCTTTGTCTAAGTCTTTTTGCAGGGGAGCGGCTGATCCCGGTGAACCCTCCCTTCGCCGACCCGGGGGTGTTTTCGGATCCGCTCGAGCGGGCTCGGGCCGCGGCTGAGGCGTGCCGGGAAGAGAAGGTCAAGGGGAAATCCTCCAGCAAGAAGCGGTTGGAGCTTGGGGGGCCGAGCTCGGTCCACCGCCCCTCGACCCTTAAAAGGGCGAAGGTGGTCTCGCGAAGCCTTCCACGGCAGCCCGCGTCGCCCGTCAGGTTCATGAGCTCGCCGGAGGTTTTTTCCGACGAAGCCCCGGCGAGCCCACTGAAGGAGATATCATCCCCCCGCGAGAAGAGGCGCGGGTCCCCCTTTCCTCCCTCCGTCGAGGAGGTCTCCCCCAGTGGCTCGGGAGCTCCAAAGGACCACCCTCACTTTGGGAAGGGGGGAAGGAGCAAGGACGCGGCCGGCGAGCCGATGCTGCTCTGGGACGAGGGAGCCCATCGTGTTTCCGTCTCCACTCGCGCTCCTTCCTGGGGAGCTCGCCGGCCTCCCACGGGCCACGCATTTGCCCTTGGCTTTGGCCTCTATGGCCGGGAGGGCGCCGACGCCTACACGAACCTGACCCCCCGGCAGATAGGTCACGAGGGCCTGCAGGCGCATCTGAGGGCCTTTGAACTCCACCATATGATGGTCCGCCGTGGCTTCTAGCTCAGCCAACTCCTGATCAAAGCCGAGCAGGAGCGCGACCTGGCGACGGAGAAAGCTGCCGACACGGAGCGGCGGTTCGGCATCGCCGAGCGCTTACTCGACGAGGCTTCAGGCGGGCTGGTAAGAGTCGACCAACCCTTGTTTTAACTTGGAAAATGTTTTTCAGAGAGTTTGACCCTCTTGTCTTTCAGGATGCCGAGTCCGCCAAGGTGCTGCAAGCTCGCGCCAGTGAGCTGGAGGGCGAGACTGCCCTGCTGCGACTCCGGCTCGCGGATCAGGAGGTCGGCTCGCGCGAGCAGGAGGCTTTTGCTGCTCGGTCGGCGGCCGAGGTGGAGTCGCTAAAGGAGCAGAACCGCTGTCTCCAAGGCGAGGTCAGCCGGCTGACGGAAGTCCTCTTCCCTCCAGACAGTGCCGAGCCGCCTTTTCCCTACAAGCGGCCCCGGGTCTTCGGCGAGGGGGAGGTTATGGAGCGGCTGCGAGTCAACTCGATCGAGTCTGCCGAATGCCTCCTGAATGCCATGAAGGGGTCGGGGATTATGGCCGAGGGCTGCGAGGAGGTGGCGGTCCGGGACCTTCTGCCGAGCCTGTTTCCGCCGTCTCCGCCCAGCGAGAAGGAGGAGAGCTTCGGCTCCCTTTTTGATGGGGCGAAGGGCAAGGAACGATCGCTTGGGGGCGAGGAGGACCGCCATTCGGGAGAGGAGGGCGAGAGCTGACCGAATTCCTCCCTTTCCTTTTTTCTATCTTTTTGTAATCATCCCCCCTCTTTTCTTGTAATCTCGCCGGGGCGAGCCCTTCCTTCTTTTGCGATCATAATGAAAGGAACTTTGCTTCTGACTTCTTTTCTTTTTTTTTCTTTCTCTTTTTTTTTTGCGCTAGAATGCACGTGAGTTAGGATTCGCGTTCGGCGAGAGGCCTTGGGCATTGGCGGCGACCAGGCTCTCGAACTCTTCGCTTACCCGCGAGGCGATCTTCGCGAGAACGGTTGTCGCCGGCGCCCGCTTGTCATACCGAGGAATGCCCTCTGCCGAGTAGACCCCGTGAGAACGGGCTCGCCCCGGGGGGGGGGGGGTATGTTCTTCCACCAACCGGAGGTGGATCGAAGAACCCCTTTTTGACAGAAAACCAAGGGGGACAGGACCCCTTGAGCTCGCCCTTCTAACTGGTGGATTTGCTCGGACACGCTTGTCATATGTCAACTTCCAGGTCCACCCCCCGGACAGTAACGACGTCCATCGAGACCCCGGCCCTGCCAGCTTGGAGGGAGCCTGACAGCGGGAGAATCGAGACTTAACCCCAAAGCGAGAAGACTTGGAACAATTGCCTCTCCCGGGTGCTACCACCAGGCCAGTCAGCTAGATGGGAGCCTGAGGGCGGGTGTTGAACATCCTCCGGGCTCAGCTCCAGGGTCATAACGACGTCCATCGAGACCCCGGCCCTGCCAGCTTGGAGGGAGCCTGACAGCGGGAGAATCGAGACCTAACCCCAGAGCGAGAAGACTTGGAACAATTGCCTCTCCCGGGTGCTACCACCAGGCCAGTCAGCTAGATGGGAGCCTGAGGGAGGGTGTTGAACATCCTCCGGGCTCAGCTCCAGGGTCATAACGACGTCCATCGAGACCCCGGCCCTGCCAGCTTGGAGGGAGCCTGACAGCAGGAGAATCGAGACCTAACCCCAGAGCGAGAAGACTTAGACCATTTGCCTCTCCCGGGTGCTACCACCAGGCCAGTCAGCTAGATGGGAGCCTGAGGGCGGGTGTTGAACATCCTCCGGGCTCAGCTCCAGGGTCATAACGACGTCCATCGAGACCCCGGCCCTGCTAGCTTGGAGGGAGCCTGACAGCGGGAGAATCGAGACCTAACCCCAGAGCGAGAAGACTTAGACCATTTGCCTCTCCCGGGTGCTACCACCAGGCCAGTCAGCTAGATGGGAGCCTGAGGGCGGGTGTTGAACATCCTCCGGGCTCAGCTCCAGGGTCATAACGACGTCCATCGAGACCCCGTCCCTGCCAGCTTGGAGGGAGCCTGACAGCGGGAGAATCGAGACCTAACCCCAGAGCGAGAAGACTTAGACCATTTGCCTCTCCCGGGTGCTACCACCAGGCCAGTCAGCTAGATGGGAGCCTGAGGGCGGGTGTTGAACATCCTCCGGGCTCAGCTCCAGGGTCATAACGACGTCCATCGAGACCCCGGCCCTGCCAGCTTGGAGGGAGCCTGACAGCGGGAGAATCGAGACCTAACCCCAGAGCGAGAAGACTTAGACCACTTGCCTCTCCCGGGTGCTACCACCATGCCAGTCAGCTAGATGGGAGCCTGAGGGCGGGTGTTGAACATCCTCCGGGCTCAGCTCTAGGGTCATAACGACGTCCATCGAGACCCCGGCCCTGCCAGCTTGGAGGGAGCCTGACAGCGGGAGAATCGAGACCTAACCCCAGAGCGAGAAGACTTAGACCATTTTCTGAGTGTTTAATGTCGCTCTTTAATGGAAGTTCCGTCATATTGCATGTCATTGTTACGATTATTGTGGAGAAAGAGTCAAATACAAAGCATTCGGAAAAAGCTGAGGTATGTACAAGTTTTCAAGGATAAAAGCGTTTCAGGTCGTCGCCGCTCCAGGTGTGGTTCAAAGTCTCGCCTTCCACATTCTGGAGGTGTTATCCTCCCGACTTTAATGCCTCCTTCACGATGTAGGGCCCCTCCCAATTTGGATGGAGCTTGCCCACGGCTGCCGATCTTCCCGCCGCATCTACCTTCTTTAGAACCAGGTCGCCCTCCACGAACTGCTTGACCCGGACATGCTTGTCGAAGTACTTAGCCATCCTCCGCTTGACTTCCTCCTGCCGCACTGCGGAGAGGTCGCGTACTTCCTCTATCAAGTCCAAAGAGAGTCGTTGTTCTTCCTCATTCTCAACTCTCCACTCCTCCCTTCTAGCTTCTGCCTCGGCAACCCTGGGAGTACGGACCTCGAGTTCAATGGGGAGCACCGCCTCGCTTCCGTGAGATAGTTTAAAGGGCGTCTCCCCGGTGGCGGTGTTGGGGGTAGTCCTCAGGGCCTAGAGGACCGAGGGGAGTTGCTCCACCCAATTACCCTTCAAATTCTCCACCTTCTTTTTCAGGAGGTTCACGATGATCTTGTTGGCCGCCTCTACCTGCCCGTTGCTCCTAGGGTGGTGGACAGAGGCGAACCTGAGATCGATCCCGAGCTCTCCACAGAACTTAATGAACTCATTGCTGGCGAACTGTGGTCCGTTATCGGTGACGATGGCCTGGGGCATCCCATGCCTGCAGATGATCTCCCCCCCATACAAAATTTCGAATGATCTGCGAGGTTACCTTGGCCAAAGCCTTCACCTCCATTCACTTGGAGAAATAGTCGATCATTACCAGCAAGAATCTCCTCTGCCCACTTGCCTGTGGGAAGGGACCTATCAGGTCCATTCCCCAAATTGCGAAAGGCCAAGGGGCCGTGATACTCCTGAGTCGCTGAGCCGGTTGTAGTTGGAGGGGGGCAAACAGTTGGCACTTGTGGCATTTCTTGACAAATTTTAAGGCATCGTGCCTCAGGGTAGGCCAGAAGTACCCCTGCCTGATGATTCTTCCCTCCAGGGTCCGACCTCCTGAATGGCTCCCGCACTCCCCGGAGTGAACTTCTTCCAAAATCCTCGGCACCTCCCCCTCCGCTACGCAACGGGCGAGTAATCCTGAAAGGGTCTTGCGGTAAAGTTGCCCGTCGCGCAAAAGGTAATATGCCGACTTATACTTGAGCTTCTTCCTATCCATCCCTTCTGGGTATTCTCTGGTGGACAGGTAGGTAGTGAATGGGTCCATCCATGTGGACCGCCGATCTATCTCCATCAACTCTCCTTCTTCCAGGGATGGGTGGAAGAGGTCCGTGATAGTGCCCGCCACCCGAGGGCCGCGCTTGGCGAGGTGGTCGACTTGTTCATTTTCCTCCCGTGGCACATGCTGAATGGAGAAGGTCTGGAACCCGCCGATGATTCCCTTAACCTTTGCCAGATATCGTTGTAGGGTGGGCTCCCTTGCCTCGAACTCCCCGTTGATCTGGGAGGCCACTACCATGGAGTCAGTGAGGACCTTCACATCATGCACCCCCAATTCCTTGGCCAGGCGTAGTCCCGCGATTACCGCCTCGTACTCGGCCTGGTTGTTGGTTATGGAGAAATGTATCACCACCGTTTGCTCGATCCGGGTCCCTTGGGGGCTCTCCAAGACGACCCCAACCCCCAGGGAGTGTTTCCCTGAAGCCCCATCCACCATCACCTTCCAAAGGATGGGACGAGTGAGTTTGTCCTCTGCCACCTCAACCACATAGTCAGCCAGGAAGTCAGCCATTATTTGTGCCTTGATTGCGAGCCGGGGGACAAAGGAGATGTCAAACTCGCTCAACTCCACCGACCACTTGGCGAGTCTTCCCGAATGCTCCACTCCCTCAAAGATGCTGCGGAGGGGGTGGTCAGTTACCACCTGGATGGAGTGTGCCTGGAAGTAGGGCCTGAGTCTCCGGGCCGAGATGATTAGGGCGAAGGCCAACTTCTCAAAGATGGGATAGCGGAGTTCTGCCTTCCTCAGAACCCTACTCACATAATAGATGGGCAGCTGCTTTCTCCCCTCTTCCCGAACTAAAACAGAACTTACGGCCTCCGCCCCGACCCCTAAGTACAAAAACAAGTCCTCCCCCTCCTTTGGCCCTTGGAGCAAGGGGGCCTGAGTCAACTGCCTCTTCAAGGCCTGGAATGCCTCCTCGCATTCCGGGGTCCATTCAAACTTCCGACCTCCCCTTAAGGTCCTGAAGAAGGGGGAACACCTCTCCCCGGCCCGGGAGAGGAACCTGCTTAGTCCCGCAAGCTTCCCTATCAGCCGTTGTACCTCCTTCGCATCCCGAGGTGCCCCCAACTCCATAATTGCCCGAACTTTGTCAGGGTTGGGTTCGACCCCGGCTGGGGTGAGGAGATGACCCAAAAATTTGCCTTTGCTTGCCCCGAAGATGCACTTTAGAGGATTCAACCTCATCTTGTATCTGCGCAAAGTGTCGAAGGTCTCCTCCAGATCCTGGAGGTGAGAATCGACCTCTCTGCTTTTTACCATCAGGTCGTCCACGTACACTTCCAAGTTCCTTCCCTTCTGTCCCTGGAATACACGGTCCATCATCTTCTGGTATGTAGCCCCTGCATTTTTTAACCCAAAAGGCATCATCTTGTAGCAGTAACACCCATCCCATGTAATGAACGAGACATCTTTTATGTCAGGAGGGTGCATCCTGATTTGATGATAACCTGAAAAAGCATCCAAAAAACTCATTACAGAAAAACCAACGGCTGAATCTACCAGCGCGTCGATTCTAGGCAAGGGGTAACAATCCTTAGGGCATGATTTATTAAGCAGTGAAAAATCTACACACATCCTCCACCGGCCGTCCTCTTTTTTCACCATTACAACATTTGAGACCCAGCCGGGGTATTGAATTTCGGAAACAAAGCCGGCCTTAAGGAGCTTGGAGACTTCCTCCCTGATGGGTTCGGCCAGTTTGTCCGTGACGGACCTTCTCTTCTGCTGGATGGGGCGAGCCTCCGGGTGTAGATTGAGGCGGTGGCAGACGACGTCGGCATTAATCCCAGGCATCTCCGCTGCGCTCCAGGCGAAGACATCCACATTCTTTTGGATGCACTCCAGCATCCTGCCTTGATCTTCCGGGGTCAGCCCCCCGCTGATGCGGACCTTCTCCACCCTGCCACCCTGGGTGAGGACTTCCATCTCCACGACCTCCTCGGCAGCCTCCAACCGGGACTGCTCCTCCCACTCTGCGGCATCCTCCCCTCTTGGCGTAAGGACCTCCCCTTCCCCTGGGATCATCGCCCCAACTGACCCTTCTGGGAGCATCCCCTCGCGTGCTTCTCCTTCCATTCCTCCTTCCTCCCCGCCTTCTTCTCCGGCCTCCTGCCCTTCCATCTCCTCCATCCTTCTCCCCATCCCCTCGGCCTCCTCCTGCCAAGAAATTGAATTCACCGCGATCACGTAGCATTCCCGAGCTGCTTTGGGGTCACCGCGAACCCGGACCTGGATCCCGTCCACATTAAACTTAAGGCATTGATGGAAGGAGGAGGGGACGCATCGGAAGGCGCTGATGAGGGGTCTCCCAAAAATGGCGTTGTAGCTGTTGGGGGCCTCTACTATGACGAATCGACAGTTCCGGGACTGTCCCCCCAAGCTGACATGGAGTCCCACTCCCCCCTCTACTTCTTTCCTCTCCCCTGAAAAGTCGAAGAGGGGCCCATCGGAGGCCAGCACCCTCTTGGCCTCTACCTGCATGGCATCGAAAGGCTTCTTGAAGATGATATTGACTGAGCTCCCATTGTCAATGAGGATCCGGGAGACTGTGAAATTTTCGATGGCTGTCTGTGTTGAAACCGGAAAACCGGTCTCTTGTGGAATTCGACCCTTGGGGAAGGGGTGGCCGCGCACCTACTTCACTCCTGTAAGAAAACGACAAAGAAAAGAAGAGACAAGGACTAGACCAAGGGCCCGGCGTGGAGGTCCCACCACACACCCGGAAGATCTCAGAGCGCTTCCCCTCCTTAGCCAAATGCCGGGCTAAGGTACCTCAGAAAGCGCTAGTAGGCCGGGGAATCAGTAAAAACGTGCCTTCTGAGGTACCCCTTGGGTCCTATTTATAGGAAAAGATGGCCTGCCAATATACAACCTTCACTGTTTTCGAGGACTGCAGGCAGACCAAAAGGGGCCACACAGTAAAAGTGTGCCATGGCCAAGATGCGAGCTGGACCTGAGGGGGCACTCGCTCGGCAAGGGGTCCGACTCGCCTCGCCCTGGGCCTAGGCGGGCACGGACTCGGCGGACTGTGCTCGGCTAGCGCTGGGCTCGGCTAGACTATTGCCGAGCTCGGGCTCGGCACGACGATCGCCGAGCTCGGACTCGGCACGGAGATCGTCGAGCTTGGCTCGACTATCGTCGAGCCCTGTTTCCGCACCCGAGCTCGGTCTCGGCATGCCGAACTTCGTTCGGCCATCGCCGAGCTTAGCTCGACTATTACCGAGCTCGGGCTCGGCAAGCTGGGTCCAAGTTGATCTGAGCCGGCCGGTTCAACCCCTGTCGACCACTCGCGGGATACGGGGTTGTACATAATCCCCGCTCTTTGCGAGGTTGGGACAAGCTCGGAAAGAAACATCCAACCCCATGGGATCCGGCGAGTGCGACAGGGGCAAAAAGGAATCTTCTGGTAGGCCCCACAGGTAGTTATATATATGTACCCCTGCGCATCTGGCTGACCTTTGCCCTTCCCCAAATTCTGACAAGATGCCGCTCCCCAAGGAAGTCTTAGAGCGACTCGCACGCTCCCGCGAGGAGATCGCTGCCCAGGCCGCGGGGCTGACCAACCTTGAAGCCCCTGCTCGCCGTTTTGCCGATTTCAGCTCGGCCAAGCGGGCGAAGCCCCTTCCCCCGGGGGCCGAACCCATCCTGGCCGACTTTACTGCCGCCTTGGGGAACGGGGCCGGTTCCTCCAACCAGCCAGTTCTTGGCTCCTCCACTAAAAACCTCGTGGAATTGTCTTCCGACCGGGAGAACAGCGGCGAAGCGTCCACCCCTCGGACCAAAAGTGCTCCTGTCAACTCGCCACGGCAGGATCCCGAGGTTAAGGAGCCGGGCTCGCGAGAACTGGCGTCGCCGAGTCGTCTCCCTTCCCGGCAACCCTCCCCTGGATCCCTGGTCGTGGGGAGGGGCGCCGGGATTATCCCCGTTCCCGGCTACCAACTCGCTCCTCAAGAACTGCTGGGGCGTGGCAAGGACCTGCGCCACTTCTCTCCTCGCGCCCACCCGGAGGAGCCAGGCTCGCGCGGTAAGTTTCCGGCATTGCTCTTCTGTTCCGTGGATTTTTGCTTTTCTGACCGTCTTTCAATTCTTCACCCAGAATTTCCCGGGCGGACGGAGGACGGCGAGTCCGTGGATCGACCTCCTTACTCGCCCCTCCCTTCTCCAAGCGCCCTGGACGCCTTCCTGGACTCCGAGGTGGGCAGCCCTGAACGCGCAAGACGGGAGCGGAAGGTTCTCAAGAAGCTGGTGCGCGAGCTCCACGACCTGCGGAAGGACAACAACAGGCTGCAGTGGGAGTGCTCGCGTCTCGCGGACGGTGCTGGAGTCAGCCTGGCGTTCGAGGAGGCGTCTTCCCTGGTGCTGATGGACGAAATCGACGAGAACCTGCGGGTGATAAATAGGAACATGGGGCAGCTTCGCGAACTTCATGCGCGGCGGCCTGCGACGGCGGGCCGGCGAGACCGGGGAGAATGAAACGGCTCTTCTGTCAGTCGGCCGGTACTCGCCCCCGCCCTCGCATGGTCCTCGCGCCCCTATTTGTATTTTTCCTTTTATTTACTCTGAATGGTCTGCATGTAATAATCTTGGAACAATTTTTTAACTACTTTGTATATGTAGACGCTTTTTCAATATTTTGGCGGGTCTTTTCGAATTCCCCCTTCGGGGGCCTGGTTGGCTCGCAGGACTTGCGAGGAGACGATGGCGAGGTGGCGCGGCGAGATCGGACCGATCGGCCGACTCGCCCTCTCTCTCGCCCTTCTTTACCTTCTTCTATAAATAGACCTTCTCACCTACCCCCGAGGCACGCTTTTATTGCTTTCGAATCCTTGCCTCGCTTCTGTCTTCCCGAGCTCGCGCTTTTCTTTTCCCCTGCGACCATGGTCAAGACCAACCCTGATGCGGACGGTCGGTCTAAGTGCGCCCAGCACTTCGTGGATCATTGCTTTTTCGAGGGGCACATCACAGAGGAGGAGCTCGTCGAGTTCACGGCGGCGTTCGTCCCCCCCGGCTTCCAGGCTCGCAGGCCCGCCGAGCATGAAGCCATCAACTCCTTCCCGGAGGGCGAGCTCGCCTTTCCCATCTCGCACTTCGAGGTGGGACTGCGCCTCCCCCTCTGGCCAGAAATCCGCCAGATCCTGAAGTACTACGGTGCGGTGCCTGCGCAGCTAAACTCCAACGCCATTGCTATGATGGTGGCGTTCGCCTGCTTCCTCCGCCGGGAATGAATTGAGTTCAACCTCGCGGTGTTCCGCAAGTTGTTCTCTTACAAGGCTACCCCCGACGGGGTCGCCTACTTCGGCGGGTCCTTCATCAAGGTTCGCGAGCTGGCGAACAAGAATCACAACTGGATGACCCGGCTCGTCTTCATCAAGGGCGAGCTCGGCAACATCCCCTTTCGCCCCCTGCAGAAGAGCGAGGACATATACCGTCCTCCTTCCCTGTCCGGTAACGACGCCGACCTCCACAAGTTCTTTCTCCACAAGGACTTCGAGGTCGCCTTCCTCCGCCGCGGCCTTGACTTGCTTCAGCCCGTTCTCCCCGGCGAAGGTATATCTCGCTCAGCCCTCTCGCGGACTTTATCGAGGTGGATCTCATGTAATTTTTTCCCTCCCTCTCTTTTTTTTTTTGACTAAGTCTTTCTCTGCAGGGGAACGGGTTCTGCCGGAGCATCCGCCGTTCGCCGACCCGGGGATATTCTCAGACCCTCTGGAGCTGGCCCGGGCGGCGGCACTGGCTTGTCGCGAGGAGCAACCGCGAGTCCAACCCCCCGGCAAGAAGCGCTCGGAGTCCGGGGGGTCGAGCTCGCGCCCCGATTCTTCGCTCCCCAAGAAGAAGAGGGCGAAGGTGGTCTCGCGCGGACGGCTGCACCTTCCCTCGTCTCCCGCCAAGTTCATGAGCTCGCCGGAGGCTCTGTCCGACGAGCCGCCCTTGAGTCCGCTGAAAGAAGCCTCCTCCCCCCGAAAGGGGAAGAAGAAGAGCGGGCCGTCCTCCGATTCTACCGGGGAGGACACCGTCCGCGAGCCCAGTCTGCCGAAGGATCACCCCAACTTCGGCAAGGGGTGCAAGAGCAAAGATGCGGCTGGCGAGCCCATCTTGAAGTGGGACGAGGGGGCTCACCGAGTTTCCGTCTCCACTCGCGCCCCCTCCTGGGGAGCTCGCCGGCCGCCCACCGCCCATGCCTTCGCTTTCGGCTTCGGCCTCTACAGCCGCGACAGCGCCGAGTCGTACAAGAAGCTTACCCCCAGTCAGCTCGGCTACGAGGGGATGCAGGCCCACCTGCGGGCCTTCGAGATCCATCACATGATGGTCCGCCGCGGCTTCCAGCTCAGCAACGCCCTGCTGACTGCCGAGCAGGAGCGCGACCTGGCGAAGGAGAGCGCGGTCGACGCGGAAAGGCGGTTCGGCCTCGCGGACGCTCTACTCGCGAAGTCTGTCGGCGGCCTGGTAATCACTGGATACCTCTATTTACCTTGCTTAAGATTATTCCTGCGCGTGTTCTGAACTTTTAATCTTACAGGACGCCGAAGCCGCTAACGCGATGCGAGACGAGATAGCTCAGTTGCGGGCTCAGCTCGCTGAGCGGGAAGCCCAGCTCGCCGATCAGAAGACATATTCCCAGGAGCAGGAGGCTGTTGCCGCCCGGCTGGGGGCGGAGGTGGAGGAATTGAAAGAGAAGAATAAGGGGCTCCTGGGAGAGGTCCTTCGCCAAGCCGACGCTCTCCTTCCCCCGGACGCCAGCGAGCCGGCCTTCCCCTTCAAGAGGCCTCGGGTGTTTGGTGAGGCTGACGTCGCGGAGCGGCTGCGAGTCAACTCCGTCGAGGCTGCCGAGTGTCTTCTACAGGCCATGAGGGGGACGGGGATCTTGGCGGAAGGCTGCGAGGAGGTCACCGTCCGGGAGCTCCTGCCAACCCTGTTCCCGCCCAGCCCGCTCAGCGAGAAGGAAGATAGCTTTGACTCGCTCTTTGCTGGGGTGAGGGAGAAGGACGCTCGGCTCGGTGACGAGGAGGACCGCCATTCGAGGGGGGAGGGCGAGAGTTAACTTTGTTTTCTTTTCTCTGTTTTTTTTGTACCCTGCCGAGGCGGGCCTTGTAAACCTGTAATGATAAATCAAAGATATTTTTGCACAATTTTGCTATCTTCTTTTTGAGCTCACTTGCGATGTTATACCCGCGCGCTAGGTAGAGCGACCTCGCCTGTAGAATGTCTTGAGTTAGGACCAGCCCCCGCGGTGCTCGCGGCGAATCCCTAGGACACGTGCTCGCGCCATGTCCTACTCGCGCCTCACCTTCCCCTGAGTCTGGGACAGGACCAGGGCTTCCTTAGTAGCGAGCTGGAGAGTGAGAGGAGGGGGGGGGGTAGGATATTCCGAGCTCGCCGTCTTAACTGGCGAGCTCGCGCCCTGGTATTTTCCTCGGGCCAACTCCCAGTCTCAACTCCAGGGTCGTAGCGATGTCCATCGAGACTCAGCCGTGCCAGCTAGGTGGGAGCCTGGCAGGGGAGTGACGAGACCTAACCCCAGAGCGAGAAGACTTAGAAACTTTTGCCTTTCCCGGGTGCTACCACCGGGCCAGTCAGCTAGGTGAGAGCCTGAGGGCGGGTGTTGAACATCCTCCGGGCTCAGCCCCAGGGTCATAGCGATATCCATCGAGACTCGGCCGTGCCAGCTAGGTGGGAGCCTGGCAGGGGAGTGACGAGACCTAACCCCAGAGCGAGAAGACTTAGAAACTTTTGCCTCTCCCGGGTGCTACCACCGGGCCAGTCAGCTAGGTGGGAGCCTGAGGGCGGGTGTTGAACATCCTCCGGGCTCAGCCCCAGGGTCATAGCGATGTCCATCGAGACTCGGTCGTGCCAGCTAGGTGGGAGCCTGGCAGGGGAGTGACGAGACCTAACCCCAGAGCGAGAAGACTTAGAAACTTTTGCCTTTCCCGGGTGCTACCACCGGGCCAGTCAGCTAGGTGGGAGCCTGAGGGCGGGTGTTGAACATCCTCCGGGCTCAGCCCCAGGGTCATAGCGATGTCCATCGAGACTCGGCCGTGCCAGCTAGGTGGGAGCCTGGCAGGGGAGTGACGAGACCTAACCCCAGAGCGAGAAGACTTAGAAACTTTTGCCTCTCCCGGGTGCTACCACCGGGCCAGTCAGCTAGGTAGGATCCTGAGGGCGGGTGTTGAACATCCTCCGGGCTCAGCCCCAGGGTCATAGCGATGTCCATCGAGACTCGGCCGTGCCAGCTAGGTGGGAGCCTGGCAGGGGAGTGACGAGACCTAGCCCCAGAGCGAGAAGACTTAGAAACTTTTGCCTCTCCCGGGTGCTACCACCGGGCCAGTCAGCTAGGTAGGAGCCTGAGGGCGGGTGTTGAACATCCTCCGGGCTCAGCCCCAGGGTCATAGCGATGTCCATCGAGACTCGGCCGTGCCAGCTAGGTGGGAGCCTGGCAGGGGAGTGACGAGACTTAACCCCAGAGCGAGAAGACTTAGAAACTTTTGCCCCTTGGGGGTTTAAGCTGAGAGCCCCTTTACCCCCACTATTTTGACAGAGCATAAAATACGACAATGAGATTTGTTTTCATTCTTAAAGCCGAGATATTTACAATATTTTCAAGGGTAGAAACGTTTCAGATCATCGCCACTCCAAGTGTGGCTGAGGGTGTCCCCTCTTATATCTTGGAGGCGATATCCCCCCGATTTCAAGACCTCCTGCACAATGTAGGGGCCCTCCCAATTGGGGTGGAGTTTTCCCACAGCGGCTGATCTTCCTGCTGCGTCCACCTTTTTCAAGGCAAGGTCCCCTTCCGCGAACTGCTTGACACGGACGTGCTTGTCGAAATACTTGGCCATCCTTCGCTTGGCCTCTTCCTGCCTGATGACGGACAAGTCGCGTAGTTCTTCCACCATATCAAGGGAGAGTCGAAGCTCCTCCTCATTCTCTGACCTCCATTCTTCCCTTCCGGTCCCTGCCTCGACGACCCGAGGCGTCTGGACCTCGAATTCGATAGGTAGAACGGCCTCGCAACCGTGAGAGAGTTTGAAAGGTGTCTCCCCTGTGGCCGTATTGGGGGTGGTCCTCAAGGCCCAGAGGACTGATGGAAGCTGTTCCACCCAACTTCCCCTCAAATTCTCCACTTTCTTTTTTAAGAGGTTCACTATGATTTTGTTGGCCGCTTCCACCTGCCCGTTGCTCCTGGGGTGATGGACAGAAGCAAACCGAAGGTCAATCCCTAGTTGCTCGCAGAAACGAATGAACTCCGCGCTGGCGAACTGAGGTCCGTTGTCCGTGACGATAGCTTGTGGCAGCCCATGCCTGCAGATGATCTCTCCCCAGATGAAGTTCCTGACTACCTGAGAGGTCACCTTGGCTAGAGCCTTCACCTCCATCCACTTAGAAAAATAATCAATCATGACCAACAAAAACCTCCTCTGCCCGCTGGCCTGGGGGAAAGGTCCTACGAGGTCCAGCCCCCATATGGCGAAGGGCCACGGTGCCATGATGCTTCTTAACCTCTGAGCCGGCTGGAGCTGGAGCGGGGCATATAGTTGACACTTATGACATTTTTTCGCGAATTCGGCTGCATCCTAACCGAGGGTGGGCCAGAAGTACCCTTGCCTGACGATCCTCCCTTCCAGGGTCCGACTCCCCGAATGACTCCCACATTCACCGGAATGGACTTCCTCCAAAATTTTGTGCACCTCTCTTTCGGCCACGCAACGGGCCAACATCCCTGAGAGGGTTTTGCGGTACAACTGTCCCTCACGTAGGAGGTAGTATGCCGCCTTGTGCTTGAGCCCTCTTCGGTCCATCCCCTCCGGGTATTCTCCGGTGGACAAGAAGATGACGAAGGGATCCATCCATGAGGGGTGCTGTTCTACTTCCATTAGCTCCCCCTCCTCGATGGAAGGTCGGAAGAGATCCGTAATGGTGCCTCCCATCCGGGGACCGTGCTTTGCTAACTGGTCGACTGGCTCGTTTTCCCCTCTTGGCACGTGCTTGATTGAGAAGGTCTGGAAGGTCCCAATGACTCCCCTTACCTTCATCAAATAGAGCTGCAGGGTGGGCTCCCTTGCCTCAAACTCCCCCTTGATCTGGGAAGCCACCACCATGGAGTCAGTGAGGACCTCCACGTCATGCACCCCAAGTCTCTTGCCAGGCGCAGACCTGCAATTACAGCTTCGTATTCGGCTTGGTTGTTGGTGATAGGAAAGTGCACTACCACGGTCTGCTCGATCTTTATCCCTTGGGGGCTTTCTAAGATGACCCCAATCCCTAAAGAATGCTTCCCCGAGGCACCGTCCACCCTGACTTTCCAGGGGAGGGGGCGAGTGAGTCTCTCCTCCGCCACCTCGACCACATACTCTGCCAGGAAGTCAGCCATAGCTTGGGCCTTGATTGAGAGTCGAGGGACGAAGGAGATGTCGAACTCGCTCAGTTCCACCGACCATTTGGCCAACCTACCTGAATGCTCTACCCCCTTGAAGATGTTGCGCAGGGGGTGGTCGGTCACTACTCGAATTGAGTGTGCCTGGAAATAAGGCCGAAGCCTTCGGGCTGAGATGATTAAGGCGAAGGCCAGTTTTTCCAGGATGGGGTAACGGAGCTCGGCCCTCTTCAATATCCGACTCACATAATAGACGGGGAGTTGCCTCTTTCCTTCTTCCCGAACCAAAACCGAACTCAAGGCTTCAGCCCCGACCCCCAGATATAGGAATAAGTCTTCCCCCTCCTTGGGCCCTTGGAGCAGGGGGGCCTGAGTCAGCTGTTTCTTTAAAGCCTGGAATGCCTCCTCGCACTCCGAGGTCCATTCAAACCTGCGACCCCCTCTCAAAGTTTTGAAAAACGAGGAGCACCTCTCTCCGGCCCGGGAGAGGAATCTACTCAGCCCTGCCAACTTCCCTGTCAGTTGCTGTACTTCCTTGGTGTTTTGTGGCGACCTTAGCTCCAAGATTGCCCTTACCTTATCTGGATTAGGTTCTACCCCAGCGGGGGTGAGAAGATGCCCTAGGAACTTTCCCCGGCTTGCCCCGAAGACACACTTCAAGGGGTTCAACCTCATCTTAAACTTGCGGAGAGTGGCAAAAGTTTCTTCCAAGTCCTGGATGTGGGAGTCGACATCCAAGCTCTTGACCATGAGATCATCCACGTACACTTCGAGATTCCTCCCCTTCTGCTCTCGAAAGACCCTATCCATCATTTTTTGATAGGTAGCCCCTGCATTCTTTAGCCCGAAGGGCATCATTTTGTAACTATAACATCCGTCCCCCGTGATGAACGAGACGTCTTTGACGTCAGGGGGGTGCATCCTGATTTGGTGATAACCTGAAAAAGCATCCAGAAAACTCATTACAGGGAAACCGACGGCCGAGTCAACCAGCGCGTCGATCCGAGGCAAGGGATAACAATCTTTCGGGCATGATTTATTAAGAAGAGAAAAGTCGATACACATCCTCCACCGGCCGTCTCCTTTTTTAACCATTACAACGTTGGAGACCCAGCCGGGGTATTGGATTTCGGATATGAAGCCAGCCTCGAGGAGCTTGGCGACTTCCTCTCTGATTGGCTCGGCGAGCTTGTCCGTGATGGATCTCTTTTTCTGCTGGATGGGGGGAGCCTCCGGGTCCAGGTTGAGGCGGTGGCAGGCCACGTCGGGGTCGATCCCTGGCATCTCCACGGCGCTCCAGGCGAAGATGTCCACGTTCCTCTGGATGCACTCCAGCATCCTGCCTTGAGCTTCCGGGGTCAGGCCTCCGCTGACGCGGACCTTCTCCACCCTGCCTCCAATGGTGAGGACCTCCATCTCCTCCACCTCTTCCGCTGCCTCCAGACGGGACTGCTCCTCCCATTCCTCGATACCTCCCCTTCCGGGGGCGAGGACTTCTTCCTCAGCCTCCTCGACGGCCATGGCTTCGGCCGACCCCCGAGTCTCTTCCGCGACCTCCCCCCGAGCGCGGCACTCCGCCTCCATTTCTTTGTCAGCTTCCTGCTCCTCCTCCAGCCTCCGCCCCATCTCCTCGGCCCCCTCCAACCAAGAGATGGAGTTTACCGCCGAGACGTAGCACTCCCTTGCCTCCTTAGGGTCTCCTCGAACTCGGATCTGGACCCCCTCGACGTTGAGCTTTAGACACTGGTGGAAGGACGAGGGGACGCAGCGGAAGGCGCTGATGAGGGGTCTCCCGAAGATGGCGCTGTAACTGCTAGGGGCGTCCACGATAACAAACTTGCAGTTGCGCGACTGCCCCCCTAGAGTGACATGGAGTCCCACTCCTCCCTCGACTTCTTTCCTCTCCCCTGAAAAGCCGAACAGAGGCCCGTCCGAGGCCAACACCCTCCTGGCCTCTACCTTCATCGCATCAAACGCCTTCTTGAAGATGACGTTGACCGAACTCCCATTGTCCACGAGGATCCGGGAGACAGTGAAATCCTCGATGGCTGTCTGGATAACCAGCGCATCGCAGAAGGGGTCCTCGTGACCCGGCAAGTCCTCTCTGGAGAAGGTGATTTTCTCCTCCGGGGGAGGGGATTGGGATGTGGAGCCAACGCTCCTCCGGTACATAGTGTGGAGGCTTGACTTACGGGAGGCCTCGATCCCGGCCCCCCCGTGGATCGCTCCGATCCTTCCCCGGGTGCCCACATCAGCCCGGTCTTCACACCGATCCCCCTCCTCCCGAGGCCGGATCTCCTCTATCTGAACTTCCTGATGGTCTTGTTGTTGCTGTTCCCTTCTCCCCCTCATCTCGAGGAACTCCGGGCACGTGGATGTGAGGTGCCCCTCTTCCTGATGAAAGTCACAATAGGGCAGGTCCACCCTGACCTCCCTCCTTCTCCTCGGCTGTCCTCTCCTCCTCCCCCTCATGGCAATTGCCATTGCCTCCTCCTGGTCGGGGAGAGGGGGTCTCTGACCCTGCCTACCCCCCTGGGGGTTGTACTGCCCTCGGCCACCCTAGCGGTTATCTCCTCCCTGATAACCCCTTCGTGGTGCCTGGTCTTGCCACTCGGGCCTCCATCCCAGACGGTGGGTCTGCTCCGGACGCACCCACCTGGGTTGCGGCTGCTGCTGCGGCTGCTCCCTCTGTCGAGGTTCAGCCCTCCTCTCCTCCTGAATTCGGCCACCCCTTGGCCTTTCCTCTTCCACGGCCCACTTGGCCAACCTTCGCGCGAACTCTGGATGTGCTGCCTCCATTTCGGCCTCCCTGGCCGCCCTCTCTAGAAGCGCCTCAAAAGACACTGGAGGTGACCTCTTCAGTTCCATTGCGAAGAACCCGGACTGGAGACCCAGGGTGAAGGCCACCATCATGGTGTGTCCTGGCATCTCCTGAACTTGGGACAGTTCCTCTTGGAACCTGTCCAGGTAGCTCCCCAGGGTCTCTCCCACCCTCTGCTTGATGCGGAACAAAGACTCCGCCTCCCTCTTCCTCTTCTTAGAAGTGGTGAATCTCAGCATGAAACCCCGTCGCAGATCCTCGAAGCAGTAGATGGACCCGGTCGGGAGCTGGTGGAACCACTCTCTCGCCTTTTCCCTGAGGGTGATGGTGAAGAGTCGGCACTTGAAGCCGTCTGACATCTGTCGAATGGAGACCATGTCCTCGAACCACTGGATGTGGTGGACCGGGTCTCCTCTCCCGGAGTAGTAAGTCATCTCCGGCTCGCGAAACCCCTCGGGAACGGGGGCTGAAGAAACGAACTCGCTGAAGGGGCTCCCCCCCTCAGCCGGGCGAGTCGGGAACTCCCTCCCTGCCGTCTCGCCGAAGTGGTACTCGGCGGCCGAGCCGGGGAACAGAACTCGCCCCTGGAACTCGCGCTCGCCCCTCCCCGGCGGGCTCCTTCCCTGGTCACCTGAGCGGGGCGTCGTCGCCGAGTGCGGGAACGGCGACCACCGGGACAGCCGGTGTCGCACTCTCAGCTCGCATGCCGAGGGCGGTCCTGACGAGCCCGAGGATCTCCTCTCTGAGCTCCGCCGGCATGCTCGCCGCTGGGGGTGGGGGAGGGGGTGGCGAGTTGCCCCTGCCTGATCCTTGTCCCTCATCTCCAGTCATCGGGCCTGTAGGAGGTTTTCTCTGCTGACCACTCTCCACGCTCACCGCACCAAAATGTTGAAACCGGAAAACCGGTCTCTTGTGGAGTTCGACCCTTGGGGAAGGGGTGGCCGCGCACCTACTTCACTCCTGTAAGAAAACGACAAAGAAAAGAAGAGACAAGGACTAGACCAAGGGCCCGGCGTGGAGGTCCCACCACACACCCGGAAGATCTCAGAGCGCTTCCCCTCCTTAGCCAAATGCCGGGCTAAGGTACCTCAGAAAGCGCTAGTAGGCCGGGGAATCAGTAAAAACGTGCCTTCTGAGGTACCCCTTGGGTCCTATTTATAGGAAAAGATGGCCTGCCAATATACAACCTTCACTGTTTTCGAGGACTGCAGGCAGACCAAAAGGGGCCACACAGTAAAAGTGTGTCATGGCCAAGATGCGAGCTGGACCTGAGGGGGCACTCGCTCGGCAAGGGGTCCGACTCGCCTCGCCCTGGGCCTAGGCGGGCACGGACTCGGCGGACTGTGCTCGGCTAGCGCTGGGCTCGGCTAGACTATTGCCGAGCTCGGGCTCGGCACGACGATCGCCGAGCTCGGACTCGGCACGGAGATCGTCGAGCTTGGCTCGACTATCGTCGAGCCCTGTTTCCGCACCCGAGCTCGGTCTCGGCATGCCGGACTTCGTTCGGCCATCGCCGAGCTTAGCTCGACTATTGCCGAGCTCGGGCTCGGCAAGCTGGGTCCAAGTTGATCTGAGCCGGCCGGTTCAACCCCTGTCGACCACTCGCGGGATACGGGGTTGTACAGTCTGGATGACCAGCGCATCGCAGAAGGGGTCATCGTGACCCGGCATATCCTCCCTTGAGAAGGTGATCCTCTCTTCCGGGGGTGGAGTCTGAGATGTGGAGCCGATGCTCCTTCGGTACATGGTGTGGAGGCTTGCTTTCCGGGAAGCCTCGACTCCCACCCCCCCATGGATCACTCCGATCCCCCCTCGGGTCCCCACATCGGCCCGGTCTTCGCAACGATCCCCCTCCACCTGAGGCCGGACTTCCTCAATCCGCACCTCCTGATGATTCCGCAGCTGTCGCTGCTGCTCCCTGTTCTCCCGCACCTCGAGGAACTCCGGACACGTGACCGTCGTGTGCCCCTCTTCTTGATGGTAGTCGCAATAGGGCAGGTCTATCCTGACCTCCCTCCTCCTCCTCGGTTGCCCTCTCCTTCGCCCCCCCAGGGCGATAGCCATGGCCTCCTCCTGGTCGGGAAGAGGCGGTCTCTGGCCCTGCCTCCCCCCCTGGGGGTAAAACTGGCCACGCCCACCTTGGCGGTTGTCTCCCCCCTGATAGCCCCTCCGTGGCCCTTGATCCTGCCACTCCGGCCTCCAACCCAATCGGTTGTTCGGCTCCTGACGCCCCCACCTATGCTGCTGCGGCTGCTGTTCTCTCTGTCTGGGCTCGACCCTTCTCTCCTCCTGGGCCTGACCTCCCCTTGGCTTCTCCTCCTCCACGACCCACCTAGCCAACCTCCGAGCGAACTCTGGATGTGCCGCCTCCATGTCGGCCTCCCTTGCCGCCCTCTCCAAGAGTGCTTCGAAAGACACCGGAGGCGTCCTCTTCAACTCCATGGCGAAGAACCCGGGCTGGAGACCCAGGGTGAAGGCCACCATCATGGTGTGCCCTGGCATCTCTTGTACCTAGGACAGTTCTTCCTAGAACCTGTCCAGGTAACTTCCCAGGGTCTCCCCTACTTTCTGCTTGACACGGAATAGGGACTCGACCTCCCTCTTCCTCTTCTTCGAGGTGGTGAATCTCAACATGAATCCTCTGCGCAAATCCTCGAAGCAGTAGATGGAACCGGCCGGGAGCTGATGAAACCACTCCCTCGCTTTTTCCCTGAGGGTGATGGCGAAGAGCCTACACTTGAAACCATCCGACATCTGTCGGATTGACACCACGTCTTCGAACCACTGGACGTGCTGGGTCGGATCTCCCTTTCCTGAGGAGTAGGACATCTCCGGCTCTCGGAATCCTTCTGGAACCGGGGCTGACGAGACGAACTCGCTGAAGGGACTTCCTCCTTCAGCTGGGCGAGTTGGGAACTCCCTCCTCGCCGTCTCGCCGAATAGGTACTCGCCCGCCGAGCCCGGAAAGAGGACTCGCCCTCTCGGCTCGCGCTCCCCCTCGCTCGCGACCTCCTTCCCCGCGCGCCTGAGGGGGGCATCGTTGCCTAACGCTGGATCGGCGACCACGGGAACCGCAGGCGTCGTACTCTCGGCTCGCATGCCGAGTGCGACCCTAACTAGCCCGAGCACTTCCTCCCTGAGCTCCGCAGATATCCCCGCCATCGCGGGAGGGGGAGGGAGTGGCGAGTCCCCCCTTCCTGAACCTTGCCCCTCGTCTCTTGCCATTAGTCCTGTGGAAGATTTTCTGTGCTGACCACGCTCCACGCTCACCGCACCAAAGTGTTGAAACCGAAAAATCGGTCCCTGTGGAGTCCGACCCTTGCGGAAGGGGTGATCGCACACTTACTTCTCTACTCACAAGCCCAAGGGTCAAGGGAGAGGGACCGGGAACAGACCCAAGTCTTCAGCACGGAGGTCCCACCACACACCCGGAAGATCTTAGAGCGCTTCTCCTCCTTAGCCAAGTGCTGAAGCTAAGGTACCTCAGAAAGCGCTAGAAGACCGGGCACCAGCAAGCGTCTTCTGAGGTACCCCTTGGGTCCTATTTATAGGAAAAGATGGTCTGCAAATATCCAACCGTCACTGTTTTCGAGGACCATAGGTAATCCAAAGGGGGTAACATGGTAAAAACACCCCACAACTGAAGGGCGGGCCGGCCCTGAGAAGAGCCCATTGGGCGGGGGCGGCGAGTATGGGCGCGAGAAGGCTTCCCCCCACGCCGAGGTGAAAAGCGGCGAGTGAGCTCGCCTCTCTCAATGCCACAATCCGGCTCGCCTCGCCTCAGGCCTAGAAAGTTGGGCCTGAAGCCCCTGCTCGCAGATGACGGTCGCGTTGGCACTCGCCAACCCCTCGGCTCTAGACGAGCACGTACTCGGCCGGCCCCACGATGAATGGCCTCCTCTCGTCGGGCTCAGCTCCACGATCTTTGAGCCCGGCCCGACGATTGGCGAGCCCCTACTCGGCATGCTGGGCTCGGCATGCCCTGCTGAACTCGCCTGGGGCTCGGGGGCGGTCTGGGCCGGCCGGATCGGCTCCTGCTAGCCCACTCGCTGGATACGGGGTTGTACATTTTTAAAAGATGTTGTTACTAGTAAATCTCATTTGGCTGCTAGTAAATCAACCCCCCCCCCCCTCAATTCTTTTTTTTTAATTTTGAAAAACATATTTATACTACTAGCCAGTGACAGAGCCAAGAGATAATGTCAGGGTGGGCGGAGTTCTTCCATAATATAATAAAAAAAGTAACATTAATGATTCAAATAATTGTATTAATATCAAAAAAATAACACATGAATATTTAACAATATTTCAACTAAATTTAAATTAAAAACACATAACATTACCTTTCATAGTTGACACGTCGACTTTTCATATTTTGAAAACGTTTGATGATAGTCTCATTATCAATACTTTTGAATATATTTCTTTCAATATATGTAACTAAGCAATCATTTATCATTGAGTCTCCCATCCGATTGCGCAGACGATTTTTCACGATATTCATTGTAGAAAATTCTCTCTCAACTGTAGCTGTTGCAACTGACAGAACCAATGATAATTTCATTAGTAAATAAACCAAAGGATATAAAATATCCTTTTTTTCTCAACCATCTTTATTGTAAGATCGATAATTCCATTTACTTGTGTGAAGTCACTATCAGCCCGAACATCACAAATATAAGTCTCCAATTGACAATTCAGCTCCATAATATCTAAATTTGAAAATTCGAATGAATAAAACTCAGCAAGTCATCTCAACTTTTGCTTATCAAATGCAGAAAATGAATTATTCAGACTCAAACATGCAACACAGAGAAGTAGTTCTGTATTTCTCTCTATAAATTGGTTATTCAATTCTTGAAGCTGCATATCTATCACATTATAAAATATCTCAACTCGATAATGATGTAAATTTGTCATTTTTTTAACCCTTCTTTTTGATCGGCCTCTTGCAACATACAAAGTATTCATATCTGGAATACTAATTTTGCGTTTATTACAGAATAAGGAAACTTCATCAAATAAGTCTTTCCAACTTTTATCTCATTTATCCTGTAACATTTGTTTAGAAATTTGCACTAAATGCACGACATTACTGATATTTTGGTCTTTACGTTGCAATACTTGTGAAAGACTATTTGTTATTCTCAATATATCTCTCATCAAAAATAAAATAATTATGAGATCAAATGATTGAAGTGAATCTAATAATGAAAAGGTCGTTGATTTATGATCAGAACTTGAATGTGAATCTTTTTCAACAATCTCGAGAACATCGATAATGGAGGAAAACATCACAATTATGTTAAACAATGAACCATAATGCGATCCACATCTAGTATCACCTGCTCTTTTCAAAGTTCTTTCTTGGTTTAAACCAGTACCACTTAAAAGTTCACATTTTTGCAAAGCTTCAGTAATCTTAATAAATTGAGACTCACGTAAAAGCTCTTGACGCTTACATGAGACATTGATTATATTGATCAAAGTGGCAGCCAATTCAAAAAGCCAAGCAACTTGAACATGATTTTTTGCAACTGCTACTAACGCTAACTGAAGTTGGTGTGCAAAACAATGAACATAATATGCAGATGGGTTCTCTTTCATTATTAGAGCTTTAAGTCCATTAAACTCCTCTCGCATAATACTTGCACCGTCATATCCCGGTCCTCGTAATTTTGAAATGTTGAAACCATGATATAAAAAGAACTCTTTTAATGCTCCTTTAAGAGAATGAGTTGATGTATCTATTACATGCACAATCCCAAGAAAGCGTTCAATTACCTGCCATTTACTGTTAACATACCGCAAAGCAATATCCATTTGCTCTTTAGTAGATATATCTCGTGACTCATCTATCAGTATAGAAAAAAAAAGCATCTTCAATATCCTTTTTAATACAATTTATTATCTCAACTGTCATTGCATTGATAATATCTTTTTGAATTTCAGGAGCAGTTAACTTGTTATTTTCTGGCGCGTTATGCAAACACACTTTTTGCACCTCATCATTATGATCACCAAAAAATCGTAAAAGCTCGAGAAAGTTTCCTTGATTTGTTGAAGAATCTGATTCATCATTACCACGTAGGGCCAAACCCTGTTGTATTAAAAATTGAATGCAGTCAACTGATGCAGTTAGACGTGTTTTATACTCTTGTCTATGTTGATCTATATGTTTATGAAACCAGACCTCAATATGCTGATTTGATTTCATTAAGTTAGTGCACATCACTGCAGCTTGATTGTGAATATTATTGGGACCACCAACATGTTCTCGAAGTCTACTTAAACCATCTTTCCAATTTCTAAATCCGTCAATAATAAATGAATCTCCCTCTGACTGTTGTCTCATTTCAGGCTTAAAAAGATAATAAAATATACAGAATGCTACGTCTTTTGCTATGTTATATTCCAACCAAGAAAGAAATTGCTCAAACCATGAATAATTAAACCTTCTATGTGTATTCCCGAATATTATCTATGAAAACTGATGATGGCGTGGTTGACATGGACCATTCAATAAATATTGTCTTCTAATTTCATCTCTATCATTCACATTATAATCTGACATTCTAACTCGTAACCCTGGGTCGACTATTATGTTGTACAGATTAGCCTCAAGCCGACCCCTTTTTGAATTTGATTCCAAATCATCTTCACAAATTCGTTTCTTAGATGATTCTGTAATTGGAATTTTCTTAAAAAACCTATCCGTCTCTGTAAATAACACACAAATAATTTAAAAAACAAATTAGTTCCCAAAACAGAACTGTGTAGGATTCACCGGATCCATTTCAAACGAAATCAAACGATGGAAGAAAATCACAATGAAAACTAGGAAATGAACTTGCAGCGATTTATTCAAAAACCTTCCCAAATCACGTCAAAGTCTTCCACCAAACCGTTACGTGGAAGAGAAAACACACAAAGAGAACTAGAGAAGTAGAGGAAATCATTACCCAATCAAATAGTAATGTTTGAGGAGAGTCACACGCCATGGATCCACCGGAGGTCCGGAGTCGCACCGCCACCGGAGGGAGAGAAGTGAGAACGCAAGATCACCTTCTTCGGAACCTCACCGGAAGGTTGAGAGGGAATGAGGCGGGTGAGCACTCATGGGCTCGGACAGTCAGCAACGACAGGGGCGGCGGTCGGCGGGACCGCGGGAGGGGCGGCGGCTGAGTCGCACGACTCGTGCAACACCTGTAGGGTTTCAGCCTTCGGGACTGAACCTTCGGGATGAAAAAAAACTTCACGAGATTTTAGGGAAAACCTGTGGAGAACCGGGGCCGTTGGATTAAATCTAACGGTTAAAAAAATTAAAGCAAAAAAAGGGGATGCTGAGATTCGAACCCAGATCAAAAATATTACTAGGCTAAAACCTTTACCACTCCACCAAATTAAAATTTCTAAACATTTTCTATATTTATATATATTTATATATATTTATATATAATAAGCAAATATAACATAAAAATGTAAAACTTCGTCGTAAACTCGTAATCTATTGAAGTTTTCACAAATTTCAGGGTGGGCAGTTGCCAACCCTGGACTCTATGTAGGTCCGGCCCTGCTACTAGCAAACCCGCGACTAAACCTATCCGCCCCTTCGTTACTACCATTCGCTATTCGCAACTTTCCTCCCTCTCCCGTGCTCCCGTTCGTGATTCCAAGGGTGCGGGCTCCGGCAACTCAGGACACTCCAGCGACTCTGGCAATTTAGATATAACTCCGGTTGATTCCATCTTAGGATCGTCAGAGAAGGGGCTGGAGAAGGAGGTAAAAGCGAGCAGTGGGAATTTCAGGCGGCGGGAATTTCAGGAAGGAACCCTCAATAGCGGGGCTTTCGACCTATAAAAATCAAGTGACGAGGCTTTACTTCGGCGATTTAGGTATAACTCCAGTTGATTCCAGCCCTGGTATTCCGTTTCTCCTTTTGATTCTGTTAGCATTTGATGGTTGTCGCTATTTGTTGAACCGAGAGCACTCATCTACACGATCTGGGACATTTATTTCTACTTCTGTTTATTCTGTTTTTGATCTCATGAAGTTTGTTTTTGTTGAGTGATTGAAAGAAAAATGTAGTTTCTTAAGGATATGTTGCGCGCATATGATTGAAGTTACAGAAATTTGAGTAAAGAGTGTCTGTTACCTGAATTTGTTTTCATTGCTCCTGCCAACATCAATGCTAAGTTATTAAATGTGTCTTAACATACTACTTTATGTGATTTTTCAAGTTTACTATTGAAACCAAAAACTTGGTCTCTGTGGAGTTCGATCCTTGGGGAAGGGGTGACCTCACACCTACTATACTTGGAAGAATGTCACGGGCCAAAGACTTGAGAACTAGGAACAGACCCTCGGCTCTAGCGCGGAGGTCCCACCACACACCCGGAAGGTCACAAGAACACTTCCCCTCCCTTACCAATGAGAGCTGGGTACCTTGGAGAGTTCTCTCAACTCTACAAAGAGGAAAGCTAGGGAGGAGGAAGCCAAAAGCCAATGCCTCTCCAAAGGTACCCAAGGGGGTGTATTTATAGTTTTTCCAAGTCCTGGGGATAAAATGACCGAAATGCCCCTACGACCAATTGGCCTTGAGCTCGGCGGACTGGGGAGCTCGGCGGCTTGGGGAGCTTGGCGGCCTAGGGAGCTCGGCGGCCTGGGGAGCTCGGCGGACTGGGGAGCTCGGCGGCCTGGGGAGCTCGGCGGACTGGGGAGCTCGGCGGCCTGGGGAGCTCGGCGGACTGGGGAGCTCGGCGGCCTGGGGAGCTCGGCGGACTGGGGAGCTCGGCGGCCTGGGGAGCTCGACGACCTGGGGAGCTCGGCGGCCTGGAGAGCTCGGCGGCCTGGGGAGCTCGGCGGACAGGGGAGCTCGGCGGACTAGGGAGCTCGGCGGACTAGGGAGCTCGGCGGGCTGGTGACCCCCCGAGGGGGCCGGGGGGGAGAAAAATATTTCATCCCCCTACTAGTATATTTCCAAGTCCAAGCCAAAATTGGCCACCAAGAGTCCAAAATCTCTAAAAAGCTTAAAAACTTAAAACTGGCTCTGCGCCTGCCGAAAGGACCCTACTCTGCGAATACGGGATTGTACATAATCCCCGCTCTTTTCGAGGTTGGCACAAGCTCGGAAAGAAACATCCAACCCGACGTATTCACTGAGTCAGCCTGTCATGCCAGCTAATGGGAGCCTGGGTGACGAGGCAGCCTCGGGGTGAAAACACTTAGCCTCCCGAGGGGTCAACCTGTCATGCCAGCTAATGAGAGCCTGGGTGACGAGACAGCTGTTGAAACCAAAAACTTGGTCTCTGTGGAGTTCGACCCTTGGGGAAGGGGTGACCTCACACCTACTACACTCGGAAGAATGTCACGGGCCGAAGACTTGGGAAACTAGAAACAGACCCTCGGCTCTAGCGCGGAGGTCCCACCACACACCCGGAAGGTCACAAGAACGCTTCCCCTCCCTTACCAATGAGAGCTGGGTACCTTGGAGAGTTCTCTCAACTCTACCAAGAAGAAAGCTAGGGAGGAGGAAGCCAAAAGCTAATGCCTCTCCAAAGGTACCCAAGGGGGTCTATTTATAGTTTTCCCAAGTCCTGGGGATAAAATGACCGAAATGCCCCTACGACCAATTGGCCTTGAGCTCGGCGTCGTGGGGAGCTCGGCGTCGTGGAGAGCTCGGCGGCCTGGGGAGCTCGGCGGCCTGGGGAGCTCGGCGGCCTGGGGAGCTCGGCGGCCTGGGGAGCTCGGCGGCCTGGGGAGCTCGGCGGCCTGGGGAGCTCGGCGGCCTGGGGAGCTCGGCGGCCTGGGGAGCTCGGCGGACTGGGGAGCTCGGCGGCCTGGGGAGCTCGGCGGCCTGGGGAGCTCGGCGGCCTGGGGAGCTCGGCGGCCTGGGGAGCTCGGCGGCCTGGGGAGCTCGGCGGCCTGGGGAGCTCGGCGGCCTGGGGAGCTCGGCGGCCTGGGGAGCTCGGCGGCCTGGGGAGCTCGGCGGACTGGGGAGCTCGACGGCCTGGGGACCCCCCCGAGGGGGCCGGGGGGGGAGAAAAATATTTCATCCCCCTACTAGTATATTTCCAAGTCCAAGCCAAAATTGGCCACCAAGAGTCCAAAATCTCTAAAAAGGTTAAAAACTTAAAACTGGCTCTGCGCCTGCCGAAAGGACCCTACTCTGCGAATACGGGGTTGTAAATAATCCCCGCTCTTTTCGAGGTTGGCACAAGCTCGGAAAGAAACATCCAACCCGACGTATTCGCTGAGTCAGCCTGTCATGCCAACTAATAGGAGCCTGGGTGACGAGACAGCCTCGGGGTGAAAACACTTAGCCTCTCGAGGGGTCAACCTATCATGCCAGCTAATGGGAGCCTGGGTGACGAGACAGCCTCGAGGTGAAAACACTTAGCCTCCCGAGGGGTCAACCTGTCATGCCAGCTAATGGGAGCCTGGGTGACTGTGAGAACCCGCCCACCCATATCGCATCTCAAAACCCAGGTGTTGAGATGAAGGGTGGCGGGGTACATAAACACGGAGGAGCGGGCGCTGCGGGCGATGTGGGACTAATCCCAACCACAGAACCGCGGGGATATTCCGCCACACAGGGGGCCCACCGGGGTCAACACCTAGACCAGGAACGCGATGGGGAAAGCCACGGGGGCGGTCCCACACACACGGTCCTGCTGGCAAATTATTCTCAACACACCCCCGCAGCAGGACAACCGTACATCCTCTGATACCATGTGAGAAGCGAACTAAAACAAGCCGGAAATGGTATAACTGAAATTTTATTATCAGAAAAAGGTGAAAGAGACGCTCCAATCCGGGTAGTTGGAGCCGACAAGCTTGGAAACGGTGCCAAGGTTCCCGGAAGGAGTAGGAGGAGGAGGAGGATTGGCTACAGGGGTGGTGGCAGTAGAAGCATCAGAAAGAGCCATAAGAGCAAACAACAGGAAGCCGCGCGGTTAGAAAACAAGCCACGCGGATAGGCAGAAGAGGAACTGCAGCGGTCAGGATGTCAGACACCAGCGGCCAGAGAGACCACGACCAAGCCGCAGTAACAAGCAAAGGGGAAGAAGTCGAGCGGCAAGCAGACAGCCCGCTCGAACAGAAGCACAAGAGAGGGCAAGGCACACGGCAATAGGTCGCGGCGAACTAGGCAACAGGTCGCGGCGAACTAGAGCAAGAGCAAACAGGAGGAGGCAAGGCACACGGCGATAGGTCGCGGCGAACAAGGCGACAGATCGCAGTGAACAAGGCAACATGTCGCGCACACAGAGGGCAACGACAAGGAGACCGCGCGGACAGGGCGCAAGCCGGAGAAGCAAGCCGCGCGGACAGAGAGAAGCACAGAATCAGGAGGAAAGGATCGATTCCTCTGATACCACCCCTGTAGCCAATCCTCCTCCTCCTCCTACTCCTTCCGGGAACCTTGGCACCGTTTCCAAGCTTGTCGGCTCCAACTACCCGGATTGGAGCATCTCTTTCACCTTTTTCTGATAATAAAATTTCAGTTATACCATTTCCGGCTTGTTTTAGTTCGCTTCTCACATGGTATCAGAGGATGTACGGTTGTCCTGCTGCGGGGGTGTGTTGAGAATAATTTGCCAGCAGGACCGTGTGTGTGGGACCGCCCCCGTGGCTTTCCCCATCGCGTTCCTGGTCTGGGTGTTGACCCCGGTGGGCCCCCTGTGTGGCGGAATATCCCCGCGGTTCTGTGGTTGGGATTAGTCCCACATCGCCCGTAGCGCCCGCTCCTCCGTGTTTATGTACCCCGCCACCCTTCATCTCAACACCTGGGTTTTGAGATGCGATATGGGTGGGCGGGTTCTCACATGGTTCAGAAAAAGGTATCTATTACAAAGGTATGACCTCCCTTATATAGAATGGAGGAGAGAAGAGAGAATACAAATAAGAGATGTGGGACTAAAACTATACAAAAGAATCTGGGCGGCTAGAACAACAGACCGGAACAAGCCGCGCGGTTAGACAGAAGGGCTAACCGCTCGGCCACTGCCAGAGAGAAAGACAAGCCGCCAAGTGAGACCGTTAGACCGCCCGGTCTCCTAGTCGCCAGTAACAGACCGCTAGACCGCTTGGACCTCAGACCTCAACACAGCAACCAACCCGCTGAAGGCAAACCGCCAGACCGCCCGGTCAATAACCCGCCAAGCCAGACCGACAGACCTCCCTCTGATACCATGTGAGAACCCGCCCACCCATATCGCATCTCAAAACCCAGGTGTTGAGATGAAGGGTGGCGGGGTACATAAACACGGAGGAGCGGGCGCTGCGGGCGATGTGGGACTAATCCCAACCACAGAACCGCGGGGATATTCCGCCACACAGGGGGCCCACCGGGGCCAACACCCAGACCAGGAACGCGATGGGGAAAGCCACGGGGGCGGTCCCACACACACGGTCCTGCTGGCAAATTATTCTCAACAGTGACGAGACAGCCTCGGGGTGAAAACGCTTAGCCTCCCGAGGGGTCAACCTGTCATGCCAGCTAATGGGAGCCTGGGTGACGAGACAGCCTCGGGGTGAAAACACTTAGCCTTCCGAGGGGTCAACCTGTCATGCCAGCTAGTGAGAGCCTGGTCAGCAGAATCATCCCGGAGCTAAAAGACTTAGCCTCCACGAGAGATCGACCTGCCCTGCCAGCTAGTGAGAGCCTGGTCAGCGGAATCATCCCGGAGCTAAAAGACTTAGCCTCCATGAGAGATCAACCTGCCCTGCCAGCTAGTGAGAGCTTGGTCAGTGGAATCACCCCGGAGCTAAAAGCCTCTACGAGAGATCAACCTGCCCTGCCAGCTAGTGAGAGCCTGGTCAGCGGAATCATCCCGGAGCTAAAAGACTTAGCCTCCACGAGAGATCAACCTGCCCTGCCAGCTAGTGAGAGCCTGGTCAGCGGAATCATCCCGGAGCTAAAATACTTAGCCTCCACGAGAGATCAACCTGCCCTGCCAGCTAGTGAGAGCCTGGTCAGCGGAATCATCCCGGAGCTAAAAGACTTAGCGTCCACGAGAGATCAACCTGCCCTGCCAACTAGTGAGAGCCTGGTCAGCGGAATCATCCCAGAGCTAAAGGACTTAGCCTCCACGAGAGATCAACCTGCCCTGCCAGCTAGTGAGAGCCTGGTCAGCGGAATCATCCCGGAGCTAAAAGACTTAGCCTCCACGAGAGATCAACCTGCCCTGCCAGCTAGTGAGAGCCTGGTCAGCGGAATCATCCCGGAGCTAAAGGACTTAGCTCCCACGAGAGATCAACCTGAACCCACCAGCTAGTGAGAGCCTGGCAGCGGAATCATCCCGGAGCTAAAGGACTTAGCCTCCACGAGAGATCAACCTGCCCTGCCAGCTAGTGAGAGCCTGGTCAGCGGAATCATCCCGGAGCTAAAAGACTTAGCCTCCACGAGAGATCAACCTGCCCTGCCAGCTAGTGAGAGCCTGGTCAGCGGAATCATCCCGGAGCTAGAATACTTAGCCTCCACAAGAGATCAACTTGCCCTGCCAGCTAGTGAGAGCCTGGTCAGCGGAATCACCCCGGAGCTAAAATACTTAGCCTCCACGAGAGATCAACCTGCCCTGCCAGCTAGTGAGAGCCTGGTCAGCGGAATCATCCCGGAGCTAAAGGACTTGGCTCCCACGAGAGATCAACCTGAACCCACCAGCTAGTGAGAGCCTGACAGCGGAATTATCTCGGAGCTAAAATACTTAGCCTCCACGAGAGATCAACCTGCCCTGCCAGCTAGTGAGAGCCTGGTCAGCGGAATCATCCCGGAGCTAAAAGACTTAGCGTCCACGAGAGATCAACCTGCCCTGCCAGTTAGTGAGAGCCTGGTCAGCGGAATCATCCCGGAGCTAAAGGACTTAGCCTCCACAAGAGATCAACCTGCCCTGCCAGCTAGTGAGAGCCTGGTCAGCGGAATCATCCCGGAGCTAAAAGACTTAGCCTCCATGAGAGATCAACCTGCTCTGCCAGCTAGTGAGAGCCTGGTCAGCGGAATCATCCCGGAGCTAAAGGACTTAGCCTCCACGAGAGATCAACCTGCCCTGCCAGCTAGTGAGAATCTGGTCAGCGGAATCATCCCGGAGCTAAAGGACTTAGCCTCTACGAGAGATCAACCTGCCCTGCCAGCTAGTGAGAGCCTGGTCAGCGGAATCATCCCGGAGCTAAAAGTCTTAGCCTCCACGAGAGATCAACCTGCCCTGCCAGCTAGTGAGAGCCTGGTCAGCGGAATCATCCCGGAGCTAGAATACTTAGCCTCCACGAGAGATCAACCTGCCCTGCCAGCTAGTGAGAGCCTGGTCAGCGGAATCACCCCGGAGCTAAAATACTTGGCTCCCACGAGAGATCAACCTGAACCCACCAGCTAGTGAGAGCCTGACAGCGAAATCATCTCGGAGCTAAAATACTTAGCCTCCACGAGAGATCAACCTGCCCTGCCAGCTAGTGAGAGCCTGGCAGCGGAATCATCTCGGAGCAAAAGGACTTAGCTCCCACGAGAGATCAACCTGAACCCATCATCTAGTGAGAGCCTTGCAGCGGAATCATCTCGGAGCAAAAGGACTTAGCTCCCACGAGAGATCAACCTGAACCCACCAGCTAGTGAGAGCCTGGCAGCGGAATCATCCCGGAGCAAAAGGACTTAGCTCCCACGAGAGATCAACCTGAACCCACCAGCTAGTGAGAGCCTGGCAGCGGAATCATCTCGGAGCTAAGGGGAAAATGAGCCATCCCCCGAGGTACATTCGACCCACCCAGCTAGTGAGAGCCTGGAATGAGGAGATCCTCTCGGGGGTGGGGCTAACAAAACCTTACCAAATCCAACATCCTCAAACGGGGGAAAAATGTGGGTTACATGGCCCCCCTGACTCAGCCGGTCGGGGGTGGAGCTTATTACAACATAAGGAAAGCAAGAAAAGACTTCTCCGAGGCGAGGCTTCTTCAGGCGGCATGGGCATGATGGTTGTCTTTTGCTTCCTTTTCCTCAGATAGGGCGAGCTCGAGGTCGGACGAGATCGAAGTCGGGCGAGACCGATGTCGGGCGAGCTGGTGGCTAGGGCGAGCTGAGGCCGGGCGAGACCGATGCTGGGCGAGACCGATGCTGGGCGAGACCGATGCTGGGCGAGACCGATGCTGGGTGAGACCGATGCCGGGCGAGATGGCGGCTAGGGCGAGCTGAGGCCGGGCGAGACCGATGTTGGGCGAGACCGATGCTGGGCGAGACCGATGCCGGGCGAGCTGGCGGCTAGGGCGAGCTGAGGCCGGGCGAGACCGATGCTGGGCGAGCTGGCGGCTAGGGCGAGCTGAGGCCGGGCGAGATCGATGCTGGGCGAGACCGATGCTGGGTGAGACCGATGCCGGGTGAGACCGATGATGGGCGAGACCGATGCTGGGCGAGACCGATGCCGGGCGAGCTGGCGGCTAGGGCGAGCTGAGGCCGGGCGAAACCGATGCTGGGCGAGCTGGCGGCTAGGGCGAGCTGAGGCCGGGCGAGATCGATGCTGGGCGAGACCGATGCCGGGTGAGACCGATGCCGGGCGAGCTGGCGGCTAGGGCGAGCTGAGGCCAGGCGAGACTGATGCTGGGCGAGACCGATGCTGGGCGAGACCGATGCCGGGCGAGCTGGCGGCTAGGGCGAGCTGAGGCCAGGCGAGACCGATGCTGGGCGAGCTGGCGGCTAGGGCGAGCTGAGGCCGGGCGAGATCGATGCTGGGCGAGACCGATGCCGAGTGAGACCGATGCCGGGCGAGCTGGCGGCTAGGGCGCGCTGAGGCCAGGCGAGACCGATGCTGGGCGAGCTGGCGGCTAGGGCGAGCTGGCGGCTAGGGCGAGCTGAGGCCGGGTGAGACCGATGCTGGGCGAGCTGGCGGCTAGGGCGAGCTGGCGGCTAGGGCGAGCTGAGGCCGGGCGAGATCGATGCTGGGCGAGCTGGCGGCTAGGACGAGCTGAGGCCGGGCGAGACCGATGCTGGGTTGAGGGGCTTGCCGAGATCGCCACTACCTCCCTGATCTCCAGCCATATCACTCACCCGAGATTTTCTGTGCTGGTCACTCTCCACGCTCACCGCACCAAAATGTTGAAACCAAAAACTTGGTCACTGTGGAGTTCGACCCTTGGGGAAGGGGTGACCTCACACCTACTACACTCGGAAGAATGTCACGGGCCGAAGACTTGGGAAACTAGAAACAGACCCTCGGCTCTAGCGCGGAGGTCCCACCACACACCCGGAAGGTCACAAGAACGCTTCCCCTCCCTTAACAAAGAGAGCTAGGTACCTTGGAGAGTTCTCTCAACTCTACCAAGAAGGAGCTCGGCGGCTTGGGGAGCTCGGCGGCCTGGGGAGCTCGGCGGCCTGGGGAGCTCGGCGGCCTGGGGAGCTCGGCGGACTGGGGAGCTCGGCGGCCTGGGGAGCTCGGCGGCCTGGGGAGCCCGGCGGACTGGGGAGCCCGGCAGACTGGGGAGCCCGGCGGACTGGGGAGCTCGGCGGAGCTCGGCGGCCTGGGGAGCTCGGCGGCCTGGGGAGCTCGGCGGACTGGGGAGCTCGGCGGACTGGGGAGCTCGGCGGCCTGGGGAGCTCGGCGGACTGGGGAGCTCGGTGGCCTGGGGAGCTCGGCGGCCTGGGGAGCTCGGCAGCCTGGGGAGCTCGGCGGCCTGGGGAGCTCGGCGGACTGGGGAGCTCGGCGGCCTGGGGAGCTCGGCGGACTGGGGAGCTCGGCGGCCTGGGGACCCCCCCCCCCCCCCGAGGGGGCCGGGGGGAGAAAAATATTTCATCCCCCTACTAGTATATTTCCAAGTCCAAACCAAAATTGGCCACCAAGAGTCCAAAATCTCTAAAAAGCTTAAAAACTTAAAACTGGCTCTGCGCCTGCCGAAAGTACCCTCCTCTGCGAATACGGGGTTGCACAACAACCTCGGGGTGAAAACACTTAGCCCCCCGAGGGGTCAACCTGTCATGCCAGCTAGTGAGAGCCTGGTCAGCGGAATCATCCCGGAGCTAAAAGACTTAGCCTCCATGAGAGATCAACCTGCCCTGCCAGCTAGTGAGAGCCTGGTCAGCGGAATCATCCCAGAGCTAAAATACTTAGCCTCCACGAGAGATCAACCTGCCCTGCCAGCTAGTGAGAGCCTGGTCAGCGGAATCATCCCGGAGCTAAAAGACTTAGCGTCCACGAGAGATCAACCTGCCCTGCCAGCTAGTGAGAGCCTGGTCAGCGGAATCATCCGGGAGCTAAAAGACATAGCCTCCACGAGAGATCAACCTGCCCTGCCAGCTAGTGAGAGCCTAGTCAGCGGAATCACCCCGGAGCTAAAATACTGAGCCTCCACGAGAGATCAACCTGCCCTGCCAGCTAGTGAGAGCCTGGTCAGTGGAATCATCCCGGAGCTAAAAGACTTAGCCTCCATGAGAGATCAACCTGCCCTGCCAGCTAGTGAGAGCTTGGTCAGTGGAATCATCCCGGAGCTAAAATACCTAGCCTCCACGAGAGATCAACCTGCCCTGCCAGCTAGTGAGAGCCTGGTCAGCGGAATCATCCCGGAGCTAAAAGACTTAGCGTCCACGAGAGATCAACCTGCCCTGCCAGCTAGTGAGAGCCTGGTCAGCGGAATCACCCCGGAGCTAAAATACTTAGCCTCCACGAGAGATCAACCTGTCCTGCCAGCTAGTGAGAGTCTGGTCAGCGGAATCATCTCGGAGCTAAGGGTCTTGGCTCCCACGAGAGATCAACCTGAACCCACCAGCTAGTGAGAGCCTGGCAACGGAATCATCTCGCAGCAAAAGGACTTAGATCCCACGAGAGATCAACCTGAACCCACCAGCTAGTGAGTGCCTGGCAGCGGAATCAACTCGGAGCAAAAGGACTTAGCTCCCACGAGAGATCAACCTGAACCCACCAGCTAGTGAGAGCCTGGCGGCGGAATCATCTCGGAGCTAAGGGTATTGGCTCCCACGAGAGATCAACCTGAACCCACCAGCTAGTGAGAGCCTGGCAGCGGAATCATCTCGGAGCAAAAGGACTTAGCTCCCACGAGAGATCAACCTGAACCAACCAGCTAGTGAGAGCCTGGCAGCGGAATCATCTCGGAGCAAAAGGACTTAGCTCCCACGAGAGATTAACCTGAACCCACCAACTAGTGAGAGCCTGGCAGCGGAATCATCTCGGAGCTAAGGGTCTTGGCTCCCACGAGAGATCAACCTGAACCCACAAACTAGTGAGAGCCTGGCAGCGGAATCATCTCGGAGCAAAAGGACTTAGCTCCCATGAGAGATCAACCTGAACCCACCAGCTAGTGAGAGCCTGGCAGCGAAATCATCTCGGAGCTAAGGGTCTTGGCTCCCACGAGAGATCAACCTGAACCCACCAGCTAGTGAGAGCCTGGCAGTGGAATCATCTCGGAGCAAAAGGACTTAGCTCTCACGAGAGATCAACCTGAACCCACCAGCTAGTGAGAGCCTGGCAGCGGAATCATCTCAGAGCAAAAGGACTTAACTCCCACGAGAGATCAACCTGAACCCACCAGCTAATGAGAGCCTGGCAGCGGAATCATCTCGGAGCTAAGGGTCTTGGCTCCCACGAGAGATCAACCTGAACCCACCAGCAAGTGAGAGTCTGGCAGCGGAATCATCTCGGAGCAAAAGGACTTAGCTCCCACGAGAGATCAACCTGAACCCACCAGCTAGTGAGAGCCTGGCAGCGGAATCATCTCAGAGCTAAGGGACTTGGGGACGGGGCATGTTACCTGAACTCTGCCAAAATTCAACATCCTCAAAAGGGGAAAAAAGTGATGGGTTACATGACCCCCCCCCCCCCCCCCCGACTCTACCGGTCAGGGGATGGACTCATTACATCATAAGAAAAGTACATGACTCTACTGGGGCGAGGCTTCTTCAGAGGACCCGGGCACGATCTCCACTTCACCGTGAGTCGCTCATATCTTCCCTCGTGTTCCCACGTCGACCCGATCCTCACACCTCTCCCTTGCTGTCTCGGGCTGGACTTCTTCAATCCGTACCGGATCTTGCGGTTGTTGAGGTTATGGTGCCGGAGCTCTTGTTCTTCTCAATTCCTGGAACTCGGGGCAAGTAGTTGTTGCATGGCCCTCCTCCTGTTGAAACTCACAGTATGGTAACTCTACTCTTACTCTTCCTCTTCCCGTGCGGTTCCTCCTCTCCCTTCGACCGATCGCCATTGCTTGCTGTGGTGGGGGTAGGAGTTGTCTAGGGGCTTGCCTTTGGAAGTTGTATCTTCCTTGGCCTCCTTGAAAGTCCCCCCCACCCTGGATGAGAGCTCTTCCTGGACCCTGGGCAGGTCCTCCCTGGTGCCTCCAACCTAGCTCCGGACCCTCCCGTCCTTGGAACCCCGAGTTCTCGGCTCCTCTCTCCTTCTTCCTTCTTGATGCCTTGAGCCACCTTGCTCTTTTGACTCCACCTCTGTCAACTTTGCCAACTTCTTCACGAAGGCCGGGTTGGCTGCCTCCATGGCTATCTCCTCTGCCGCCCTTTCCATCAGCTCCTCGAAGGAAAGGAGGGTCTTCCGGGTCAAGCTCATCTTGAAGAAGCCCTCCTTCAGTCCAACAGTGAAGGCCATCTGGAGAGCATACCCTGGCACTTCTTGGATGTCAAGGACCTCCTCCTGGAACCTGTCAACGTAGTGGGCCAGCGACTCCTCAGCCCTTTGCTTTAACAGGAAGAGGGACTCAGGACCCTTCTTCCTCTTCTTGGAGGTGGAGAAGCGAAGCTAAAAGCTCCGGCTCAAGTCTTTGAACCCGAAGATGGACCTCGGAGGGAGTTGATGGAACCAGTCCCTCGCCTTCTCTTTCAAGGTGATCGCAAATAGACGGCACTTGAAGGTGTCCGTCATTGGCCTGATGGAGACGGCATCCTCGAACCACTGCAGCTGCTAGACGGGGTCATCCTTCCCGGTATAGTAAGCCATGTCTGGCTCTCTGAACCCCTCGGGAACGGGAGCTGAGATGATCAACTCACTAAAGGGTGAACCCCTAAGGGGAGCTCTCGCCACCTCCACTCGCGCGACCTGCTCGCCTGGGGGGCGAGCACTCGACGGGCTGGGGAACAGCTCCCGGCCGGGGAGGTCTCGCTCGACCCCCTCTCCCATCCTCTCCTTCCCAGGTCGCCTCCCTGGGACACTTCCTTCTCCTCCTGCTGGGGTGATCTCGCTTAGATCTCTGGGAGGCAGCTCACTGAGATCCCCGGGAGCCGGTCCCTTGGGGGTGGGAGCTGAGCTGCCAGCCCGAGGAGCAAGGCTTCGCAACATCTCCATGATGCCAGAGATGGAAGCCATGAACTCTTCCCTTCCTACGAAGGGTCCTGGGTTGGGGAGACCGCCGAGGTCATCACTACCTCCCTGATCTCTAGCCATGACACTCTCCCGAGATCTTCTGTGCTGGTCACTCTCCACGCTCACCGCACCAAAATGTTGAAACCAAAAACTTGGTCTCTGTGGAGTTCGACCCTTGAGGAAGGGGTGACCTCACACCTACTACACTTGGAAGAATGTCACGGGCCAAAGACTTGAGAACTAGGAATAGACCCTCGGCTCTAGCGCGGAGGTCCCACCACACACCCGGAAGGTCACAAGAACACTTCCCCTCCCTTACCAATGAGAGCTGGGTACCTTGGAGAGTTCTCTCAACTCTACCAAGAGGAAAGCTAGGGAGGAGGAAGCCAAAAGCCAATGCCTCTCCAAAGGTACCCAAGAGGGTCTATTTATAGTTTTTCCAAATCCTGGGGATAAAATGACTGAAATGCCCCTACGACCAATTGGCCTTGAGCTCGGCGGACTGGGGAGCTCGGCGGCTTGGGGAGCTCGGCGGCCTGGGGAGCCCGGCGGCCTGGGGAGCTCGGCGGCCTGGGGAGCCCGGCGGACTGGGGAGCTCGGCGGCCTGGGGAGCTCGGCGGCCTGGGGAGCTCGGCGGCCTGGGGAGCTCGGCGGCCTGGGGAGCTCGGCGGCCTGGGGAGCTCGGCGGCCTGGGGAGCTCGGCGGCCTGGGGAGCTCGGCGGCCTGGGGAGCTCGGCGGACAGGGGAGCTCGGCGGCCTGGGGAGCTCGGCGGACTAGGGAGCTCGGCGGACTAGGGAGCTCGGCGGGCTGGTGACCCCCCGAGGGGGCCGGGGGGAGAAAAATATTTCATCCTCCTACTAGTATATTTCCAAGTTCAAGCCAAAATTGGCCACCAAGAGTCCAAAATCTCTAAAAAGCTTAAAAACTTAAAACTGGCTCTGCGCCTGCCGAAAGGACCCTACTCTGCGAATACGGGATTGTACATTTACTATCACACACAATGACTGAAAATGCAGCTGACATTGAATCCTCAAAGGATGTTATTTGAATGCCTTCCGTTGAAAGGTACTCTAAACTCCCAAGTACTTGATATAGTCTCTATTTTGTTCTTCTTGTGATGTTCTATAGTAATTTAGGATTTTAATTTGACTAGTATTTTTTTCATTTTATTTTGAATAGTGAATGTGATATGATGAAGTTGGATGTCGTTAGTCATTTTGAAACAAATATTCAGTTTTCGTCGCGGGAAGTATTGGTTGATTAGGCTCGCATTGTTGACAAATTCCTTTGTTTTGCAGTGACTATTAAAGGTTCAAATAAATTAGATAGTGTTAGAGCATGACCACGGGTATTTTTTGTAACTTTTCTTCATCACTATATATATAAACCTTAATTCGGATTATAGGCTCAAACATCAAAAAAAAGAATTGCGGAAACGGAAATTTTGGTATATACATATAAATCAAACAACAAATCAAATACTAATACAAATGATCATATAATTTTCTTGCACCTTTTGGTTCATGAAAAAAATCAAGATGAAAGTTAGGTATAGATCTTCACTTGTAGGCGCCGCTTGATGGCGTGGTTTGAATGGGAAAGCCTTTTGTGTATGGAGAACCACTTTATGTTGCCAAATCTTAAACTTATATAAGAGATTATGAATTTAATTTATTATAGAAACATGAAGAGCCAAAAGAGGAAAAGAACATTATCATAAAAAAAATTAATGATGAATTTAATTCATAATAAAATCACGACGAGCATGAAGAGTAAGAGAGTCATTATTGTACAACCCCGTATCCAGCGAGTGGTCGACAGGAGTTAAACCGGCCGGCTCAGACCGCAGTATGAACCCAGCATGCCGAGACTGAGCTCGGCGATTGTCGAGCCGAGCTCGACGATCTCCACGCCGAGCTCAGTTTCAGTTGGAGCTCGGCGATCGTCGTGCCGAGCCCCGCTTCCGGTTGGAACTCGGCGATAGTCGAGCCGAGCTCGGCGATAGTCGAGCACAACCTGCCGAGTACATGCTCGCCTAGGCCCAAGGCGAGGCGAGTCAGGCCCCTGCCGAGCGGATGCTACCTCAGGTCCAGCTCGCATCTTGGCCATGACATCTTTTTACCATGTTGCCCCCTTTGGTCTGCCTATAGTCCTCGAGAACGGTGAAGGTTGTATATTGGCAGGCCATCTTTTCCTATAAATAGGACCCAAGGGGTACCTCAGAAGACAGGCTTACTCATTCTCAGGTCTACTAGCGCTTTCTGAGGTACCTTAGCCCGGCACTTGGCTAAGGAGGGGAAGCGCTCTAAGATCTTCCGGGTGTGTGGTGGGACCTCCACGCCGGGCCCTTGGTCTAGTCCTTGGTTCTTCTTTTTCTTGTCATTTTCTTGCAGGAGCGAAGTAGGTGCGCGACCGCCCCTTCCCCAAGGGTCGAACTCCACAGGAACCGGTTTTCCGGTTTCAACATTTTGGTGCGGTGAGCGTGGACAGTGGTCAGTAGAGAAAACCTTCTGCAGGTTCGATGACTGGAGAAGAAGGACAAGGATCAGGCAGGGGCAGCTCGCCACCCCCTCCCCCACCCCCAGCGGCGAGCGTGCCGGCGGAGCTTAGGGAGGAGATCCTCGGGCTCGTCAGGACCGCACTCGGCATGCGAGCTGAGAGTGCGACACCGGCAGTTCCGGTGGTCGCCGCTCCCGCACTCGGCGACGACGCGCCGCTCAGGCGACCAGGGAAGGAACCTGCCGAGAGAGGCGAGCGCGAGTTCCAGGGGCGAGTTCTGTTCCCCGGCTCGGCCGCCGAGTACCACTTCGGCGAGACTGCAGGGAGGGAGTTCCCGTCTCGCCCGGCTGAGGGGGGGAGCCCCTTCAGCGAGTTCGTTTCTTCAGCCCCAGTTCCCGAGGGGTTTCGCGAGCCAGAGATGACTTATTACTCCGGGAGAGGAGACCCGGTCCACCACATCCAGTGGTTCGAGGACATGGTCTCTATTCGACAGATGTCAGACGGCTTCAAGTGCCGACTCTTCGCCATCACCCTCAGAGAAAAGGCGAGAGAGTGGTTCCACCAACTCCCGACCGGGTCCATCTACTGCTTTGAGGATCTGCGACGGGGTTTCATGCTGAGATTCACCACTTCCAAGAAGAGGAAGAAGGAGGCGGAGTCTTTGTTCCGTATCAAGCAGAGGGTGGGAGAAACCCTGGGAAGCTATCTGGACAGGTTCCAAGAGGAACTGTCCCAAGTTCAGGAGATGCCAGGGCACACCATGATGGTGGCCTTCACCCTGGGTCTCCAATCCGGGTTCTTCGCGATGGAACTGAAGAGATCACCTCCAGTGTCTTTTGAGGCACTCCTGGAGAAAGCGGCCAGGGAGGCCGATATGGAGGCAGCGCACCCGGAGTTTGCGCAAAGGTTGGCCAAGTGGGCCGTGGAGGAGGAGAGGCCAAGGGGTGGCCGAATTCAGGAGGAGAGGAGGGCTGAACCTCGGCAAAGGGAGCAGCCGCAGCAGCAGCCGCGACCTAGGTGGGTGCGTCCGGAGCAGACCCACCGTTTGGGATGGAGACCCGAGTGGCAAGACCAGGCACCACGGAGAGGTTATCAGGGAGGAGATAACCGCCAGGGTGGCCGAGGGCAGTACAATCCCCAGGGGGGTAGGCAGGGTCAGAGACCCCCTCTCCCCGACCAGGAGGAGGCAATGGCAATTGCCATGAGGGGGAGGAGGAGAGGACAACCGAGGAGAAGGAGGGAGGTCAGGGTGGACCTGCCCTATTGTGACTTTCATCAAGAGGAGGGGCACCTCACATCCACGTGCCCGGAGTTCCTCGAGATGAGAGAGAGAAGGGAACAGCAACAGCAAGACCATCAGGAAGTTCGGATAGAGGAGATCCGGCCTCGGGAGGAGGGGGATCGGTGTGAAGACCGGGTTGATGTGGGCACCCGAGGAAAGATCGGAGCGATCCACGGGGGGGCTGGGATCGAGGCCTCCCATAAGTCAAGCCTCCACACTATGTACCGAAGGAGCGTTGGCTCCACATCCCAGTCCCCTCCCCCGGAGGAGAAAATCACCTTCTCCAGAGAAGACTTGCCGGGTCACGAGGACCCCTTTTGCGATGCGCTGGTCATCCAGACCGCCATCGAGGATTTTACCGTCTCCCGGATCCTCGTCGACAATGGGAGTTCGGTCAACGTCATCTTCAAGAAGGCGTTCGATGCGATGAAAGTAGAGGCCAGGAGGGTGTTAGCCTCGGATGGGCCCCTGTTCGGCTTTTCGGGAGAGAGGAAAGAAGTCGAGGGAGGAGTAGGACTCCATGTCACTCTGGGGGGGCAGTCACGTAACTGCAAGTTTGTCATCGTGGACGCCCCTAGCAGCTACAGTGCCATCTTCGGGAGACCCCTCATCAGTTCCTTCCGCTGCGTCCCCTCGTCCTTCCACCAGTGTCTAAAGCTCAACGTCGAGGGGGTCCAGATCCGGGTCCGAGGAGACCCTAAGGAGGCAAGGGAGTGCTACGTCTCGGCGGTAAACTCCACCTCTTGGCTGGAGGGGGCCGAGGAGATGGGGCGGAGGTTGGAGGAGGAGAAGCAGGAAGCTGGCAAAGAGATGGAGGTAGAGTACCACGCCCGGGAGGAGGTCACGGAAGAGACTCGAGAGTCGGCCGAGGCCATGGCCGTGGAAGAGGCTGAGGAAGAGGTCCTCGCCCCCGGAGGGGGAGGTATCGAGGAATGGGGGGAGCAGTCCCATCTGGAGGCAGCGGAGGAGGTGGTGGAGATGGAGGTTCTCACCATTGGAGGCAGGATGGAGAAGGTCCGCGTCAGCGGAGGCCTGACCCCGGAGGCTCAAGGCAGGATGCTGGAGTGCATCCAGAGGAACGTGGACATCTTCGCCTGGAGCGCCGCTGAGATGCCAGGGATCGACCCCGACGTGGCCTGCCATCGCCTCAACCTGGACCCGGAGGCTCCCCCCATCCAGCAGAAGAAGAGATCCATCACGGACAAGCTCGCCGAGCCAATCAGGGAGGAAGTCGCCAAGCTCCTCGAGGCTGGCTTCATATCTGAAATCCAATACCCCGGCTGGGTCTCCAACGTTGTAATGGTTAAAAAAGGAGACGGCCGGTGGAGGATGTGTATCGAATTTTCTCTTCTTAATAAATCATGCCCAAAAGATTGTTATCCTTTGCCTCGGATCGACGTGCTGGTTGACTCAGCCGTCGGTTTCCCTATAATGAGTTTTCTGGATGCTTTTTCAGGTTATCACCAAATCAGAATGCACCCCCCTGGCGTCAAAGATGTCTCGTTCATCACGGGAGACGGATGTTATTGTTACAAAATGATGCCCTTTGGGCTAAAGAATGTGGGGGCCACCTACCAAAAAATGATGGATAGGGTCTTCAGAGAGCAGAAGGGGAGGAATCTCGAAGTGTACATGGATGACCTCATGGTCAAGAGCTTGGATGTCGACTCCCACATCCAGGACTTGGAAGAGACTTTTGCCACTCTCCGCAGGTTTAAGATGAGGCTGAACCCCTGGAAGTGTGTCTTCGGGGCAAGTAGAGGAAAGTTCTTGGGGCATCTCCTCACCCCCGCCGGTGTAGAACCTAATCCAGATAAGGTGAGAGCAATCATGGAACTAAGGTCACCACAAAATACCAAGGAAGTACAACGACTGACAGGGAAGTTGGCAGGGTTGAGTAGATTCCTCTCCCGGGCCGGGGAGAGATGCTCCTCGTTTTTCAAAACCTTGAGAGGGGGTCGAAAGTTTGAATGGACCTCGGAGTGCGAGGAGGCATTCCAGGCTTTAAAGAAACAGCTGACTCAAGCCCCCTGCTCCAAGGGCCCAAGGAAGGGGAAGACTTATTCCTATATCTAGGGGTCGAGGCTGAAGCCTTGAGTTCGGTTTTGGTTCGGGAAGAAGGGAAGAGGCAACTCCCCGTCTATTATGTGAGTCGGGTACTAAAGAAGGCCGAGCTCCGATACCCCATCCTGGAAAAACTGGCCTTCACCTTAATCATCTCAGCCCGGAGGCTTCGGCCTTATTTCCAGGCACACTCAATCCGAGTAGTGACTGACCATCCCCTGCGCAACATCTTCAAGGGGGTAGAGCATTCAGGCAGGTTGGCCAAATGGTCGGTGGAACTGAGCGAGTTCGACATCTCCTTCGTTCCCCGCCTCTCAATCAAGGCCCAAGCTATGGCCGACTTCCTGGCAGAGTATGTGGTTGAGGTGGCAGAGGAGAGACTCACTCGCCCTCTCCCCTGGAAAGTCAGGGTGGACGGTGCCTCGGGGAAGCATTCTTTAGGGGTTGGGGTCATCTTGGAAAGCCCCCAGGGAATAAGAATCGAGCAAACTGTGGTAGTGCACTTCCCTATCACCAATAATCAAGCCGAATACGAAGCTGTAATCGCAGGTCTGCGCCTGGCAAGAGACTTGGGGGTGCATGACGTGGAGGTCCTCACCGACTCCATGGTGGTGGCTTCCCAGGTCAAGGGGGAGTTTGAGGCGAGGGAGCCCACCCTGCAACTCTATTTGATGAAGGTAAAGGGAGTCATCGGGACCTTCCAGACCTTCTCAATCAAGCACGTGCCGCGAGAGGAAAATGAGCCAGTCGACCAGCTAGCAAAGCACGGCCCCCGGATGGGAGGCACCATTACGGATCTCTTCCGACCTTCCATCGAAGAGGGGGAACTAATGGAAGTGGAACAGCACCCCTCATGGATGGATCCCTTTGTCACCTTTTTGTCCACCGGAGAGTACCCGGAGGGAATGGACCGAAGAGGGCTCAAGCACAAGGCGGCGTATTACCTCCTACGCGAGGGGCAGTTGTACCGCAAGACCCTCTCAGGGATGCTGGCTCGTTGCGTGGCCGAAAGGGAGGTGCATAAAATTTTGGAGGAGGTCCATTCCGGCGAATGTGGAAGTCATTCGGGGAGTCGGACCCTGGAGGGGAGAATCGTCAGGCAAGGGTACTTCTGGCCCACCCTCGGTCAGGATGCAGCCGAATTCGCAAAAAAATGTCATAAGTGCCAGCTCTATGCCCCACTCCAGCTCCAGCCGGCTCAGAGGTTAATAAGCATCATGGCACCATGGCCCTTCGCCATATGGGGACTGGACCTCGTAGGACCTTTTCCTCAGGCCAGCGGGCAGAGGAGATTTCTGTTGGTCATGATCGACTATTTTTCTAAGTGGATGGAGGTGAAGGCTCTAGCCAAGGTAACCTCCCAGGTAGTCAGGAACTTTATCTGGGGAGAGATCATCTGCAGGCATGGGCTACCACAGGCTATCGTCACGGATAACGGACCTCAGTTTGCCAGCACGGAGTTCATTCGCTTATGCGAACAGCTGGGGATTGACCTTCGGTTTGCTTCTGTCCATCACCCCAGGAGCAACGGGCAGGTGGAAGCGGCCAACAAAATCATCGTAAACCTCTTAAAAAAGAAAGTGGAAAATTTGAGGGGAAGTTGGGTAGAGCAACTCCCCTCAGTCCTTTGGGCCTTGAGAACCACCCCCAACACGGCCACAGGGGAGACACCTTTTAAACTCTCTCATGGCTGCGAGGCCGTTCTACCTATCGAATTCGAGGTCCAGACACCTCGGGTCGTCGAGGCAGGAGCTGAAAGGGAAGAGTGGAGATCAGAGAATGAGGAGGAGCTTCGACTCTCCCTTGATATGGTAGAAGAACTACGCGACTTGTCCGTCGTCAGGCAGGAAGAGGCCAAGCGAAGGATGGCCAAGTATTTCGACAAACACGTTCGTGTCAAGCAGTTCATGGAGGGGGACCTTATCCTGAAAAAAGTGGACGCGGCAGGGAGATCAGCCGCTGTGGGAAAACTCCACCCCAATTGGGAGGGCCCCTACATTGTACAGGAGGTCTTGAAATCAGGGGGATATCGCCTCCAAGATGTAAAAGGGGATACCCTCAGCCACACTTGGAGTGGCGACGATCTGAAACGTTTTTATCCTTGAAAGTATTGTAGATATTTTGGCCCCATGAATAAAAATGAATCTCATTATCATATCTTATGCTTTGGCAGAATAGTGAAGGTAGAGGGGCTCGCAGCTTAAAGCCCCGAGAGGCAAAAGTTTCTAAGTCTTCTCGCTCTGGGGTTAGGTCTCGTCACTCCCCTGCCAGGCTCCCACCTAGCTGGCACGGCCGAGTCTCGATGGACATCGCTGTGACCCTGGGGCTGAGCCCGGAGGATGTTCAACACCCGCCCTCAGGCTCTCACCTAGCTGACTGGCCCGGTGGTAGCACCCGGGAGAGACAAAAGTTTCTAAGTCTTCTCGCTCTGGGGTTAGGTCTCGTCACTCCCCTGCCAGGCTCCCACCTAGCTGGCACGGCCGAGTCTCGATGGACATCGCTATGACCCTGGGGCTGAGCCCGGAGGATGTTCAACACCCGCCCTCAGGCTCTCACCTAGCTGACTGGCCCGGTGGTAGCACCCGGGAGAGGCAAAAGTTTCTAAGTCTTCTCGCTCTGGGGTTAGGTCTCGTCACTCCCCTGCCAGGCTCCCACCTAGCTGGCACGGCCGAGTCTCGATGGACATCGCTATGACCCTGGGGCTGAGCCCGGAGGATGTTCAACACCCGCCCTCAGGCTCTCACCTAGCTGACTGGCCCGGTGGTAGCACCCGGGAGAGGCAAAAGTTTCTAAGTCTTCTCGCTCTAGGGTTAGGGCTCGTCACTCCCCTGCCAGGCTCCCACCTAGCTGGCACGGCCGAGTCTCGATGGACATCGCTATGACTCTGGGGCTGAGCCCGGAGGATGTTCAACACCCGCCCTCAGGCTCTCACCTAGCTGACTGGCCCGGTGGTAGCACCCGGGAGAGGCAAAAGTTTCTAAGTCTTCTCGCTCTGGGGTTAGGTCTCGTCACTCCCCTGCCAGGCTCCCACCTAGCTGGCACGGCCGAGTCTCGATGGACATCGCTATGACCCTGGGGCTGAGCCCGGAGAATGTTCAACACCCGCCCTCAGGCTCTCATCTAGCTGACTGCCCCGGTGGTAGCACCCGGGAGAGGCAAAAGTTTCTAAGTCTTCTCGCTCTGGGGTTAGGTCTCGTCACTCCCCTGCCAAGCTCCCACCTAGCTGGCACGGCCGAGTCTCGATGGACATCGCTATGACCCTGGGGCTGAGCCCGGAGGATGTTCAACACCCGCCCTCAGGCTCTCACCTAGCTGACTGGCCCGGTGGTAGCACCCGGGAGAGGCAAAAGTTTCTAAGTCTTCTCGCTCTGGGGTTAGGTCTCGTCACTCCCCTGCCAGGCTCCCACCTAGCTAGCACGGCCGAGTCTCGATGGACATCGCTATGACCCTGGGGCTGAGCCCGGAGGATGTTCAACACCCGCCCTCAGGCTCTCACCTAGCTGACTGGCCCGGTGGTAGCACCCGGGAGAGGCAAAAGTTTCTAAGTCTTCTCGCTCTGGGGTTAGGTCTCGTCACTCCCCTGCCAGGCTCCCACCTAGCTGGCACGGCCGAGTCTCGATGGACATCGCTATGACCCTGGGGCTGAGCCCGGAGGATGTTCAACACCCGCCCTCAGGCTCTCACCTAGCTGACTGGCCCGGTGGTAGCACCCGGGAGAGGCAAAAGTTTCTAAGTCTTCTCGCTCTGGGGTTAGGGCTCGTCACTCCCCTGCCAGGCTCCCACCTAGCTGGCACGGCCGAGTCTCGATGGACATCGCTATGACTCTGGGGCTGAGCCCGGAGGATGTTTAACACCCGCCCTCAGGCTCTCACCTAGCTGACTGGCCCGGTGGTAGCACCCGGGAGAGGCAAAAGTTTCTAAGTCTTCTCGCTCTAGGGTTAGGTCTCGTCACTCCCCTGCCAGGCTCCCACCTAGCTGGCATGGCCAAGTCTCGATGGACATCGCTATGACCCTGAGGCTGAGCCCGGAGGATGTTCAACACCCGCCCTCAGGCTCTCACCTAGCTGACTGCCCCGGTGGTAGCACCCGGGAGAGGCAAAAGTTTCTAAGTCTTCTCGCTCTGGGGTTAGGTCTCGTCACTCCCCTGCCAGACTCCCACCTAGCTGGCACGGCCGAGTCTCGATGGACATCACTATGACCTTGGGGCTGAGCCCGGAGGATGTTCAATACCCGCCCTCAGGCTCTCACCTAGCTGACTGGCCCGGTGGTAGCACCCGGGAGAGGCAAAAGTTTCTAAGTCTTCTCGCTCTGGGGTTAGGTCTCGTCACTCCCCTGCCAGGCTCCCACCTAGCTGGCACGGCCGAGTCTCGATGGACATCGCTATGACCCTGGGGCTGAGCCCGGAGGATGTTCAACACCCGCCCTCAGGCTCTCACCTAGCTGACTGGCCCGGTGGTAGCACCCGGAAGAGGCAAAAGTTTCTAAGTCTTCTCGCTCTGGGGGTTAGGTCTCGTCACTCCCCTGCCAGGCTCCCACCTAGCTGGCACGGCCGAGTCTCGATGGACATCGCTATGACCCTGGGGCTGAGCCCGGAGGATGTTCAACACCCGCCCTCAGGCTCTCACCTAGCTGACTGGCCCGGTGGTAGCACCCGGGAGAGGCAAAAGTTTCTAAGTCTTCTCGCTCTGGGGTTAGGTCTCGTCACTCCCCTGCCAGGCTCCCACCTAGCTGGCACGGCCGAGTCTCGATGGACATCGTTATGACCCTGGGGCTGAGCCCGGAGGATGTTCAACACCCGCCCTCAGGCTCACCCAGCTGATTGGCCCAGTGGTAGCACCCGGGAGAGGCAAAAGTTTCTAAGTCTTCTCGCTCTAGGGTTAGGTCTCGTCACTCCCCTGCCAGGCTCCCACCCAGCTGGCACGGCCGAGTTTCGAGAGAAATCGCTATGACCCTGGAGCTGAGACTGGGAGTTGGCCCGAGAAAAAGCACCAGGGTGCAAGCTCGCCAGTCAAGACGGCGAGCTCGGAATACCCTGCCCCCCTCCAGCTCGCTACTAAGGAAGCCCTGGTCCCGTCCCAGACTCAGGGGGAGGAAACAGCTCTCTCCAGCGAGCCTAGTCTCGCTCCAGTTAACTCGGCAGAAGACACGCCCTGGTGTCTAAGGCAGATGCCGGCAGAACCTCGACCCAAACATACTTTCACTTGTCTGAGTTGTCGAAAAACGGAAGCGAGACACGGCGGGGGCAAGGTGTGGCGCAAGTAGGGTATGGCGCGAGCACGTGTCCTAGGGATTCGCCGCAAGAACCGATAACATCGGCGAGTCTAGCCATGGCTGGCGCCTATGATCTCACCGCGGGGGCTGGTCCTAACTCAAAACATTCTACGGGCGAGGTCGGGACATCAAGCGCGCGGGTATAATGTCGCAAGAAGATAGAGAAATTATGAAAAATGTTGTCTTTGATTCATCATTACAAGTATGCAAGGAAAGGCCCGCCTCGACAGGGTACAAAGGAAAAAAGAAAGCAAAAGTTAGCTCTCGTCCCCCCCCCCTTGAATGACGGTCCTCCTCGCCGCCAGGCCGAACGCCCTTCTCTCCCACCCCCACGAAGAGCGAGTCGAAGCTATCCTCCTTCTCGCTGAGCGGGCTGGGTGGGAACAGGGTTGGCAGGAGCTCCCGGACGGTGACCCCCTCGCAGCCTTCCGCCAAAATCCCCGTCCCCCTCATGGCCTTCAGGAGGCACTCGACAGCCTCGATAGAGTTGACTCGCAGCCGCTCCGCGACATCAGACTCGCCAAACACCCGAGGCCTCTGGTAGGGGAAGGCTGGCTCGCTGACGCCCGGAGGAAGGAGAGCGTCGGCCTGGCGGAGAACCTCACCCAGGAGCCCCTTGTTCTTTTCCTTCAACTCCTCCACCTCCACCCCAGCTGGGCGGCAACAGCCTCTTGCTCGCGAGAATACGTCTTTTGCTCGGCGAGCTGGATTTCCCGCTCGGCAAGCTGAGCTTGCAGCTGAGCCACCTCGCCTCGCAGCGCGTCGGCGGCTTCGGCATCCTATAGGATTAAAAGTTCAGAACAAGCACAAGAATAATCCTAAGTAAGGTAAATAGAGATATCCAGTGATTACCAAGCCGCCGGCAGATTTCACGAGTAGAGCGTCGGCAAGGCCGAACCACCTTTCCGCGTCGGCCGCGCTCTCCTTCGCCAGGTCGCGCTCCTGCTCGGCAGTCAGCAGGGCATTGCTGAGATGGAAGCCGCGGCGGACCATCATGTGGTGGAGCTCGAAGGCCCGCAGGTGGGCTTGTAACCCCTCATGGCCGAGCTGTCTGGGGGTGAGTTTCTTGTACGATTCGGCGCTGTTGCGGCTGTAGAGGCCGAAGCCGAAGGCAAAGGCATGGGCGGTAGGAGGCCGACGAGCTCCCCAGGAGGGGGCGCGAGTAGAAACAGAAACTCGGTGAGCCCCCTCGTCCCACTTCAAAATGGGCTCGCCGGCCGCATCTTTGCTTTTACACCCCTTGACGAAGTGGGGGTGATCCTTCGGCAGGCCGGGCTCGCAGAGGGTGTCTTCTCCGGTAGAATCAGAGGACGACCCGCTCTTCTTCTTCCCCTTTCGGGGGGAGGAGGCTTCTTTTAACGGACTCAAAGGCGGCTCGTCGGACAGAGCCTCCGGCGAGCTCATAAATTTGGTAGGCGACGGAGGAAGGTGCAGCCGTCCACGCGAGACCACCTTCGCCTTCTTCTTCTTGGGGACCGAAGGATCGGGGCGCGAGCTTGACCCCCCGGGCTCCAAGCGCTTCTTGCCGAGGAGTTGGCCTCGCGCTTGTTCCTCGCGAAAAGCCGCTGCCGCCGCCCAGGCCAGCTCCAGGGGATCTGAGAATATCCCCGAGTCGGCGAACGGCGGGTGCTCCGGCAGAACCCGTTCCCCTGCAAAGAGAGACTTGATCAAAAAAATAGAGATTCACCTTGACAGAGTTCGCGAAAAGGCAGGGCGAGATATACCTTCACCAGGGAGAACGGGTTGAAGCGAATCAAGGCCGCGGCGGAGGAAGGCGACCTCGAAGTCCTTGTGGAGGAAAAACTTGTGGAGGTCGGCGTCGCTACCAGACAGGGAAGGAGGACGGTATATGTCCTCGCTTTTCTGCAGGGGACGAAAGGGGATGTTGCCGAGCTCGCCCTTAATAAAGACAAGCCGGGTCATCCAGTTATGGTTCTTGTTCGCGAGCTCGCGAACCTTGATGAGGGACCCGCCAAAGTAGGCGACTCCATCGGGGGTAGCCTTGTAGGAGAACAACTTACGGAACACCATAAGGTTGAACTCAATCCGCTCTCGGCGGAGGAAGCAGGCGAACGCCACCATCATAGCAATGGCGTTGGAATTCAGCTGCGCGGGCACCGCACCGTAGTACTTCAGGATCTGGCGGATCTCTGGCCAGAGGGGGAGGCGCAGCCCCACCTCGAAGTGCGAGATGGGGAAGGCGAGCTCACCCTCCGGGAAGGAATTGATGGCTTCACGCTCGGCGGGCCTGCGAGCCTGGAAGCCGGGGGGGACGAATGCAGCCGCGAATTCGACGAGTTCCTCCTCGGTAATATGCCCCTCGAAGAAGCAATGGTCGATGAAGTGCTGGGCGCACTTAGACCGGCCATCCGCGTCAGGGTTTGTCTTAACCATAGTCGCAAAGGAAATGAAAATCGCGAGCTCGGGATGACAGAGAGGAAACAGGGATTCGAAAGCAATAAAAGCGTGCCCTGGGGGTAGGTGAGAAGGCCTATTTATAGAAGAAGATAAAGAAGGGCGAGGGGGAAGGCGAGTCGACCGATCGGCCCGGTCTCGCCACGCCACCTCGCCACCCTCTACTCGCAAATCCTGCGAGCTGGCCAGACCCCAGAAGAAGGAATTCGAAAAGACTTACCAGGATATTGAAAACGCATCTACATATATAAAGTTGCAGAAAAGTTGTTCGAGTTATTACAAGCAGATCATTCAGAGCAAATAAAAATAAGGGCGCGAGGACCATGCGAGGGCGAGGGCGAGTACCGGTCGACTGACAGAGGAGCCGTTTCATTCTCCCCGGTCTCGCCGGCCCGCCGTCGTAGGTCGCCGCGCGTAAAGTTCACGAAGTCGCCCCATGTTCCTATTTACCACCCGCAGGTTCTCGTCAATCTCATCCATCAGCACCAAGGAAGACGCCTCCTCGAACGCCAAGCTGACCCCAGCACCGTCCGCAAGACGCGAGCACTCCCACTGCAGCCTGTTGTTGTCCTTCCGCAGGTCGTGGAGCTCGCGCACCAGCTTCTTGAGAACCTTCCGCTCCTGTTTTGCACGTTCAGGACTACCCAGTTCGGAGTCCAGGAAGGCGTCTAGGGCGCTTGGAGAAGGGAGGGGCGAGTAAGGAGGTCGATCCACGGACTCGCCGTCCTCCGTCCGGCCGAGAAGTTCTGAATGAAGAACTGAAAGACGATCAGCAAAGCGAATACCCCCGGAACAGAAGAGTAAAGTTGAAAACTTACCGCGCGAGCCTGGCTCCTCTGGGTTGGCGCGAGGAGAGAAGTGGCGCAGGTCCTTGCCACGCCCCTGCAGGAGTTCCTGAGGGGCAAGTTGGTAGCCGGGGACAGGGATAAGCCCGGCGCCTCTCCCCACGACTATGGACCCAGGGGAGGGTTGCCGAGAAGGAAGACGACTCGGCGACGCCAGTCTCTGCGAGCCCGGCTCCTTGACCTCGGGATCCCGCTTTGGCGAGCTGTCAGGAATACTTTTGGCCCGCGGGGTGGATGCCTCGCCGCTATTCTCCTGGTCGGAAGATAGCTCCATGAGATTTTTAGTGGAAGAACCAAGAACCGGCTGGTTGGAGGAGCCGGCCCCGTTCCCCAAAGCAGCAGTAAAGTCGGCCAGAATGGGTTCGGCCCCCGGTGGAAAGGGTTTCGCCCGCTTGGCCAAGCCGAAATCAGCAAAACGGCGAGCAGGGGCCTCTAGGTTGGTCAGTCCCGCGGCCTGAGCAGCGATCTCCTCGCGGGAACGTGCGAGCCGCTCTAGGACTTCCTTGGGGAGCGGCATCTTGATAGAATTTGGGGAAGGGCAAAGGTCAGTCAGATGCGCAGGGGTACATATATATAGCTACCTGTGGGGCCTACCAGAAGATTCCTTTTTGCCCCTGTCGCACTCGCAGGATTCTATGGGGTTGGATGTTTCTTTCCGAGCTTGTCCCAACCTCGCAAAGAGCGGGGATTATGTACAACCCCGTATCCAGCGAGTGGTCGACAGGAGTTAAACCGGCCGGCTCAGACCGCAGTATGAACCCAGCATGCCGAGACCGAGCTCGGCGATAGTCGAGTCGAGCTCGACGATCTCCACGCCGAGCTCAGTTTCAGTTGGAGCTCGGCGATCGTCGTGCCGAGCCCCGCTTCCGGTTGGAACTCGGCGATAGTCGAGCCGAGCTCGGCGATAGTCGAGCACAACCTGCTGAGTACGTGCTCGCCTAGGCCCAAGGCGAGGCGAGTCAGGCCCCTGCCGAGAGGATGCTACCTCAGGTCCAGCTCGCATCTTGGCCATGACATCTTTTTACCATGTTGCCCCCTTTGGTCTGCCTATAGTCCTCGAGAACGGTGAAGGTTGTATATTGGCAGGCCATCTTTTCCTATAAATAGGACCCAAGGGGTACCTCAGAAGACAGGCTTGTACAACCCCGTATTCGCAGAGTAGGGTCCTTTTGGCAGGCGCAGAGCCAGTTTTAATTTTTTAAGCTTTTTAGAGATTTTGGACTCTTGGTGGCCAATTTTGGCTTGGACTTGGAAATATACTAGTAGGGGGATGAAATATTTTTCTCCCCCCCGGCCCCCTCGGGGGGTCACTAGCCCGCCGAGCTCCCCTGTCCGCCGAGCTCCCTAGTCCGCCGAGCTCCCCTGTCCGCCGAGCTCCCCAGGCCGCCGAGCTCCCCAGACCGCCGAGCTCCCCGGGCCGCCGAGCTCCCCAGGCCGCCGAGCTCCCCAGGCCGCCGAGCTCCCCAGGCCGCCGAGCTCCCCAGGCCGCCGAGCTCCCCAGGCCGCCGAGCTCCCCAGGCCGCCGAGCTCCCCAGGCCGCCGAGCTCCCCAGGCCGCCGAGCTCCCCAGTCCGCCGAGCTCCCCAGGCCGCCGAGCTCCCCAGGCCGCCGAGCTCCCCAAGCCGCCGAGCTCCCCAGTCCGCCGAGCTCAAGGCCAATTGGTCATATGGGCATTTCGGTCATTTTATCCCCAGGACTTGGAAAAACTATAAATAGACGCCCTTGGGTACCTTTGGAGAGGCATTGGCTTTTGGCTTCCTCCTCCCTAGCTTTCCTCTTGGTAGAGTTGAGAGAACTCTCCAAGGTACCCAGCTCTCATTGGTAAGGGAGGGGAAGTGTTCTTGTGACCTTCCGGGTGTGTGGTGGGACCTCCGCGCTAGAGCCGAGGGTCTGTTCCTAGTTCTCAAGTCTTTGGCCCGTGACATTCTTCCAAGTGTAGTAGGTGTGAGGTCACCCCTTCCCCAAGGGTCGAACTCCACAGAGACCAAGTTTTTGGTTTCAACATTTTGGTGCGCTGAGCGTGGAGAGTGACCAACACAGAAGATCTCGGGAGAGTGTTATGGCTGGAGATCAGGGAGGTAGTGATGACCTCGGCGGTCTCCCTAACCCAGGACCCTTCGTAGGAAGGGATGAGTTCATGGCTTCCATCTCTGGCATCATGGAGATGTTGCGAAGCATTGCTCCTCGGGCTGGCAGCTCAGCTCCCACCCCCCAGGGACCGGCTCCCGGGGATCTCAGTGAGCTGCCTCCCAGAGATCTAAGCGAGATCACCCCAGCAGGGGGAGAAGGAAGTGCCCCAGGGAGGCGACCTGGGAAGGAGAGGATGGGAGAGGGGGTCGAGCGAGACCTCCCCGGCCGGGAGCTGTTCCCCAGCCCGTCGAGTGCTCGCCCCCCAGGCGAGCAGGTCGCGCGAGTGGAGGTGGCGAGAGCTCCCCTTAGGGGTTCACCCTTTAGTGAGTTGATCATCTCAGCTCCCGTTCCCGAGGGGTTCAGAGAGCCAGACATGGCTTACTATACCGGGAAGGATGACCCCGTCCAGCACCTGCAGTGGTACGAGGATGCCGTCTCCATCAGGCCAATGACGGACACCTTCAAGTGCTGTCTATTTGCGATCACCTTGAAAGAGAAGGCGAGGGACTGGTTCCATCAACTCCCTCCGAGGTCCATCACCGGGTTCGAAGACTTGAGCCGGAGCTTTCAGCTTCGCTTCTCCACCTCCAAGAAGAGGAAGAAGGGTCCTGAGTCACTCTTCCTATTAAAGCAAAGGGCTGAGGAGTCGCTGGCCCACTACGTTGACAGGTTCCAGGAGGAGGTCCTTGACATCCAAGAAGTGCCAGGGTATGCTCTCCAGATGGCCTTCACTGTTGGACTGAAGGAGGGCTTCTTCAAGATGAGCTTGACCCGGAAGACCCCCCTTTCCTTCGAGGAGCTGATGGAAAGGGCGGCAGAGGAGATAGCCATGGAGGCAGCCAACCCGGCCTTCGTGAAGAAGTTGGCAAAGTTGACAGAGGTGGAGTCAAAAGAGCAAGGTGGCTCAAGGCATCAAGAAGGAAGAAGGAGAGAGGAGCCGAGAACTCAGGGGTTCCAAGGACGGGAGGGTCCGGAGCTAGGTTGGAGGCACCAGGGAGGACCTGCCCAGGGTCCAGGAAGAGCTCTCATCCAGGGTGGGGGGGACTTTCAAGGAGGCCAAGGAAGATACAACTTCCAAAGGCAAGCCCCTAGACAGCTCCTACCCCCACCACAGCAAGCGATGACGATCGGTCGAAGAGAGAGGAGGAACCGCACGGGAAGAGGAAGAGTAAGAGTAGAGTTACCCTACTGTGAGTTTCACCAGGAGGAGGGCCATGCAACAACTACTTGCCCCGAGTTCCAGGAATTGAGAAGGACAAGAGCTCTGGCACCACAACCTCAAAAACCGCAAGATCCGGTACGGATTGAAGAAGTCCAGCCCGAGACAGCAAGGGAGAGGTGTGAGGATCGGGTCGACGTGGGAACACGAGGGAAGATATGAGCGACTCACGGTGAAGTGGAGATCGTTCCCGGGTCCTCTGAAGAAGCCTCGCCCCAGTAGAGTCATGTACTTTTCTTATGATGTAATGAGTCCATCCCCCGACCGGTAGAGTCGGGGGGGTCATGTAACCCATCACTTTTTTCCCCTTTTGAGGATGTTGAATTTTGGCAGAGTTCAGGTAACATGCCCCGTCCCCAAGTCCCTTAGCTCTGAGATGATTCCGCTGTCAGGCTCTCACTAGCTGGTGGGTTCAGGTAATCTCTCGTGGGAGCTAAGTCCTTTTGCTCCGAGATGATTCCGCTGCCAGGCTCTCACTAGCTGGTGGGTTCAGGTTGATCTCTCATGGGAGCCAAGACCCTTAGCTCCGAGATGATTCCGCTGTCAGGCTCTCACTAGCTGGTGGGTTCAGGTTGATCTCTCGTGGGAGCTAAGTCCTTTTGCTCCGAGATGATTCCGCTGTCAGGCTCTCACTAGCTGGTGGGTTCAGGTTGATCTCTCGTGGGAGCTAAGTCCTTTTGCTCCGAGATGATTCCGCTGCCAGGCTCTCACTAGCTGGTGGGTTCAGGTTGATCTCTCGTGGGAGCCAAGACCCTTAGCTCCGAGATGATTCCGCTGTCAGGCTCTCACTAGCTGGTGGGTTCAGGTTGATCTCTCGTGGGAGCTAAGTCCTTTTGCTCCGAGATGATTCCGCTGCCAGGCTCTCACTAGCTGGTGGGTTCAGGTTGATCTCTCGTGGGAGCCAAGACCCTTAGCTCTGAGATGATTCCGCTGTCAGGCTCTCACTAGTTGGTGGGTTCAGGTTGATCTCTCGTGGGAGCTAAGTCCTTTTGCTCCGAGATGATTCCGCTTCCAGGCTCTCACTAGCTGGTGGGTTTAGGTTGATCTCTCGTGGGAGCTAAGTCCTTTTGCTCCGAGATGATTCCGCTGTCAGGCTCTCACTAGCTGGTGGGTTCAGGTTGATCTCTCGTGGGAGCCAAGACCCTTAGCTCCGAGATGATTCCGCTGCAAGGCTCTCACTAGCTGGTGGGTTCAGGTTGATCTCTCGTGGGAGCTAAGTCCTTTTGCTCCGAGATTATTCCACTGCCAGGCTCTCACTAGCTGGTGGGTTCAGGTTGATCTCTCGTGGGAGCTAAGTCCTTTTGCTCCGAGATGATTCCGCTGTCAGGCTCTCACTAGCTGGTGGGTTCAGGTTGATCTCTCGTGGGAGCCAAGACCCTTAGCTCCGAGATGATTCCGCTGCCAGGCTCTCACTAGCTGGTGGGTTCAGGTTGATCTCTCGTGGGAGCTAAGTCCTTTTGTTCCGAGATGATTCCGCTGCCAAGCACTCACTAGCTGGTGGGTTCAGGTTGATCTCTCGTGGGAGCTAAGTCCTTTTGCTCTGAGATGATTCCGCTGCCAAGCTCTCACTAGCTGGTGGGTTCAGGTTGATCTCTCGTGGGAGCCAAGACCCTTAGCTCCGAGATGATTCCGCTGACCAGGCTCTCACTAGCTGGCAGGGCAGGTTGATCTCTCGTGGAGGCTAAGTATTTTAGCTCCGGGGTGATTCCGTTGACCAGGCTCTCACTAGCTGGCAGGGCAGGTTGATCTCTCGTGGACGCTAAGTCTTTTAGCTCCGGGATGATTCCGCTGACCAGGCTCTCACTAGCTAGCAGGGCAGGTTGATCTCTCGTGGAGGCTAGGTATTTTAGCTCCGGGATGATTCCGCTGACCAGACTCTCACTAGCTGGCAGGGCAGGTTGATCTCTCATGGAGGCTAAGTCTTTTAGCTCCGGGATGATTCCGCTGACCAGGCTCTCACTAGCTAGCAGGGCAAGGTTGATCTCTCGTGGAGGCCCAGTATTTTAGCTCCGGGGTGATTCCGCTGACCACGCTCTCACTAGCTGGCAGGGCAGGTTGATCTCTCATGGAGGCTAAGTCTTTTAGCTCCGGGATGATTCCGCTGACCAGGCTCTCACTAGCTGGCAGGGCAGGTTGATCTCTCGTGGACGCTAAGTCTTTTAGCTCCGGGATGATTCCGCTGACCAGGCTCTCACTAGCTGGCAGGGCAGGTTGATCTCTCGTGGAGGCTAAGTATTTTAGCTCCGGGATGATTCCGCTGACCAGGCTCTCACTAGCTGGCAGGGCAGGTTGATCTCTCATGGAGGCTAAGTCTTTTAGCTCCGGGATGATTCCGCTGACCAGGCTCTCACTAGCTGGCATGACAGGTTGACCCCTCGGGAGGCTAAGTGTTTTCACCCCGAGGCTGTCTCGTCACCCAGGCTCCCATTAACTGGCATGACAGGTTGAACCCTCGGGAGGCTAAGTGTTTTCACCCCGAGGCTGCCTCGTCACCCAGGCTCCCATTAGCTGGCATGACAGGCTGACTCAGCGAATACGTCGGGTTGGATGTTTCTTTCCGAGCTTGTGCCAACCTCGAAAAGAGCGGGGATTATGTACAACCCCGTATTCGCAGAGTAGGGTCCTTTCGGCAGGCGCAGAGCCAGTTTTAAGTTTTTAAGCTTTTTAGAGATTTTGGACTCTTGGTGGCCAATTTTGGCTTGGACTTGGAAATATACTAGTAGGGGGATGAAATATTTTTCTCCCCCTCGGCCCCCTCGGGGGGTCACCAGCCCGCCGAGCTCCCTAGTCTGCCGAGCTCCCTAGTCCGCCGAGCTCCCCAGGCCGCCGAGCTCCCCTGTCCGCCGAGCTCCCCAGGCCGCCGAGCTCCCCAGGCCGCCGAGCTCCCCAGTCCGCCGAGCTCCCCAGACCGCCGAGCTCCCCAGGCCGCCGAGCTCCCCAGGCCGCCGAGCTCCCCAGGCCGCCGAGCTCCCCAGGCCACCGAGCTCCCCAGGCCGCCGAGCTCCCCAGTCCGCCGAGCTCCCCAGGCCGCCGAGCTCCCCAGGCCGCCGAGCTCCCCAAGCCGCCGAGCTCCCCAGTCCGCCGAGCTCAAGGCCAATTGGTCGTAGGGGCATTTCGGTCATTTTATCCCCAGGACTTGGAAAAACTATAAATAAACCCCCTTGGGTACCTTTGGAGAGGCATTGGCTTTTGGCTTCCTCCTCCCTAGCTTTCCTCTTGGTAGAGTTGAGAGAACTCTCCAAGGTACCCAGCTCTCATTGGTAAGGGAGGGGAAGTGTTCTTGTGACCTTCCGGGTGTTTGGTGGGACCTCCGCGCTAGAGCCGAGGGTCTGTTCCTAGTTCTCAAGTCTTTGGCCCGTGACATTCTTCCAAGTGTAGTAGGTGTGAGGTCACCCCTTTCCCAGGGGTCGAACTCCACAGAGACCAAGTTTTTGGTTTCAACAAGGCTTACTCATTCTCAGGTCTACTAGCGCTTTCTGAGGTACCTTAGCCCGGCACTTGGCTAAGGAGGGGAAGCACTCTAAGATCTTCCGGGTGTGTGGTGGGACCTCCACGCCGGGCCCTTGGTCTAGTCCTTGGTTCTTCTTTTTCTTGTCATTTTCTTGCAGGAGCGAAGTAGGTGCGCGACCGCCCCTTCCCCATGGGTCGAACTCCACAGGAACCGGTTTTCCGGTTTCAACAATTATAGAATCACGATGAGCCGGAAGAGTAAGAAAGTCATTTTAGTTATGGAAGATAGATTAAGGAATTAAATTCAACATTATTGTTTACCGCTACGGAAGATGAAATGCATCATATTAAATTCATACTTAATTTTGGCAACTTCCAATTAAGTCTTCATAATTCATTCAAATAAATGCCTTAATGGTGTTACAAGTGGGACTCAAACCCATCCTAATTTATTTACTAAAATTGGTCCAACCCATTATAAACCAACACCGTAAATTTATTAGTATTTTTATTGATCGAATTAATTTTGAAAAATTTTAATCGTCTTTATATTATTTGATTTGGCCGAATCAAATAATTAATTAATGATTAATATGTTTTTACATTTTTTGGATGTGATAGAGGTGATTATTACCGTGACAAGCAATGTAAAAAAGGTTGGGTTAAACAGAATTTATGAAAAACTACTAGCAAGCGTTACGGTTGTCCATTCACTTTGATTGGTAAAAAAAATCTCACTCACCTGAATGGACATTTGAAGTTAAATGTGGGACGCATATTCACACAATGATATATTTAGAAGCACATGTCACCGCGGGTAGGTTGGATTGTGTAGAGAAGAAAATTGTTCAAAACATGTATGCCTCAAATGTTGAACCACGATGCATACTATCAACCATTACAAATAGGAATCCAGATATTTTGAGGTACATTATGATTTTTTGTGGAATATGAATGACTTTTGGGTGCACTTAACAAAATTTTACGGCCTTTTGAATCATTTCTAATGCTAACATAGGTAGTTGAATGAATGCATTTGTAATGTTAACATATGTATTTGGTTATATATTCTGAATGAATGTATATTAAAAAAAATTTTAATTATGGTTTGCTAGTAACAAAAAAGTTTTCTTGCTAATAGTAATGGTTGCTTGAAGGCAAAACAGATTTGCTAATAACAACACCCTTTTTTAACTGTTCTACCCTTCAAATTGGACTTTTTAAAAGGGAGAATAGAGCTCCAAGGGTTAAGTTCAAAATGGAGCCATCGGTCCGATCTGTAACCAGAATGAAGTCAAAACGGTGCCCCAAACAACGTCACCGGTCCATTTTCCTCCGATTTTAAACCGGAATGGAGCCAAAACGGTGCCCCAAACAGAGTCGAAGCGGGATAGGTGGTCTCAAAAAAGATTAAAATTGACATTTTTGAGCAGTGACTTTGGGAATTGGAGGATTACCGATTTTTTTTTTTAGCATTGATGTTTTCTCCCCTGATAAAGATGTACCAAAAACACTCAAACAAGCAAAGCCGAAGAATTGTATGATTCCAACGGACGGTGCTCTTTTTATAAAATTTGTTTATCTGGGGATGAAAGCGGCATCATTTTGTCAGATTCGACGTTGATTGTGTAAATCAAAAAAATTGAACTGAAACGAACCTCATGTCTTTAACTATTAGAGAATAAATAATATTAGCAAAATTTATGTATCATGATTTTAGATGAATCAAGACGTCTAACTTAGGCTCCGTTTGGGGGGACTTATTTTCACCGATCAAGCGGTTATGATCTCATGAACCGGACCTTAATTAAGCGGTCGTAACCGCTTGGCCGGTGAAAATAAGTCCCCCCCGAACGAAGCCTTAGTTTAGGGTGGCACAACTAATACGAAAATAGGTTAACTAATAATTATGAATGTGTAAGTTACACCTCAACTTGATCAGTTTAGTTATTACATTATCCAAACTCCCAAGTGTTTGTAACATATATCTTTACATCAATTGTTTTTTTTTGCTTGGTTAAATAAAAAAAGAGCACGAATTATACATGATTAATATATATTATAGTGCAAAAAGCACAAACTATGTATCATATAATTAGTAAATTATTTTAAAATATATAAATCTGAGATAAATTATTTCTAAATAAGTTTATCATTTAAGACAAAATTAATAAGAATCCAAAGAGTATTTTGCATAAATTTTATTAGGAGTTAGCTATGTTGAAAGCCGAGCTATGTCGATTCAGCTTGATTTCGGTTTAGCGTGTGAAAATCAATGGCAATGTTGAAACCGAAAATTCGGTCTCTATGGAGTTTACCCTTGAGGAAGGGGTGATCGCACACTTACTTTTCTCTCGCGAGCCAAACGACCAAGGAAAAAGAACAGGGACAGGCCCAAGGGCTCGGCGTGACCCGGAAGATCTTAGAGCGCTTCCCCTCCCTAGCCAAATGTCGAGCTAAGGGTATCTCAGAAAACACAAGAAGACCGGGGCACAAGAAAGGCATGCCTTCTAAGGTACCCTCTTGGGTCTATTTATAGATTTCTGAAAACGGCCTGCAAATAGTCAACCTCCGATGTTCTGAACAGCTATGTACAGCCCAACTGGGTCTGCCAACAGCGTAACTTCGCTGTTCTAACAGGCTTTAGGCAGGCCAACGAGAGTAAAATAGTAAAAACTCATCACAAGAGACTGGGCGAGTGGCCCTATGGAACCTCCACTCGTCGGGGGCGGCGAGTGCTTGATGGAGCTGGCACTCGCCGCCTCTTCCCAGCCCTGGGCGTGTGCGGGCCCGGCTTGCCCCACTCGCCCGCTGCACGCCGAACCCCCCGGGGCGAGTGCGAGCCGACCCGCTCCACTCGCCCCTCAAATGATCCACCCCACTTGGACGAGCTGGACTGCTGGACTTTGACCGATCTGGCTCATGTCGACCGCTACTCGCCGGGTATGGGTTGTACAGGCAATTCGTTAGGTTTCAGTTTTGCTCAAAACCGGACTGAATTTACATGCCTACCCAAATACGTCCATTGATCGTAAATCACATTCTCCATTGTTGTTGGTCCTCGACGAACAATTGCGCACAAGCTGCCTTTACAGTGTTATTCGTTTCAACAATCGCCATTTTCAGAAGCCCAACGTCTTGAGATTCTAGATCGACAACCTTTCTTTCACCTTTCACATTTCCATCTCCATACTAAATTTCCCCCTCTATTTCTCCATCACAATCTTTGAACACATCGCCAATACCCTCGCAACAACGTTCCCATTGTCCCCTCCCTCTACCTTCACTGATGTCTCACATTCCTTTTCCATCAACCATGCACATGTCCCCTGATACAGCCACTTTAGCATCATCACCCTTCTTCTCATCCTACGCTAAGTCTCCAACTCTAAGGCTGTGTTTGGTGCAGCTTATCGCGGCTTATTTGCTCCGGTGAGGTTGGACAAAAATGTCATTGTCATATTAAAATCTTATGCCTCAAACTAATTTTTTTTTTAATAATGATAGTAACATTGTCATATGATGTTTTTGTCCAACCTCATCGGAGCAAATAAGTTGTGATAAGCTATGCCAAACGCAGCCTAAGTTGACGCTTTCTAACATGTCATCCTTTGCGCCACCCATAGGGAATTAGGGATGTAGTCTTTGGCTCACAAACCTGTCCTTCATCTCCTTTACTTGTGAAATTTCTTTTAAATTGTGTTTGCACATATCAAGCCTTTTTTGCATACAAATAATAAAATGGCCGATAAATAAAATTTCGTGGTTTGTTGATAACAATGATCCGTGAATAGTCAACAATGATGTGCATATAACAATTCTCTTAACAAGGCATCTAATACACTTTAACAAGAGATGTCTTCATTCAAAGCGACACCGAGTAAACCAACACAGATAGTATGCGCATTTGAGCGGCCTTGGGGTGAATGTGGCAATAAACACAGTGGTGAGTCTTACCTACTTTTGAAACTTTCGTGGCAATGTTTATGTCGAACAAATTCCTCTGGTGTCCGGGCACTCATGACAGCTACCGTATATGCACGATTACAGCGGTGGTTTGCCCTAAAACACACTACTTGGAAAACAAAGTTTGTGAACACATAAAACTGGGCTTCGTTTGGCACAGCAGTGACGGTTGCAAACGTGTGGGCTAAACCGTCATTCGTTAACGAGCACCTAAAAAACTTCATCTGTTTGAACATAGAAGTGGATGAAGTTCCTTAAGTGGGTGTTAACTAATGACAGTTTAACTCTCATATTCACGGCCGCCGCCACCGTGCCAAACGGAGCCCAAATGTCACCTGCATTTTTCTCAACCGCCTTTGCTGCTCTCACAAACAGAGCTCTTGCAAAAACATAACTTGAGTATTTATAGAGAGATCATAAGACTTGCTGAGAAGAAGAAAAAAACAGGTATTTTCATGTGTCATCAGAAATTAAACAGTATGCATGCAATAGTTTCAGGCCTTCAGAAGCCTGGAAGTTGCTTTCATTATTGGATTGCATCAAGCACAGCTTGGCTCATGAAGCATTAAAACAGTATATATATGTATGTATATATATACACACACATATATATTCATTACAAACAGAATTACATGTTCCAGGCCAGTTTATTCAGCATTCGCTCGGTCAAAACTCAAAGAGTTCAGGACGAAGTAGAGCCAGCGAGAGCTCCAGACTCGGTCAGTAGGGGCACGAGTGCGCCTGTTTTGTGCTTTTCCAGGACATCTGCAGTCATGTACGCAGAATTTAAGTGAGAAAATGCCCTAGAACTAACAGAAAGGAGGCAAATTGCTGATGATTGGAGAGAATAGATGACATACTATCGCAGCCACCAATGTGTTTTCCGGAGATGAACACATTAGGGACTGTACGCTGACGGGTCCATTCAAAGAGTGCGGATTGTATCTCGGATCCATCACCTTAAATTGAAAACATGAGCAATTAGATTAGCAATCTGTTTCTGTAATATATGTATGAACCACATTAAGCAAAGAATTGGCAGAACTAGATTGATGAAATTTTAGAGTATAAGAGTCAAAACAAATAAACAAATGTTTGTAAGAGCTTTATTACAATCAGTATATGCAATTTTAGCATCACAAAGAAAGATTAAACTAGCAATATTCCACATTCTAAGTTCTTTCAAAAGAGTTTAAGTGTTCTGTGTTGACTGTTGAGCCACACGAAAGTGTTGATTTATTCTCATACTGAATAGAAGAAACATAAGCCCTTGCCATGAACTAGAGCTTTGGGGTTGCCAAAGATCGGTTCCACCTTCATCGTTGCTCTCTAACAAGTGGTATTAGAGTTTGAATGATCAGTCGGAATCAAGTATGTTCATGGTGTTTGTGGCTTTCATGGGTCTTGGTTGCTTCATGAATGGTTGAACAAAAGTTCGGTTCCACCTCTGATTGCATGAAATTGGATGATGTTGAAAAGCTTCCATTCAAGGGAGAGAGAAGACCATTATGGAGAGCTCTCGTGTGAGTGAGTGTTGGGGCATGCGAGAACATTCATTTAGTCTTTGTATCAGATATGAATAAATGTGGTAAAAATATTGCGTCGTTGCCCTCATCATGGGGTGAGATTTGTGGGTTAAATATGGTTTTTTTCAGCAGTGTATCTCGTTTAGCTTGTTTCCCGTGCCACTCCCTAACACTGTTACTATAGCAGCTTAAATTTGGTGATTTTTGCATTTTATTTTTGGGTAGCAAATATAACTCAGTGCTTCTATTACATAATTTCTTCTTCTCATCTTTCCTTTGAATTATTATCTTATCTATGTTTCCTTTCCCAGGATAGTTACCCCATATCTTCCTCTAATTACATATCTCCACTAGCCTTCAAATTACTATCATTTCAAGCATTGTCCTAGGAGAAATCAGAGTACCAAAAAATTCCAACAAAGCTAAAACAGATAAAAAAATATTTAGATAAACATTATCACAAATCATAAACAGTACACAAAACAATGTATTCTTATAAAAAGATATAGACAAGTTTCAAAAACAATGCCGAGATTACCAGCTGGCTTCGCGTCTCCAACTTAATGATGTTCTAATTTGTAGTTAAAACATTTATTGGTTAAAAAAACTACATTGCAAAAAATCCAAAGGGCACTAACTCATTAGGCTTGAGCCAAAATTGCTCTACATATCAGGAAGTTTAAAAAATAATCAGCAATTTAAAAGAAATAAAGTAAAGCAGTTTTATAGAAGAAATAAAAAAGACATGCAATCAGAGAAACTCAACTCACTTTCCTTATCCAACTCAATTACTTTGTATTTGGCGCCCAACTTAGAGAACAGATCCTTCACTGTTGTGCAATATGGACAGTAAGTCTTGCTGTCACCAACAAGATACAAATAAATTAATCAACAGTAAAAAAGATTGAGATCTTTGATAGTAAACTGTTAAAGAAAAGGGTGAAGATGGCTAGAGGGAGTTGGATAAAAACTATAGAGCCATATAGGCATGTGCTAATGAGAAACTCAGATTTAGGTCAAAACACATACACCTAAAACAGAAGCAAGATAATAGCACGATATCTCTATTACACGCTATGACATGGGTTCGGCCGATACTGACGCGGGGCGAATCTATAGGCGGAAAAATGATGACCTAACCTTGCATGCTATGCAAAGCACGACGGTTAAACCGCAGTTAGATAATGAACAATATCATCCCACGCAAATAATTCAAATGCAAGGCATAATAATTATTAGGGCAAAACAAGCTCAGGCTTTCCTCCGCGTGGAGGATCAAAGCTAGAGCACGCGACGAATAAACCCTACAAATCACTAATAATCTAGGGCAAAATTCTACGATAATATTTCTCCAATCACATATAAAATGTCCAACCCAATAAATAAATGCTGAAAATGATAAACCAATACAACGAAATTTCACCAAATAGTGAGTTGACCAAAGCACTGAAGAATCTGTAGCCGGAGATGCGTGGACAACAATCCGAGGTGGAACCGGGGCGTGGAAAAACGGCGTAGGTGACTGTCCTCGGTAGTGGAGGGTGGAATCAAACCGGAAATGGATAGATCCGGCCACGTATGGATAGATCCGGGCGAGGGATGGATGGATCCAATGTTTGCTGGCGGTTCCGGGCTAAGGGATGTAGTACGGGTAGAGGGGATGACGGATCGGAGGCTGAATTTCTCAGAAGTCAAATCTGGACTGATCTGAGATTAGGAGGGAATTGGACGGTGGTTCCACGTGGGGGAAGGTTGGAGGCTAGATGTTGAAGGGCTGTGAGAGGGGAGGCTGTAGGGGGACTAGGAGGAGGCTGGCGGTGGTGGAAGGGGGTCCAGATGGGGAGGTCGGTGGGGATTTGACTGGATTGAGGGTTGGCGGTGGCTGATAGGTAGGGGGGAAGAGGGGCGACCCGCTGGAAGAGAGAAAACAGGAGGGCGGGCGGGTTAGGGTGCTGAAGAGGGTGGTCGACTGCCGGGAAAAAACTATAGAAATGAATAGTTAATTTCAGTAATGAACAGTAGCTAGAAGAGGGAAAGGAATCTGCTGGTGGAGTTTTTGGAACATCAAAAACAGCCTGTTGTAGGGGGGCTGTGGGGCGGTGGAAGGAGGTTTTACGGTGGTGAAAAGGAGGCTAGGGTTAGGGGGAACCTTGAGGAGGAAGATACAAACCTAGGAGTCTCACCTAAGGTTCCACGAAGTCGGCACCGTGGGATGATCGCGGGAATCCGGGAATTCTCTTTTCCAAATTTTGCAATGTCAATAATCAGCCTCTGCATGATCTATTTATAATAAAAGGAGGCTAGGGCATCCCACCATCGACGACTATAATTGGTCGGAGGTGGGTCACCCAAATACATCGAAATAAATGTAAATATAATAAACAAATATATGAAATCGATTCGCAACGCGAATCCGGACGCATCCGCAAAGTCCGATCGTCAATTCGGGCGCGTCATATATAGAAAGTCGTCAGTTGGCCCCGAACGGGTTCAAAACTCGTCCTCCACTGCAGGTCATCGTCTCTGCTCCGTATCAATTTCCCCGGCTTGAAAGAATTCATCTCCCGATGAATAGGGATCGGAATTCTCTCGATGTATGTCAGGTAAGACTCGAAGAGGTCCCACAAGAGGTCGTTCAAGTGTCGTCGATGGAAGATTGTCCTCGCTAATCAACTCCCCTCGACTGAAAAGCCGTCATCTCCGGTGAGTGGAGACAGTCGTACTGAAATCGAAGTCCAGGGGTGAATCGATCAAGCTCTGTTGGAAGTACCCAGGTGTCATCAACGTCTGTAGTAGAAATGTACTGGTAGAGTCTCGTCTCCGTGATGCTCTCAACGCTCAACTCACGAGTGGTGGATCTCAGTGTGATCGGCGGCGTCGTAGGATAGAACCAAAGAAGACGAGTCCCTAGGTGGGTGGGTGTCATAAGTGGGTCAGTAGTGGTGGTCATCAGACGTGGGTGGGCTATGAGGGTGATAAGGCAACATGAGTGGAGGTGTGGGCGGTTGGAAGTACTCACTGTTTGGGTCCACATACTCGTGTGGCTCGTAGTATGGCGTCAGATTTTCAACATTAAATACCGGGTGGATACCCATACTTGCAGGAATATCAAGATCATAAATGTTTGTTTCGATCCGTCTCATGATTACATAGGGATTCGTTCGCCTAACGCTCAAACTTTTAGCAAGCCTCGTACGGAGCCTCACAACGCAGATTCGCACAATCACATGCTCTCCTTCATGAAGTGTCTGCTCTTGTCAGTGAACATTCACATGTGATTTACAAAATTTATTATCATTATGGATTTTTTGTCGGTCCGACTCATGACACACATGCAAAAGATGAACAGACAACACAATAGACTCATGCAAATGATGACGAAACGACTCAACAGACTCAATGATATGGTGGCTTATCAGAGTATCATGGGACTCTCTCGGTGGAGTGTAGAAAAACTCATCCTGTGTGTACCGAATGCTCAGGTGACCGTGCGTAACATCTACACTCAAAGGCGAGCTCATAAAGAGTCAAATGTCTCTCAAGGAACGTGACAGATCAAGGGGCTCACCATGAGGTATGTACGAAAAGTCATCGCAAATGAGATGACCACCTGGGTGAAAATCGTGTACACAGACTAGAAGACGTGACTCTATAGTGTGGTTAGTATCCCCGAAAATAAAGAACTCGTTTGGTGGGTCGGCAGGTGGTGCATCACAAAACTAATCGAGCGTGCGATGTGTCAGTAGGTGGTGCCCTAAACATTGGATGCCCCTCATAATATCCATCCTCTGGGGCAGGGTCAGAGACGATAATGGAAGAGGCGTACATAAATCGATACTCATACATGCAGGGCTCACCTGAATCTCATCCTCACAAGAATATGGCGGGTCATTCGGAGGCTGAACTGGGGGCTCGTCATAGAACTCGTCACTAGGGTCATGGACACATGGTCCTCCAGATGAGTATCATCGTGAGGGATAGTGTCCCCGTGAGTGGGTGACATATCCACTACAAAATCAGCACCAGGCTCTGGACTCTCGGTCATGATGTGACTCTGGGAAATGACAAGGGGAGAACGACATAGACCTACACTCAAGAATAGGTCTGTGGATGTGGTGCTAACTAACCCAGTGTATAACATAGGAAGAGGTGTGGGTGAGAGACACAATATTACAAACTCAATAGGTCGCTCAGGCTCCCTCTCAGTCGGGATCACAAGAGACGGATCAGAAACAAGAAATATGTCACTCACTAAGCTAAGCACCTCACTGGGGTGAGAGCAATACGCATCAGGTATCGCTTCCGTCATGACTGACAGGACAGTGGTAGGCATAGTAGTGACCTCAGTATAAGAGGGATTTGTACTGCAAAGGTCAAAGTGAGAATCCCATCAACCAGCTCTTGCGGATCTCAAATAATGTTCATAACGAAGGACGAGCTGATATGTCTGCTTGAGAGACTTCGAACTATGATAAACTACCTTTAGTATGTATGTCAGACTGAAGTCCAGGCCGAAATCGAGAAATGATCATGGTTGAATCCTCACGGATATCACTCCTCGCCACTAACTCATCAAAATGGTCCATGTACTCAGCGACAAACATGGGTCATTGTTGAAGGAAAAATAATTGGTCGAGCAAGCGACTCTGATACGACGAAGGCAGATACCTCTGACACAATGTACGCTTCATATCCACCCAACTGGTGATGCAATGTAGACGGTCTCGCTAGCGAGTCCTCTCAACGCTAGACCAATATACTCTCGTCTGATCTAAAAGTGTAAGTTTTGCAAACTTGACGCAACCCTCACCGAATACCTCAAAATGATCAAAATAATACTCCATATCCACGAGCCAATAACTGAAAGACTCGGGACTCGATGATCCGTCAAAGAAAAGGGCAACAGTACGAAACTGACTTTCAAGATCTCTCTCGGAACGACGATCCTCATAATAATCATCTCTAAAGTAACTGAATCGTGTCGAAGAGTCAACACGATCCGCTCGCATGCAAGGATATGAACGACGACAATCATCATACGGATCGTCTTTAATATAGTGGGGTCATGTCGGCAGGTCAACACGATCTCTAAAAGTGGTGTGTTGCGATCGAGGATAATCGTCATAGTAACATGAAGTCTTCCTAATGGGGATCTATGGACGCGAGTGTGAGTGGACACGAAGCCTCCAAATTGAGGAAAGAGATAATTGTGACACTTAGACATAATAAAAAACCTATAGACACTACGACTGCGTATCAAAAGAGCGTGTAACCTAGCTCTAATACCAATTGACGCAGGGCGAATCTATAAACGGCGAAAAAACGATGACCTAACCCTACATGTTATGTAAATCCCGACGGTTAAATCACAGTTAGATAATAAACAATATCATCCCATACAAATAATTCAAATGCAAGACAATAATTATTAAGGCAAAACAAACTTAAGTTTTTCTCTGCGTGGAGGGTCAAAGCTAGAGCGCGCGGCGAATAAACCCTGCAAATTACAATAATAATCTAGGGCAAAATTCTACGATAATGTTTCTCCATGCAAATATAAAATATCCAACTCAAAAAATAAATGCTGAAAATGATAAACCAATACAACGAAATCTCACCAAATAGTGGGCTGATCAAGGCACTGAAAAATCCGGAGCCGGAGATGCGTGGACGACGATCCGAGGTGAAACCGGGGCATGGGAAAATAACGTAGGTGGATGTCCTCGGTGGAGGAGGGTGAAATCGGACTGGAAATGGATAGATCTGGACACGTATGGATAGATCTGGGCGAGGGATGGATGGATCTGATGTTTAGTGGCGGTTCTAGGCTAAGGGATGTAGTATGGGTGGAGGGGATGACGGATCGGGGGCTGAATTTCTCGGATCTGGACTGATCTGAGAAGAGGAGGGAATTGGACGGTGGTTCCACGTGGGGGAAGGCTGGAGGCTAGATGTTGAAGGGTTGATAAGGGGGCGGCTATAGGGGGACTAGGAGGAGGTCGACGGTGGTGGGAGGGGGTCCAGATGGGGCGGCCAGTAGGGCTTTGACTGGATTGAGGGTTGGTGGTGGCTGATAGGTAGGGAAGAGGGGCGGCCCGTTGGAAGAGGGAAGACGGGAGGGCCAGCGGGTTAGGGTGCTGAAGAGGGTGGTCGGCTGCAGGGAAAACAAAAAAAACAATAGAAATGAATAGTGAATTTCATTAATGAAGAATAACTAGAAGAGGGAGAGGTATCAGTTGGTGGAGTTTCTGGAATAGCAAAAACAGCCGGCTGTAAGGGAGGCTGGGGGGGAAGGAGCTTTTACGGTGGGGAAAAGGAAGTTAGGGTTAGGGGAACCTTGGAGAGGAAGATACAAACTTAGGAGTCGTCACCTAGGGTTCCACGGAGTCGGAACCGTGGGATGATCGCGGGAATCCGGGAATTCTCTTCTCCAAATTCTGCAATGTCAATAATCCGCCCCTACATGATCTATTTATAATACAAGGAAACTAGGACATCCCACTATCGATGACTATGATTGGTCGGAGGTGGGGACACCCAAATACATCAAAACAAATGCAAATATAATAAATTAATATATGAAATTGATTCGCAACGCGAATTCGGACGCAGCCGCTGAGTCCGATCGTCGATCCGGGTGCCCCATATTTGGAAAGTCGTCAATTGGTCCCGAACGGGCCCAAAACTCATCTTCCACTGCAGGTCCTCGTCTCTGCTCCGCCGCATCAAATACCCATAAACACAACATGCAATATTCAAATAAAAATTAAAACAAAAGCAAGATAACAATATGCACTCTTTATTACACACTAAGATATAGGCTAGACCGATGCCATAAACACAACAGAAAACATTGGGATATATAAAATAGTAATGCAGAACAATGAAACACCAAGTAAACATCAGAGTGGGTAAAAACTAAAAACTATATCGGGATAAATCACAACAAAATTTCATATGTTGCTTTCATAATGAGGTTGGGAAGGCCTAACTTAAGTCCATTGGGAAGGACTAGCGGATATCACTGCTTGGTAGAAAGTCAAGAGATAACCCAACTCAATAAAGGACCAAGTAGGATGACCTGGCCCAGTAGCAAATTGAGCGATCTAACCCATGAGTAGTCCGGCTAGATCGAGCCCTAGTGGAAGCCATGGTTTTATTAGAGTCCTAGAACTAAGGGAGCAATGAATGATTCATTTGGGGAGGCGTTTATGCTCCGGTGAGTTCGGATAAAAACACTACCGCCATAAAATGTGCATTTGATAAGACAACAGTTATGACTACCAACGGGGAAAAAAATTATTTTTGAACATGAAAGTGGATGGATTTCCTCAGGTGAGGTCGGGCATTCACAGATGATGGTTCATAACTGCCGCATTCACGAGTGGCATTGCCATGCCAAACAGACCCTTAGTTTCAACCTCTAGGAACCCTAAAACCGATATACATAAGTAATCAAGTTTACGTTAAATGTCGCAAGGGCTCGCCCAGATCGCCATATTGTGGCATTGTTCCTGAATTCCAAAACATGACTGTAAATAAATAAATAAAAATATAAAAAATTTGGAAACTGCGCAATGGATGCGATTGTGGATTCCGTGCCCCATCCAATGGCCCTAAACACAGCAATAGAGAAAACTGACCCCAAGCAAGGTCTGAAGTGCATCTGACTGATCTCCATCACATTATCCACAACCAGTTTGAGGGGTAGGCAGTCTAGGGTTATACTTATACATGTAGATGCAAACATAACATTCATAGTATTTTATAAGGTAAGCAGAGAGAAGCAACTGAAGACATAAATAAAGCAAAGGAATAACATGAAGTTTCAGGGTGTGTGCTTTTTTCCAACTTCTCTCTCTCTCTCCATCTATATTCGATGTTTGTGACTACATGCACAAGTAGTTCTGCAAACACATCAAGATCGGAACATAACAATTTGGTAGCAGAACAGCAAAATCATTTTGTAATTGTGGATTCTCAACACACACACACAAAGGCAGCACCAAGAAAATGGAAGATTTTTCAACAATTTGAAGCATAAAGGTGCGTCGTGGCATCCATGTCAGGAAGTCTATGGTGAATGAACCTTTAGAGGTGTTGATTCAAATGTTGGATCCTTAAAAAAGATGGTACATAGATGCTGGAAAAGATGATGTTCGATTCATCCACACCCAAGGACAAATGCTAGGGAAAATTGGCAGTCACCCATGCAAGTGCAAGCTACCTGAAGAAGGGAGACGAAGAAACACCAACCCCACCGGTGACCATGAATCTAAGGTGTGGAACGTGAAGGCGACTATAACAAAAGCTAATATTGGGAACATAAAGGTGATTGTGGCAGAGACCTTGAGGAAAAGAAGGGAATTAGTAAGAAGTAGAGCTAGATGAGAAAACCAAAGAACATCATCCCAGCCAAAGCCCGTTAAGGTGGAGACTGTTACTGAAGCAGATTCAAACAGTCATGAGGGTGCCTCGGGTTTACAGTGAGCAAAGATTACTGTAGTCTGAGATACCTTCTGAGCCAAAAAAATGTCAACACGTGCACAGCAGATTTGGATGTCAAAGCTTATGGGTTATGATTTTACCATTGGGTTCCATTCAGGTAAGACCAACAAGGCCATAGATGCCTTGTCGCGTCAGTCCGAGTAAGATGAATTGGTTGTCATTTCTCGACCAGTGTGGCAGGAAACTAGTACCATTCAAGGCGAGGTACTACGATCCATTTTGGAGAGTGTGAGAGATGACCCTGCCGCATGCCCCCATACACCCTCATTGGTGGCTGACTGCACTATCAGAATCAACCTGTATTATCTCCATCCTTGACGTGCATCCCTAGGATTCTAGAGGGGTTGCACACTACTGCGTCGGCGGGTCATGCTGGCATCTTCCACACCTATTGTCTCCTAGCCTCCGCCCTTTACTAGGAAGGGATGCTAACTAGGTGGAGTTCGTGATAACATGTTTGATTTATCAACGTTCCAAGTACGAAACCACTTTTCCAAATGACCTACTATAGCCATTACTCTTTCCAAATCTAATTTGGTATGATCTAGCTATAAATTTCATCACACGTCTAGTGTTTAACTCGGCCTCCGGCAATGATTGCATCCTAGGGATGGTGGACCACTTGTCCAAGTATGCACATTTCCTTTCACACCGATGAACCTTTACGACATCTATTGTGGCAAGGGCTTTCAACTTGGGCGTCGTGCTCCTACATGGATTTCTATGGTCTATTGTCAAAGGCCGGGACCCAATGTTAATGAGCACATTTTGGCAGGAGTTGTTCAAGCTTCAGGGCACACAATTGCAGATGAGATCGGCCTGCCACCCCAAACCGACGGTCAGTCTGAGGTTCTGAAAACCGATGTTTGGATACTTATCACCAATGCTTTACATCCAACCGCTCACGAGATTGGAATAAATGGTTGTGTAGGGCAGAATTCTCATACAACACCTCCTTTCATTACACGACAGGCATGGCACCGTTCCAAGAGGTTTACAGTCTCCCCCCGCACCTACAACTTTACAGCATTTTCCCAGAGAGTGCAAAATAGAGGCACTTCACACTCAACAACTGGACAGAGATGAAATTTTGAGCCACTTAAATTCCACTTGCAACGAGCGCAACAGAAAATGCTTAATCAAGCAAACAAATGGCATCAGGATGTCCACTTTCGAGGTTGAAGACTCAGTTTGTCAAGCTCCGCCCAAATCGGAAGACCTCGATGGAAACATGTTTGCATCGCAAGTTATTCGTCCGCTTCAACGGACTGTTCATGGTAATGGCGCATATTGGCAAGGTAGCTTGCCGCCTAAGGCTTCCTGAGCAAAGCCGCATTCATCTCGTCCTTCACGTATCACAACTCAAATGACTTGTAGGAGACCATCCGGTCAAGGATAAGTTGCCAATTTATGTGCTACAGACACATCGCTTGTGCACATCACAGCAGATCAGAGCCAACCAACGAGGGGGGAGGGGGGAGGGATCAGGTATTGGTGCCTTGGCAGCATCGCTTCCCAACCGACGCGGCGTGGATGGACCACAAGAACTTCGGCGCCCAATTTTCTACCTATTGCACTGAGGATAGGAAAAATTTTCCAGAATGTGGTATTGTTGTTGAGGGCCGAAGGTGGATTATCAAACGGTTGTGAGGGTGCATCGGGGGTTTGGCGCGTTTATCCAGGACACCTATGACAAGAAAGCCTAGGCGACATCAACCTTCAATTTCTCAGCTTCATTTTATTTCTTTAGTTTCTTTATATTATTAATGTAATTTGAGTTGTTTTGATTTTTCCATTTAAAGGGTTTTAATACCCAACCTTGACAATTATATGAGTTATCTTGTAAGGATAGAAATTTTGAGCCTAGGGCTAACCAATAGAGTTCCCCTTAGATTTTACTTTCTCATCCTCTTATCTTCTCCACTAGGTAACACAGGCCAAGATTGACATTTCAGACTTTGATTGAACGGTGAATGCTGAGAAGTTGAATGTGAAGTATGATGCAATATTTAGGAGTATGACACATTATAGAATGTGCATTTGTGTGGTTAAAGTTCACCACCATGGATTAGCATGGTGGATGAGTATCCAAAGGGTGTTGCTCTCAAATGTCATAAAGTACCCAATTTGAAGGAGTCTCGTCGGTTGGAATTGATAGGAAGAATGGATTTTATATGTATTCACAATTGAACAAAGCAATCCATATACATGAATAACGGAGGGTGATCCTACACACCTGAGGTGACTATAAACTAACACTACTACTGATAATATATAACATATCTAACACCCCCACCCCACCCCAAACTCACGGGGGATCATACACTGAGAGTTTGGATAGTAGATAGGTATGATGGGTACTCGTCTGCGGCTTTGTCATCAAATCTGCAATCTGCTGCTCGAAAAGAATAAAGGGGCAAGAGTCCCCCGACCATAGTGCTCACTCGGGAAAAAAAAGGCAATCCACCTCGATATGCTTGGAGAGAGAATGCTTCACCGGATTTAGAGTAATCTAAATGTCACTAGTGTTATCACACAGTAGAATGGAGTGAGTATCTATAAAAGAGAACCCAAGGATCTCAAGAAGCCAACAGAGTCAAATAACATCCTCATCGGTGTTAGTCATGGCTCGAAGCTCAGCCTCAGTGCTGGAACGAGAAACACCTGTCTGTTTCTTGGACTTTCATGCAATAAGTGAAGAACCCAAGAACAGATAGAAACCAGTGATAGAACGACTATCAACAGGATCACTAGCTCAGGTGGAGTCGAAGTAAGCACGTAGTTGTAGAAAACTACTGCTGTAGAAGAAGAGACCACGAGAGGTCGTCTCCCGGAGATAGCGCAGGAGCCGCAGCAGATGACTATAATGCACAGAGATGGGCGCACTAACAAATTCGCTCAGCACATGAACAACATAGGCAATATCAGGTCGAGTAATAGTGAGATAGACAAGACTCCCCACGAGGTGTCGATATCGAATAGGATCAGAGAATGGAACCCATCATCCGGACGTAGCTGAAAGTGAAGATCCATAGGGGTGTCCACTGTGCGAGAGTCAGAGAAAGCAGCCCGAGCAAGGAGATCTGATGTGTAGCATTGCTGAGAGAGCTGAAATCGACGATCTGTATAGCTGACCTCAAGACCCGAGAAGTAGCTCAACTGTCCAAGGTCAGTCATCTGAAACTGCTGCTGAAGGTGATGTTTGACGAAGGCCGCATGAGAAAGATGATCACTAGTAATAATTCATCCACGTACAGTAACAAAAAGGTCCGACCACGGGAGGAGTACACGAACAAAGCTGGGTCATGTGGACATGGCTGGAATCTGGCGGTTGTAATGGCTGAACTGAAACGTGCAAACCACGCACGCGACGCCTGCTTGAGATAACAAAGAGCTCGCCTCAAGCGGCAGATAAGGCATGTAGGAGAAGATAGACCCAGAGGAGGAAGCATGTATACCTCCTGCTGAAGATCACCGTGAAGGAAAACAATCTTCATGTCGAGCTGTGATAGGGACCAGTGGCGAACAGCGGCAACAAAAATAAGAGTCTGAACTGTAGTCATGTGAGCAACTGGAGCAAAAGTCTCGTCATAATATCTCCCCTGCTCCTGTTGACAACCACGAGCAACTAACCGAGCCTTGTACCTCTCAACAGAATCATCAGAGCAAGTCTTGACCTTAAAGACCCACTTGCAAGTAATAGGAACAGTACCAGGTGGAAGAGGAACAAGCTCCCATGTATGAGTGTGCTCAAGCGCCTCTGACTCAGCAGACATAGCAACCTGCCACTCAGGTATCTGGGCAGCCTCACAGTAGGAAGTCGGCTCGGGAGTACTGTAGGCAGTAGCAGGAAGGGCAGGTAGGTCCAGCAGGCAGCAGTAGGGTAGCAAGGCTAAGGCGGTCGGGAGGACGCCTCTCACGAGGTGGGTTGCGGCGCACAGGAGGATCATCTACAGGGCACTCGCTGGAGGAGGTAGGCACTGAGTCTGAGGGCACTGGAGGCGAGGAGATAGGAGGAGGACGACGAGTATAGTGATAAGGAAGAGGAGAGACACGGTCCCAAGTGGACAGCTCATCAGAGGGAGAGGTGTGTGATGGAGGAGAGGAGTGAGAAGGTGACAGAGTGGACTGCGGCAAGGAAATAAGAGGAGACGAAGTAAACTGCGGCAAGGGAGAAGGAAGAAACAGAGTAAACTGTGTCAAGGGAAGAGGAGGGGGACAAATCGGAGGGGAGGATACATGAGACAGAGAGATGGGAAGAGTAAAAAAACTGCACGTCAGAGGGAGTAACGATGAGTGTGAGGTCGAGAAAACAGAGGACACGAAGAAAGTATGAGACTCATCAAAAGTGATATCACGTGAGATGCAAAGTCGACGTGCAACAGGGTCATAGCAAAAAGAAAAAGAGAGGAAGATGGCTTCTACATGAGTCCTTGTCCAAGAGCAGTCTTCAAATACCTGAGAATGCGTACGATTGGCTAAAGATATGAAATCCGTGGATTATGCATAAATCGACTGACCACTCCAACTGCAAACGAGATACCAGGTCTCGTAACTGTTAGATATATCAATTTTCCTACAAGATGTCAATAGTACTCGGGATTTGGAAGCAGTGGCAGAGTCAGATCCATGAGCACACAACTTGTGGTTGACCTCCATCGGGGTTTCCGCAGGTTCACATCCTGAGAGGCTAGCATCTTGTAGAAGGTCAATGCAGTATTTTTGTTGGGATAAGACAAGGACATCATGTCGCCTTGCTACCTCAAGTCCAAGAAAAAACCGAAGATTTCAGAAATCTTTGATTTGAAAAACAGAGTTTAAGGGTCTGTTTGGGACAGCTCTGGCGGATTGAAAAGCTGCTGTCCGGACAGAGCTGTTTTAAAATAGATCTCTGGGGAGCAGTTTTGAAAAGCTGCAGACTGTTTGGGTGTTCTGTGCAGAAGTGCGCTCGGAATCGCCGGAGGAAGGACGTTGGAGGCTCGGAATTGCCGGAGGAAAGCCGTCCGGGGCTCGAAATCGCCGGAGGAAGGCCGTCCGGCCTCTGAGCATGTTCCAACTGAAGAAACCATTAGATTTCCAAAACATGTGAGAGAGAAAGCTATTTTGCGGGAGCAGAAGCTGGGGAGGGAGAGATTTCTGAAAAGCTGCAAAACAGCTCCAGATTTTTGAAAAGCTCTTCACAGGGAGCTGTCCCAAACAGACTGAAAGCAGCTCTGGCGGCTGGAATAGAGATTTTCCAGCCGCCAGAGCTGCGCCAAACAGACCCTAAGTGTTGTTTAACTTGTATCTCTGTGGAGTCATTACCAGTAATCAAAATATCATCCGCATAGACCAGAAGAATGACAGTCCTGGTTAATTGATGACAAGTGAAAAGGGAGAAGTCTGTCGAGCTTCTCTTAAAGCCAACCTCATGAACGGCCTTACTGAACTTCTCAAACCAAGCCCGAGGAGACTGTTTGAGACCATAGATAGATTTCCGGAGCAAACACACACGAGACTCCCCCGCGGTCTCAAACTCGGGCGGTTGATGCATGTAAATCGTCTCAGAAAGGTCACCATTCACAAAAGCATTTTTGATATTCAGCTGATATAGGGGTCATTGGCGATGAACAACTAAGGAGAGCAGAACCCGAACAGAGTTTAACTTGGTGACTGGGGAGAAAGTTTCATCATAATCAAGGTCGTATAATTGAGTAAACTCGCGGGCCACAAGCCGAGCTTTCAAACGATCAACTGTCTCATTCTCCGCATGTTTGATTGTAAAGATCCACTTGCAACCAACATAACTATGTACAGGAGGGAGAGAGACAAGATCAACAGTCTAATTTGCCCAGAGAACAGTCATTTCCTCATCCATTCAGCACCCCACCCCAGATATTGGAGAGCCTCATGTACAGAGTTAGGTATAGAAATAGAGAGAGAGAGAGAACAAAGGTAAGAAGAGGTGGAGAGAAGCAATGTAAAGATACATAATTGGCCAAGAGATGGGTTGTAGAGGGTGATGCCAAATCAACAGGCCGCAAGACCGCACCAGTAGAGGGAAACTGCTGCAGGGCATCAGTTTGTGGAGGATGACGAGTGTAAACCAGAATGATAGGTGGTTTGGAGGGGACTGGTGGTGTAGTATGTGTGGGAAGAAGAGGTGGAAGTGGAAATGTAACGGGAACTGTGGGTCGGGTAGAGGAGGAGGAGAGGAGGATCAGTATAAACGGTGTGCTATGGTTGTTCTTCACAAAAAGTGACATCAGCAGACACAACCATCTTACCGTCGGTAGAAAATTAGCAGACATACCTTTCTGGGTGCGAGAGTATCCAACGAACATAGTTTTTATTAGCGTGTGGGGCAAACTTGTCATTTGGTGGACCAAGGTTATGGACATAACAAGTACATCAAAACACACGAGGTGTGAGAGAGAAGAGAGCCTTGGATGGGTAAAGGAGAGTGATAGGGGCCACAAAGTTGAGGATAGACGAGGGCATGTGATTGATAAGATGACAGACAGTAGAAACAACAAGGTTCCAATAAAGAGGAGGAACCTGCATTTGAAACATGAGAGATCCGGCAACATCAAGGAGGTAGCGATTTTTCCATTCTGCTACATCATTCTGTTGAGGTGTATAAGCACACGAAGTCTGATGAATAATACCAAACTCGGCGCACAGATTGGAAAAGGTTCGGTTGGTATACTCACGTGCGTTATCAGTACGGATAATTTTTAAACAAGTGAAAAATTGAGTGCGAGTCTCCGTAAGAAATGTACGGAAGTTCGATGGGAGTTCAGCACGATCACGAAGTAAGTACAACCAGGTAACCCGCGAGTAATCATCAATAAATGTTATAAAATAACGATAATCAAAAACTAGGGATTTTATATGGTCCCAATATCAAAATGCACTAAAGAAAAAGAAGCATTTCTCTGAATATAGGGAGAAGTAAAAAAGACATGATGTTGTTTGCCAAAAATACAAGATTCACAAGAAAACTCCTGAAGAGATACATCTGAAAGATCTTTCTTGAGAATCTGGAGAGGAGAATGTCCAAGACGACGATGTCAATCAACAGAGGAGATAGTAGAGAGAGCAATAGGAGGAACATCCAGAAGATACAGTCCATTGGAAAGCCCCCCTACCAAATTTCTGCGTTAGTTGATCCTACACAACAAAAGAAGAGCATGAGAAAATTACACCCCAAAAGGTCCTGAGTAAGACGGCAAACAGAGAAGG